>NW_021011614.1:84521-168857 GCF_003987935.1 Bombyx mandarina
ACTTGCCGAAGGTGGTTTGACTGCGCATAGGCCAGCAAATGGCCCTAAATTGACGCCAGCTCACCGCCGGGCTCGTTTTCGATTTGCACAAGTACACGTCAACTGGACAGCCGACCAGTGGAAAGCAGTCCTGTTCTAAGACGAGTCCAGAATGTGTCTTCATGATAATGATGGACGTGGAAGGGTCTACAGAAGGCGCTCAGAGCGATTTTCCCAATGTTGCATCACAGAACATGTAGCATACGGCGGTGGTTCGTGTATTTTCTGGGGAGGTATCTCACTCGAACGAAAAACAGAGCTTGTCTTCATCGTTGCGGTCAATATTAGGCGACAAACAAGAGGTCTAACATCTCAACGATACATAGAGGAAGTTCTACAAGAACATGTCGTACCATTTGGCCGTTTAATTGGAAGTAGCTTCCTTATTATGCATGACAATGCAAGACCTATTTCCGCTGCGATAGTGAGACAATAATTACAAGAAGTAAATGTACCCGTGATGGAGTGGCCAGCTCGGAGCCCGGGCCTTAATCCGATTGAACACTTGTGGGACGAATTAAAAAGAAAAATTAGAGGTCGAAATAGTGCTCCAGCTAATCTCCAGGAGCTACAAAATGCGCTCAAAGAGGAATGGGACGCCATGCCACAAGGCTTTATCAGAAACTTGATAGAGTCGATGGGGAATCGGTGTGAAGCTGTAATTCGGGCAAGAGGGGGCAATACTTGTTACTAATAAATGATTTTTCAGTATTTTTTGTTTTTTTTTTTATTAATCCCCAAATTTTAAACGGTTTAGTTGAGTAATCATTTTGTAATAAAGATTAAATTGTTGTTGTATTTTATTTTCCTCAAGAAAGTAACCTTATCTCCACTTATATAGTATCATTGAATAGGTATTGAACTAACCTTTAACCCTATGTTAAAAAATATATGTATTTTTTTTAATTAAAAGAAGTAAATAATATTTTTCAAAAAATGTACAGATGTGCGATTTCATTGCACCCGAGTGTAAATACAATATTCAATTAAATTGTATTTTAAAAATATAGAATTCTCGTTTCAAATTCAGTCATTTGTTTACTGATTGGTTTTGACCACATTTATATCCTTTTCATCCATGAGATCACGAAAAAATTACGAGTATTATTTGGAATACGAGATCCATCGCAATAGCGCCGGTAGCAATGCCGCACAAACGGCTCACAATATTAGTGATGTGTACGGAGTGAGCAAACGAACGCTCGGTTTTGATATTGATTTGAACGCTTCGGACATGGAAATCTTTATCTACAAATGATCCTGGTTTTTTTTTTCTCACGCTATGCTAATTTTAATTAAATCTCACCAATATAGCAATTCTGTTCTATATAGCAACACATAAACCTTTGTGTATCCGAAATCTATCAAAAATAAAAGTGAAGTTTCTGATGACGTGCCTGAAAATTTTAAACGTGGCTGACGTTTGCGTTGTTTGTCATTTCACTACTGTAGTTGTACGTTTTTGAGTTGGGGACGAGAGCAATTAAATAATTGTCGACGTGAATTAACATCAAAACGACTGTTGAATTATTAATTTGTAAGTGAAACATTTAAGATTTTCACATAAACAATAGTGTAAAAGTTTCGTATAATAGATTGGCAGAAGTTTATTAACTTATCGTGTTGAAATTGCAGAATAATGGATCAGATCGCAAAATTCGTCGAGCCTGGCAAGCAATTCGCTAAGGACTCCATCAGATTAGTGAGAAGATGCACAAAACCTGATAGGAAAGGTAGGCTATGTTTCATTAACTAGGTACTAATAACTGAACATTCATTTAAGTTCACTCGTACAATGAAACACTTGTAAATGGTAAACGTACACAATAATTCTGACGTTTGAAAGCTACTAATTAATACTGTGCCATTTAAAGAAAGGTTAGATTTAAAAAATATTATTTAACAAACTCATGTTTAAAACCTTAAGTACAAACAAAAATGGCTTTGTCAAGTTAGGTTTTTCAATAATGAAGTTACTATTTAGATCACAACCATCAAACAATATGTTTAAATTTTAAGGGTGAACAACTAGCTACTTCATAATTAATAAAATACTGAAGGAAAATGTATATATTGGTATATTCACTGCTTACATTATGATAGTGAGATCCATAGGCTTAGATAACTATGCTAAGTGCATCCAGAGTTTGTTCACTGATCCATTCAATAAAAATATGTTGATGCACACTTTGTTAATTTTTAAGTGATTACCAGAACTCATAACCACTACAGTATGATGTGACCCACTTAGACTTTTGTCATTACTGTCTAAGACCATAGTAATATTACAAGAGGATTATGTGATGTGGTTTTGGTGAAGTTTGGGATTGGATGAAATTCTACTTGATTCCCCTGCTTCTTCTATATTTCGCACAAGTAATGTATGCCCCAAATCCTCTTTTCTATCCTAAGCAAGGATGCAATCCAATAAGCTAAAGCGAGACTTAGATCTCTTGTCCCTGGGTTGAGTTGTCCACAAACTCGGGCAATATGAAATTGGTGTAAATAAAATCATGTAGTTTCTAAGATCACTAGATTAAAGACACAATTGTTTTGAAAACTGGTATAGATAGTTTTGCTGTAATAACATAAATTACAAAATGGAACCAATAGTGTGCTCCAAGGCACACACTCATGCTATAATTCCAAAGTCGACGTGGATAAAGATTGGAAAAACAGCATTAATACCTAGTAAGTGGAGTAGTTAAAATAATAAAAATGTATTTTTGTTTTCAGAATTCCAAAAGATTGCCATTGCAACAGCCATCGGATTTTGCATCATGGGCTTCATTGGATTCTTTGTAAAGCTGATTCATATCCCCATTAATAACATAATTGTCGGCTCATAGATAAATAAGTTAATTTAGACATTAATTATAATTAAGGTCCCCCAAGCATGTGTGTTAGAACATCCCCTCACATATTATATTATTTACAACAAACTGTATTGTATAATTTCGTAACTAAATAAATTATTCGGTTCTTGTAATTTAGTTTTATTACTATTCAGTATGTAACGTAAGTTCAAATATCACTTTCTAACTTGCATAGTACCATAGTGGAGAAATACTATGCATGTTGGGATGTCATACTGTCCCGCATACGATTTTTCTGCCTTTGCCTGTATATCTAGTATTATATTAGCATATGGCTCATCTGATGGTGAGTGATCAGTCTCTAAACATCAGCAATACCAGGGACATAAGCCACTTTGTATGTAGTAAATAATAGTTATAAGTTTTTATTACTTGTGAAGATATTACTGGTTGTAGGGCATCTTGTGAGCCCCCACATACCATCATACTGCCGAAGCAGTAATGTGTTTCTGTTCGAAGCGTGGGGCAGCTGTTGTATTATACTATACAACTCTGTCTTTGAACTCATGTCTCAAGGTGGGTGTTTCAGTCCATAGGCTCCAGTAACCACACAACACCAGGTGGGCTGCAAGCTCCACTCCACTCATAAAGTGTAGTTAAAAAGCTATTAATAGTAAGTATAATGAAAGATGTTTAACTTTTTTATTTGTATACTTTTATTAAAGCATATGTTATGATACAGTTGTTATCAACAAAAACTCATTCCTTGAATCTAGCATAACCCCTCGAGGTCATTGGAATACGTAGGAAAAAAATAGTTAATAATATTTACCTTCAAAAAAGCTGGCTTTTGCCATTGCCTCTTGGCTACCTGGCATATTAAAAAGCCTAGGTTTTTTGCTCGCAGGTGTCTCTCGCCCTCCAATATCCCAACAATAATGTTTCTCCATGGCTATCGTAAAAGGCGGGTGGGTATCGTTATCCTGTCTATTGCTGTCTCGTGGCCGCTATAAGAAGTTATTGCCCTTGGAGGCAGAGGGCATACAGCCCACCTGATGGTGAGTGGTTACCGTGGCTCATGGACGTCAGCAATGCCAGGGGCAGAACTAAGCTGCTGCCTACCGTTAAGTACTCCACAAGCCTCATTTGAATAAGGGCATGTCATAGAACGCGATGACAGAATTATCTTAAACAATTCTTCAAAGCAGTCCCCATGGACCATATTAAATTGAATGAGTAAGTTGGTGTAAAGTAATAGTAATCTGTGATAAATGCGACTCATGTCGAAGAGAAATAAGTAAGTAAGGGGCAATAGTACATTTCTCAGGATAAAAACTAAAAAAGCAGTTTGTCAACCGTTTATTTGAAATTATTTCCAATCAGTCTTAAATCAAAAGAATTTAAATTGACAATCTAAACAGATCCTAGAATCTACTTTAAATCAAACAATTTTTCCTTGAAAGTGTTGGAAATACGGATCATTTTCAGATGCAAATTATTGTTTAATTTTTAGCCTTTTGCATGACGTGTATGTAGAAGGCAGGGACGGGGACCTTGTCCAGCGGCTGGAAGTCTCCGTAGATGTGGTGCCGGGCTCGGTTCTCGAATGCCTCGTCCAGCATGCTCGTGAATGTTGATAGCTTGTGTGGGTAGTAACGCAGACTGAACTCCCTGGAATAAAAACAAGTGCATTACAGAATTTTTAGCCTATTTCAAAGAATTTAAAATAGAGATCCAGTGTGCTTCGTGCGAATTTTTTAACTTCTCGATCGCGTAAAAGTTAACTCAGATTTGTATGGAGTTGGAACAGCGCCCCTAGCGGCAATCAAAGGGAGGCTGTTCTGTTTCCATATTATGTTAACTTTCAGTTTCAATTAAAAAACTCGAACTAAGCACACAGGTAGATATATAATATATTTAAATAATGATGAATACCACAGCGATAGATCTCATGTTTGTAGCAGTGTCGACGATACCGCGGGTACGCCGTAAACTTTAGTACCACACGTATCACACGTTGAAACATATTTCATAGTCTTTTCATAAAAAGACATGTAGAATGACAGATAAGACACAGTCTTATGGTATGGATTTGGTAATAGATGTTGTAATAGATTTCGTAGGGGACACTGTTACTTGTTTATTTATTTATTGCTAAGATGAGGGGACGAGCTCACGGCCCATTTGGTCACCGGAGCCCATAAAAATCAACCAAAGTCAATGCCGTTGCCCATCTTGAAACATGAGTTCTAAGTCTCAGTATTTACAGTTTAACGGCTGACCCACCATTCAAACCGAAACGCATTACTGCTTCACGGCAGAAATAGGTGGGCTGGTGGTAACCGTGGGGCTCACAAACGCACTACCACAAGTAATAAACGGCTTTGTAGGCAGATGAGCATACGGTCTATCTGATGGTAAGTGGTGATCGTTGCTCATGGACTTGAGCAATACCAGGAACACGGCTAATCCGCTGCCTACTACTGTTTGAAGAAGGACGTGTCATAAGTGCTCGAAAAGTATTGCAGAAGGGAATCCGAGAATCGGACGGTGCGTGGAAAAAAGATTTCTGGTAAAGCACTGTGGATGAACGCAGCAGTTTTAGTTCTGGATGAACTCTGCTCCTGTGGTGTGCGGTACCATGGCAAAAAAGAGATCATTTTTGTTTCCCTAGTAGTAAGGCGTGTAATGCAGGCGTGAAGTACCGTTTCGCTCTGTTTTTTTTTTGGCAATTTTTATTTATCTGTCGAGGACTCCCAATATATTGAAAGCTTACTTGGCTGTACCTACCTTAAAATAGATTAAACTAATATGCGTGCTATTACCACACAACGTCCTGGCATTAGCTTCAGAAGTCGTCCCAGTTATGCGACATTAAGAAAACATGTCGGTTCCTCACCTCGCTTCCTTTAACTCTCCATCGTCGGAAGGATATACGCAGTAATCTAAAATAACGAGTACAGGTTCACCACGTACGACCAGCACCGAGGTATTAATGTCTACTGGGTGCTTACTCTGAAAATCAACACAGCCTAATAAAAATCCGGATATGTGTAATAATAGAGCCCAGGACATAACAAAATTAAATGTATTTCGCCATAAAACTTGAAGCATCAAGTGGAAGTTTCAACTCTTTTTTACGATCACTGTCTGAACCTCCAAAATTAAATACTCTAGAGCAGGGCTGTCCAAACTATATACCTTTGCAGGCTAATTAAATTAACTAGAAAAGCTGGAGGGCCGCAGAAAAAATATATCTTCAAAAACAAAATACTTTCCAGACAAAAAAGGATAATATAATAATTATTTAGGTAAAGCTACTTATAAATAGAAAATCTGCGTTAGCTCACCGCCGGTTGGCAGAGTTCCCAGAAGGCTGGCAGCATTTCCACGCTGGATAGCAATGCTAATTCTCTGTGCAAAATATGTACCGGCCTTCTGGTCTCCCGAGGCCTCAAAAAGTTTTTTTTAAGGTCCTTAAAAAAGCTTTTAGCAGATGGGCCCCAGGGGCCCAAAGTTTCCACCCCAAACGGAACAAAAATGAAATGTTTAGAGAGATTTTCATATTTCCGTCGTTTGAGGCCTTCAGCCGTTGAAGCAGCGCTGCCAGCGTTAGAATTATATTAAGACAGCTTAACTTTTAAATGATGTCACGGGAATGGAATGTTACAAGAATAAAGATAAATTATAACAAATATTCATTATATGTTTTGACAGAGAATTCTATTATCCAAACTGTTTTCTGATTAAAACATGCGTCGCGAGTCGCATGAAAATAAGCCGCGGGCCGTTGTCTGCGCAGCCCTGCTCTAGAGAAAAGGCCCCTACATTCTGCCTTCTTCGTATGCACTTCTATCACGGTTAGCCTTATTATTCGTGTCAAATAATTCCGGATCGTTCTTTTAAAGGGCTATGCTTGTACTTGCTGTCTCGAGTTGTAGAGACACCGACGTCTTTATTATGTATTTATGGACATGCTTCATTATTTGTGTTAAAAAATTATTATACTATGGGAAATAAGTTAAGTGTAGAGAGTTGATAAATTCATTTATTTAACTTCAATTCAGTCAACGGTAATGGACATACAGACGATATACGCAATTATCTTATTAAATAGGACATGCTTTTCGTGGCCGGGTACTTGAGAACGTTGAACCCATGAACACTACTTCCTTACGTGTGCGGTAATTCTGGTTCAAAATTAGCCACGAATAACCCTAAAATGAATATCAAGGTAATGCGTTTAATACCAATATCGACAATAGCGACCTCCTGCTGATCCGTGGTTACTGTTTAATTTAACTAAACCACAAAACACCTATATTAAAACACAATGAATAGTCACATTTGACATTGTGCATTGTGATTAGGTAATTGTGGTTTTATTTAGTGACCAGTGAGACCCGTTACCCTCCTACGTGAATGTCGAATATTTAAAAAAAACAAATATTTCTTAAAACGACTCCACACCGTCTGTCTTATGTTGATCGCACTATATATAACTATATTATCAATCTTAGGATTTTTTTCCACTGTCCCCTGTCCACGGCGTCATGCAGCGCGTTGTACACTGTACTGTCCAAAGCGGTGCGGATCTGATCGGACCAACGAGTATGGCTGCGGCCTCTAGATCTGTTGCCTTCAACTTTCCCTGTGATCATAAGTTTTTCCAGGTTATCGCCGTCTTTCCTCGAGTGGTTTCTGAGATTTCATTGTCTTTTTACAAATTTACAAGTATTTACTACCGTGAACACTAATCCCGCTTTCGTAAATTCATATTCATGTGCGTAATTCGGCAAGCAGATTTCCAGTTTATGGTGATGGTGGTCACGACCCTCAGACATGAGGAACACGACTCGAGGAGGAGGAGGAGGTATTATAGCCTAGGTATGTGCTATTCTGATATTTAAGCTAATATTGTAAAACTTTCGTATTTATAAAAATAAATAATTAATATTTATAAATAATAACATCATCCTGGCCATGATATTCTCGTGATTAGATGGACCTTTTCTCAATCATTGTAGAGAGGTCCATAAAATGTGCTCGTAATGGTAGACTACATATTTTAATTGTATTTATATGTGTGTATGTTGTCCTTTTCTTTTATTTTTGTTACTATGTTCCTAACAGCATTTCTTTTAAGATATCATGTTACTGGCATTAGTTATATGTATTAATATTTTATCTGAAATAAATGAATTTAATAATAATAAAATGCCATAATAATGTTTCTATTTTCTTTTTAGTTGATATTGTTGTGCGTTACCCGTAGCTGATTGTTTACTTACATTAAAATAAAAAGTATGTCCCGGAGTGGTTCCACTGTTGACTATCGCGTCATAGTTCCTGTGATCAATAAACAGGAGGCCGCCTGGCTTCAGGCATTTCGCGAAGTTGCTCAGACACAGCTTCTGCATCCTTTGGTCTCCGTACTCATCCAACAAATGGGCGAACGAGTTCCCGAGACATATGACGGCGTCGAACTGGGTATCTGGTAGAAACGTCTCGATGTCTTGCGGGAGTGTCTCCCAGTTTGCTTCTTCAATTACTGGGAAAGAAATTGTCCTGTTGAAGCTTATAGTTTAAGCATTTGATAGTAAGCCCTCTTGCGAGCCTGAACAGGCTGTTATGACCTTGCTTTGGGGTGGAAACAGGAAGGAAGGTTGTACCACGCTTATGAGCCCCAGTTTCAAGTGTAGGGTGAGATAATCATTAAAATTAAATGGTGTCTTCTACATTAAACCTTTCCATTTGTTTTGTCGATGGACTCTAATAACCACCCAAAACCAAAATGCTTAAGTTAGTAGAGTTAGAAAGTAGTAGTAGTAATTACTCGTGGTAGGACCTCTTGTGAGTCTGCACGGGTAGGTATGCAACGGTGTTTGAATCCCAGGCGGGTACCAATTTTTCTAATGAAATATGTACGCAACAAATGTTCACGATTGACTACGACTTAGAACGAACAACATCGTGCGATAAAAATCAAATCCGCAAAATTATAATTTACGTAATTACTGGTGGTAGGACCTCTTGTGAGTCCGCACGGGTAGGTACCACCACCCTGCCTATTTCCGCCGTGAAGCAGTAATGCGTTTCGGTTGAAGGGTGGAGCAGCCGTTGTAACTATACTGAGACCTCAGAACATATCTCAAGGTGAGTAAGTAATAAAAAACTCTCTAAGTAATAAAAAAAAAACAAAAGTGAAGAAAAAAAAAAAAAAAACTATCTAGATTAGTAGAAAACAGTAAAGTTCGCCCGTCATCTCGAAACTTTGTTTTTATAAAAATAAAATATATCGTAATGTAGAAATATCTCAGAAATGTGTTTTTCTTATGAATCTCTTACAAGTACTTCTTAAAACTTACCCCATTGATCATACTTAGAGTTTTGTCTCATGTCCCAACGAGCCTTGAGAGCATATTTTAGCATCTTATCAGAAGCGTCCACTGATACAACTTTAAATCCTTCATCAATTAACATTATTGAGTCTATTCTAGAAAAATAATTGAAAATAATGTTAAAACCTAACGACAGTTAGTGTCCGTGCCAGATTACAGCAAAGTCTGCTATCGCCAATTTAGGTATTGTTATGTTTTTCTCCACGGAAACAGGCGTAGATTAGTTTGGTCATTTTATGTTTTTTTCTCCACGGAGTCTGGCCTGGATTGGCGTTCGGAATTTGTTTTCTTGAATTTTATTCGTGTACGTGCAAAAAATGTAGTCAGTTCCACTTTATTTGAGTCGATTTGCCTACACTCCTGCCGTTAAAAAAAAATCAGGAAGATCTCAAGTGACGTCACATAGTCACGTAAAACATAGGGTAGAGGACAACTCGTGACCATGGTTGACACCGGTATGGTGTATTTGTGACGGTTTTGACGCTTTATATGATTAATCTGCCAAATATCTTAATGTTAATGCACGCGATATAAGCGAGGTCGGGTAGCCAACCAGCTTCCTGCAACTAATTATCTACTTACCCAGTACCACATGCGGCGTCGAGAATATTCTTGCAGTTATTCTTCTTCAGCATACCAATCAAAAAGTCTTTATAGTACTTTGTTCTCTGATTGCTGTCTCCGATTAACAAATTATAAATACCAGCTGCTTTTCCATCGGCATACTGGTCTTTTATTGTCTCGATCTTGGAAGATATGCTGAGGGCACGTGAGTGAAGTTCTTGGTACGTCGGCATTGTTGGCTGGAGACCAAAAGATGTTTAAATAAACTGGAAATCAGCTTGCCGAATTACGCACATGAATATGAATTTACGAAAGCGGGATTAGTGTTCACGGTTGTAAATACTTGTAAATTTGTAAAAAGACAATGAAATCTCAGAAACCACTCGATATAATATTACTCTGTTCAAACTTTTTCATTCCTTAAAATTATTATCCTTCTGGCTACACGTGCACTTTCACGATTTTTCAAGTACACATCTAACTATCTATTATCTTCCAATTAAAGATAATAATGAGCTGCATCTCAATTACGGTCCTAAGCCTATTGAGTTTCTCGCCGGATCTTCTCAGTGGGTCGCGTTTCCGATCCGGTGGTAGATTCTGCGAAGCCCTGCTCTTGCTAGGGTCAGTGTTAGCAACACCCCTAGGTTAGAGCTCCGAGAGTTCACCTACTAGCTAGGTTACGCTTTCAAAGCCTCTTGAGGCTACCAGATTAGGTAGGAAAAAAACATATAGTATAGTACCTATGTCAAGACCAAACTATAAACGACCAAACGAATAAACTACAATTTTTTACCACACGTTACTTACTGGTTACTATGTTGACAAATGAAATTTCAATGAGATGATAATGTTGGTGGTATATACATATTAGTCTATCATTCCGAAAAGTGTAGTTATTTATGACTGTAGCAGTTAGTACTGTATCTTAAATTCTTTCAGACCAATGTAACCGCCGCGCGCGGACGTACCCACAAACCACTCGATCGCCCGATCATTGTTCGTGGCACATCTGCCGCTCAAGTCTTTCTCGGAAATTTCTACATGCGCCTAATTGCGACCCGTTACCACCCGTGAACAATAGAGCCATCTTTAGAATTCCTGGAATCCTTCTATCGTAGTCGGTCGGTTGTTCAAAGTAATTTCAAACGCTCGGTAATCCAAACGCCACCGACGTCGTTGGGACCTCACAACAAGGCTCGCGTGTTTAAACGGCTGCCCCAGGCAGCCCCCCTAGGCACACAGCGATGGAATCGACCAACGCTTTGCTCGCGGGATTCGTCCGCGAAAACTACCCGTCGATCTCATAGGAGATTTTAGCTTATAAAGCGCACCGCGAGTTTTTTCGCGGTGTCCGTCGTGCCCGCCGTTCCTATGTCTCCAATACTAGCCCGCAAAATTCTAGCATCGTGCATCGCAGTTTCCGTCGCGCCTGCGCCGTCTTCTGCGGCTTCTGAAGCATCTGCACCCGCCCGCAGATCATCCTCGTCTGACTCTGACATGGAGTTCGATCTCTCTCCCGCCCCGACGACCAACGTATTAATCCCTGTCGTACACAAGGGTAAGAAGCACACCGCGGAGCCCCGAGCCCCGAAGCTAACAAAATCGATCTTGTCACGAAAACTGTGGTAGATTGGCACACGCTGGGCATCAGCCTGGCTGAATCTGATCAACCATCGCTCCCGCTTAGCCCGGACTCTACCCCGTTCCCTCAGGATACAGCTGAAGCCATAGATATCGTAACGTCACATTACATCACCTCGACATTAGGTAGGTCATCGAAGCAAATTGTAGCGGAAGACTTCCACCACCACTTCTAATTGTCCGACGATGTTAGGGAACTCCTTAGAACTATAAACGCCTCGTTCCGCGCCTATGATAGGTATCCTACCGAAGAAAGTCGTATTCGAACGCGTGCCCTGCAATGCGACGTAAAGTCTCGCATCGCCGAAGTCCGAGATGCCAGGTGGTCTGATTTCTTAGAAGGACTCGCACCCTGCCAACGGTGTTCGATGATGACGAAGAAGCAGAGCTGCTGGCTGATACATTGCAAACTCAGTGTACGCCCAGCACTCAATCCGCGGACCCTGTTCATGTGGAATTAGTAGATAGTGAGATCGAACGCAGAGCCTTCTTGCCACCCTCGGATGCGTTACCACCCGTTCCGATGGAAGTTAAAGACCCAATCAAAGACCTACGTCCTCGCAACGCTCCTGGCTCCGACGGTATATCTAACCGCGTTATTAAGCTTCTACCCGCCCAACTCATCGTGATGTTGGCATCTATTTTCAATGCCGCAATGACGAACTGTATCTATGCCGCGGTTTGGAAAGAAGCGGATGCTATCGGCATGCATAAACCCGGTAAACCCAAAAACCATCCGACGAGCTACCGCCGATTAGCCTCCTCATGTCTCTAGGCAAACTGTATGAGCGTCTGCTCTACAAACGCCTCAGAGACTTCGTCTCATCCAAGGGCATTCTCATCAATGAAAAATTCGGATTTCGTGCAAATCACTCATGCGTACAAGAGGTGGTGCACCTCTTGTACGCATGAGTATATTATCGTAAGCCTTAACCAACCAAAACCGTTCTACACGGGAGCTCTCTTCTTCGACGTCACAAAAGCGTTCGACAAAGTCTGGCACAAAGGTTTGATTTTCAAACTTTTCAACATGGGTGTGCCGGACAGTCTCGTGCGCATCATACGGGATTTCTTATCGAACCGCTCTTTTCGATATCGAGTTGAGAGATCCCGCTCCTCACCGCGACTGCTCACGGCTGGAGTCCCGCAGGACTCCGTCCTCTCTCCGCTCCGCTTTAGTTTGTTTACTAACGACATTCCCCGGCTGACCCAATTAGCCTTATTTGCTGACGACACGAGCGTTTACTACTCGAATAGAAACAAGTCCCTTATCGCGAGGAAACTCCAGAGCGGCTGACTCTACCCCATGACCTGTAAGCGGGGTAAAATGTCCCTTCGGAACAAGGTGACACTTTACAAAAATTTCATAGGGCCCTTCATGACTTTCGCGAGTGTGGTGTTCGCTCACGCGGTCAACACACACATAGACCTCCTCCAATCCATACAATCTCGCTTTTGCAGGCTAGCCGTCGGAGCCCCGTTGTTCGTGACGAACGTTGACCTACACGACGACCTGAGCCTCGAATCCATCCGGAAACACATGAAGTCAGTGTCGGAACGGTACTTCAATAAGGCTGTGCGTCATGATAGTCGCCTTATCGTTGCCGCAACTGACTACTCCCCGAATCCTGATAAGGCAGGAGCCAGTCACCGTTGACGCCCTAGACACGTCCTTACGGTTCCATCAGATCCAATAACCTTTGCATTAGACGCCTTCAGCTCTAAGGCTTACGGGCCCCGGTAACCCTAAACATCGAACTCGACAAAGAGTTCGACGTGCAACTTAACACATGCATCAGCTCGCTGAGTTTCTCGACGGATCTTCTCAGTGGGTCGCGATTCCAATTCGGTAGTAGAATCACTCGCGAAGCAGCTGCTTTTGAGTTGTTAGGTCTTCTTCGAAGGCGCTCAGGTAGCTGTTAGCAAATCCCATCCCTCCTGGCTGAGCCTTTACTTGCCCACCTGTCCTGGTGAAACTGGAAAGGCCTCGGGCCTAATCATAAAATATAAAAAAATCTCAAAGTCAGCACACCGAACCCACGGCGCATCTGATGTTAATGAATTTTTGACAACAATTTTCCGTACTTGTTTTTTAATTCCAATTCAGGTTATCTATCTTAATATGTTAATGCTGAAGAAATACAGGTTTTGTCTATTGAGATTAGGTTAATAAACAACACTTCTTTGAACTATTTAAACGTTTTATTTTTATTTAGCAATTCGTACACATCATAAATAAAAGATGACAAGAAGGAAGGAAGTACAAAGTGGCGCCATTTGGCGTTACACTATAAATAAGAGCGAGGCATACAGCCCAAAATCAATAAAATTTTATCCAATATGGTCTGCTTTATATACGAATTTAAAAAATGGGATGACAAAAAGTGCCATAATACCGTAATTCTATAACATTGATTGGTGCTGAGGTTGTTACGTACTCGTTAGCTGATGCCACGGGTGACGTCCGCCCATGTCTAGGTAATGCCCGTGAATGCTTGAGGTAAGTTTACAATATAACGCTGTTTTTTTTTCGGGCTGGGGGCCTAACCTCACACCATTACATTACAACGCGCTAGAATGACGGTACCGTGAACCGTGCTTGTCGGTAGGCGTCGACCGACCGGCGTCAGAGCGGAATCCAAACAGAACAGACGCTCATACAATTTGCGAAGACACATGAGGGGACTGCTCAGGCGGTGGCTGGCGGGGTGATCTTTAGGATTTTACGCGGCTTATGTGTGCTGATAACGTCACAATGCGGGAAAGATGCAGTTCGTCATAGCGGTATTGAAAATAGTTGCCAACATCAGGATAAGTTTGGCAGGTTGAAGCTTAATAACGCGACGGCATACGAAGTCGTCGTGGCCTAAAGGATAAGACGTCCGGTGCATTCGTATCGAGCGATGCAGCGGTGTTCGAATCCCGCAGGCGGGTACCAATTTTTCTAATGAAATACGTACTCAACAAATGTTCACGATTGACTTCCACGGTGAAGGAATAACATCGTGTAATAAAAATCAAAACCCGCAAAATTATAATTTGCGTAATTACTGGTGGTAGGACCTCTTGTGAGTCCGCACGGGTAGGTACCACCGCCCCGCTTATTTCTACCGTGAAGCAATAATGCGTTTCGGTTTGAAGGGCGGGGCAGCCGTTGTAACTATAGTGAGACCTTAAAACTCATATCTCAAGGTGGGTGACGGCATTTACGTTGTAGACGTCTATGGGCTCCGGTAACCATTTAACAATTTACGTTGGTAAATTTACCAGGTGGGATGTGAGCTTGTCCACCCATCTATGCTTTTTTTTTTTTTTTTTATTGCTTAGACGTGTGGACGAGCTCACAGCCCACCTGGTGTTAAGTGGTTACTGGAGCCCATAGACATCTACAACGTAAATGCGCCACACACCTTGAGATATAAGTTCTAAGGTCTCAGTATAGTCACAACGGCTGCCCCACCCTTCAAACCGAAACGCATTACTGCTTCACGGCAGAAATAGGCGGGGCGGTGGTACCTACCCGTGCGGACTCACAAGAGGTCCTACCACCAGTAATTACGCAAATTATAATTTTGCGGGTTTTGATTTTTATTACACGATGTTATTCCTTCAGTCAATCGTGAACATTTGTTGAGTACGTATTTCATTAGAAAAATTGGTACCCGCCTGCGGGATTCGAACACCGCTGCATCGCTCGATACGAATGCACCGGACGTCTTATCCTTTAGGCCACGACGACTTCATAAAATATAAAAATAAAAACGAGCAGCCGACCTAATAACGAGAGGTTATCGTCTCATGGACGTCAGCTATACCAGAGATACAGTCAAGTCGCTACCTACCGCTGGTTACTCTCCCCAGACCTCGTTTGAAGAAGGACACGTCATGACGCTTAAGAAACACCGGTGCGTGACAAAAGAGAACTCTGGAAACACACTGTGAATGAACACAGCGGTTTCAGGTAATGTGGATGAACTTTGCTCCGGCGGCGGGCG
Organism: Bombyx mandarina; assembly: GCF_003987935.1. The sequence goes on from NW_021011614.1 coordinate 99,981, forward strand.
GTCTGATGGCAAAATGTGGTGACGGAATCATCTCCAATAATTTCTTAAAGCAACCCCCATGTATCATACTAAATTGATTAAGTTAGTCAGTGTGAAGCAATAGTAATTTGTGATAAATGCGACTCATGTTGAACACACATAGGTAACAAGGCAATAGATTTTTCAGGATTAAAAGTAAAAAGCAGTTTGTCAACAGTTTATTAACTATTTAATGCCATGTAAGTATTACAGCGAAAGAAAAAAGTAAATCAAAATTATTTCCAATCAGTCTTAAATCAAAAGAATTTAAAATTGACGTTGATCTAAACAGATCCTAGAATCTACTTTAAGCTAAACAAATTTTCCTTAAAAGTGTTGGAAATACGGATCATTTTCAGATGCAAATTATTGTTTAATTTTTAGTCTTTTGCATGACGTGTATGTAGAAGGCAGGAACGGGGACCTTGTCCAGCGGCTGGAAGTCTCCGTAGATGTGGTGCCGGGCTCGGTTGTCGAATGCCTCGTCCAGCATGCTCGTGAATGTTGATAGCTTGTGTGGGTAGTAGCATAGACGGAACTCACTGGATCCGAGGAATAAATACATTTATACTCTATACTAATATATAAATCTACAGTGTTTTTACGGATGTTCCGGTATAACTACTGAACCGTGCATCCGATTGACTTGAAACTTGGTATGCATGTAGAAAATACATGTACTTAATGGATAGGCTAATATTTATATGAGTGTTGAACTCACTACACTAGTTGCGGGGGCGTTAATGATAAGAATCTTTGTGGGGGTGAGAAATAATAATGTTAACTTTAAATGCCCAGCAAAGGTGACGGGTACAGCTAGTAGAGAATATACCAGATGTATATCCTATCATCTGTTTTTTTATTTTATTGCTTAGATGGTTGGACGAGCTGACAGCCTACCTGTGGTTAAGTGGTTACTGGAGGCCCATAGACATCTACAACGTAAATACGCCACCCACCTTGAGATATAAGTTCTAAGGTCTCAAGTATAGTTACAACGGCTGCCCCACCCTTCAAACTGAAACGCATTACTGTTTCACGGCAGAAATAGGCTGGGCGGTGGTACCTACCCGTGCGGACTCACAAAGAGGTCCTACCACCAGTAATTACGCAAATTATAATATTGCGGGTTTGATTTTTATTACACGACGACTTTATTAATAACGAACTATTGAAAATCCCAACATAACACACAAACTGTTCTTTCATCGAATGTTTCAATTTTGTAATATTCTCACTTTAATGTTGTTTGGGTCATGTTAACCCATAACAGACCACTTGAACATGTGATACTCAAAAGTCTCCCAGCTCACAGAGTTTCTCGCCGGAGCTTCTCAGTGAGTCGGCTTTCCGATCCGGTGGTAGATTCTGCGAAGCACTGCTCTGGCTAGGGTTCGTGTTAGCAACACTTCCGGTTTGAGCCCCGTGAGCTAATCTACACGTTAGGCTGAAGCTCAAATAGCCTCTCGAAGCTATCAGCATTGGTAGGAGAAAAATAAATAAAAAAGATTCTCAATTAGACTAGCCTAAATTCAATTATATGAACAGTATAGCTTCTCACCTCTTTTCCTGTTTGCTCCCATCGTTTGAAGTATCTATGCAGTAGTCTAATGCGACGAGTTCAGCTCTACCTCGTACGACCAGAACCGAGGTCTTGATATCAACCGGGTATTTGCACTGGAAGGTATTAAAATTTACGTTAGTAACGCTACCTATGTTAGAGGTGGAGATAATGTTAATAGCACAAGCACGTAACATAACTAGAGGATATGAAGCTGACTTGTAAGATTTTCACTGCTGCAATAAAAAGTGTGGTTAGCGTTGCTCGTGGACATTAACAGTAGCAATGGCACAGCCAAGCCACTGTACAATGGAGAGCTTTTCTCAAAGTTATCTTTTGAAGAAATACTACCGCTTGGGATGTGCCGCTTTTACGATGCAAATTTTGCGAAACACACTGCAGGTCAGAGCAGTGGTTTCAGGAAGTATATTTGCTTTGGTGCCAGGGAATGCAATAGTAAAATGAAGATTTTTTTCATTGCTTATATGGGTGGACGAGCTCACAGCCCACCTGGTGTTAAGTGGTTACTGGAGCCCATAGACATCCACAACATTAATGCGCCACCCACCTTGAGATATAAGTTCTAAGGTCTCAAGTATAGTTACAAGTATAGAAACGCATTACTGCTTTACGGCAGAAATAGGCAGGATGGTGGTACCTACCCGTGCGGACTCACAAGAGGCCCTACCACCAGTAAAAACGCAAATTATCGTTACCGTGATATCACAACTCCTTCTTTGACTTTTCCATAGTCAGTTAGGTCTTTGTACCCTGGACTTACATTATAATAAATTGAATGCCCCGGAGTGGCTCCAGTGTTGATCATCGCATCATAGTTCCTGTGGTCGATAAACAGGAGGCCGCCTGGCTTCAGGCATTTCGCGAAGTTGCTCAGACACAGCTTCTGCATCCTTTGGTCTCCGTACTCATCCAACAAATGGGCGAACGAGTTCCCGAGACATATGACGGCGTCGAACTGGGTATCTGGTAGAAACGTCTCGATGTCTTGCGGTAGTGTCTCCCAGTTGGCTTCTTCTATGACTGGAATGAAAAATACGACTAAGTACGTATGATGCGTGTCTCAAAACTGGAGCGTAGATGTTATTAGTTAGTTAGTTAATAGAAAATATATTTTAAGTAGTGACTGGAGCCCACAGACTTCACAGCCCAAATGCTGGCTTGAGACATGAGGTTGAATCCAACTTGAGTTATGAGGTGGAAGTTTCAATAGCACTGTAACAGTGACTGGTCTACTCCTTCAATAGGAACAGATGAGTATTTTGCAGCAAAAAATCCAGGATGTAGGTAACCACCCGTGCGTGCCGCAAGGCTAATCTAAGAGCCATTTATTTCCACAGTTTCGAAGTCGTCGTGGCCTAATGGATAAGACGTCCGGTGCATTTGTATCTTGCGATGCGACGGTGTTCGAATCCCGCCGGCGGGTACCAATTTTTCCAATGAAATACGTACTTAACAAATGTTCACGATTGACTTCCACGGTGAAGGAATAACATCGTGTAATAAAAATCAAATCCATAAAATTCTAATTTGCGTAATTACTGCTGGTAGGAGCTCTCGTGAGTCCACACCTCCATGCCTGTTTCTGCTGTGAAGCAGTAATGCGTTTCGGTTTGAAGGGTGGGGCAGCCGTTGTAACTATACTGAGACTTTAGAACTTATGTCTCAAGGTGGGTGGCGCATTTACGTTGTAGATGTCTATGGGCTCCAGTAACCACTTAACACCAAGTGGGCTGTGAGCTCGTCCACCTATCTGTGCAATGAAAAAAAAACCAATTTGTACTTCAATCATCGGAGTGGTTTTTTAAGACGTGTGAGATATGCACTTACTTGGAGATTTTTGTCAAGAGGAGATTTTTGTTTCAGGACTCGCAACTCGGGTAGACAGATTTTACTTATATGGTCGCCGACGCTTTTTACGTGGAAATTTGTTTTGCCTTTAAATTTTTAAAGAAACTCACCCCAATCATCATATTTGGGATTCTTTCTCTTGTCCCAGCGAGCTTTGAGAGCGTGCTTCAACATCTTGTCCGAAGCATCGACTGACACCACTTTAAACCCTTCATTCACCAGCATCATGGAGTCTATCCTGAAATCAATAAAATGAACTAACATAATTTTTGTACGGCACGTCTTAAGTTAAGGGATATGATACTGGCAGGAAATAAGCCACCTACCACACTCGTGATCTAGCGATAGGACTTTCAGGAATTGTAGATGATAAGACTATACAGCCTACAGATTCCATACATGAATACACCACCCTGCATTTATATAAAGTCCATGGCTTGAGGGGGAGACAGGCATGGCGTCAATGAACGGGGAAGAGGAGTTCAGACCAGAGACACGATGCAAGCAAAAAATAATTTTAGAAAACGCATTAGATAAATGCACTATCACAAGTAATAAGCATATCTATTCTGCCGATGGAGGACGATAACTACTTTTTTTATTGTTTAGATGGGTGGACGAGCTCACGGCCCACCTGATGTTAAGTGGTTACCGGAGCCCATAGACATCTACAACGTAAATGCTGTCACCCACCTTGAGACATGAGTTGTAAGGTCTCAGTTTTAACAGTACAACGGCTGCCCCGCTCTTCAAACCAAAACGCATTACTGCTTCTCGACAGAAATAGGCAGGGTGGTAGTACCTACCCGCGCGGACTTCTGAAATAACTGGATCTTTTGAAATAACTCGTCAGAGCGTTTGGTTCGTAATTAAACTAACTTGAATCATTTACTAGGAACTTAAATCTCACTGTTTTCATCTATCATCTATAAGTATATATATAAAAATGAATTGCTGTTCGTTAGTCTCGCTAAAACTCGAGAACGATTGGACCGATTTGGCTAATTTTGGTCTCAAATTATTTGAGGAAGTCCAGAGAAGGTTTAAAAGGTAGATAAATAGGAAAATGCTCCGAATGAAATAAAAATAACAATTTTGTTTTTCCTTTGATGTGTCCCGGACGGATTCCTTTTGTTTGTCTTAAGTTTATTTTATAGAAAAGCTTAGGTCTTTTATTTATCGATTGAGGTGCTATGAAGTGTGCCGGGTCAGCTAGTACTAAATAAAAAAAATCATATCAAAATTGATTCATTCGTCAATCTCTCGAAGCGCATGAGTTGGTAGGTCCTCTTGTGAGTCCGCACGGGTAGGTACCACCACCCCGCCTGTTTCTGCCGTGAAGCAGTAACATGTTTCGGATTGAACGATGGGGCAGCCGTTGTAACTATACTGAGAACTTAGAACTGATATCTTAATTAAGGTGGGAGGCGGCATTTACGTTGTAGATGTCTGTGGGCTCCGGTAACCGCTTAACACAAAGTGGGCTGTGAGCTCCACCCATCTATGCAATAAATAAATAAATAAAATTATTCCCTTAAGTTAATTATGTAAACGATGAACAATGATAACATCGATTTCGTCAGAAGGGTCACGCACTATCTCGTGACCCGCTGCTGACAACGTTGTTGTTGACAGATAAAAGTTGACATGACTTCAGCTGAGCGCCGGAGTGCCTTATCACGATTATCCAAATAATTTATAATAATATTGGAACAGTTAGGTAACGTGGTAACAGCTGTGTTGTGATGTGTGTAGACCAGCGATCGGAGAACAATTGGCAAAAATTTAATTATTTTTTTAGGTCCGTGCGTCTGATTGTGTCATTTTAAATGCATATCTGTGTGAACGGGCTCACTGTCCACCTGATATTAAGCGGCTATCGGAGCACACGCACATCACAGAGTGAATTTTACCACTCATTTTAATATATGAGGTTGAAATTTTATATGAATTCGTGAAGCATTATGGTTTGAAATAGGTCAGCCTTTTTATTGTTAAACGGGCACTTAGACTTCATGTCTCATGGTGGGTAGCACCATTTAGGTTGTTCATTTCTATGGGTGACCACTTAATACCAGGTGGGCCGTGAGCTCGTTTAACAGACTAAGCAAAAAAATATTACTTAACTAGATACTCGGGATTTTCTGCTTTTTAGCTGTTTAGATATTGTCATAGTTAATAGCAGGAGCTTAGTGAATAGTATCCACAGTAAGCTGTCAGCAGTTTGATTTAAGGTAAAATCGACACTTCATTTTTGACAAATACAAATTTCTGTCCAAATAAGGTTTACGTAATTTTTCCAAGTGTGACATCCAAATAAGATGTTGATAGCATTCAAAGACGTGGCAGATTATTCGCGGTCAAGGTCAACGAACACACGAGAGATATAAATCAGTGACCAACAAGTAAACTGTTAATTACGAAACACATAACTTCAAATTCATAAATTGTTCGATCACTTGGTCGAATATTGTTTATTTATTGAGAAGTTTATTTTATCGGCGTTAATTTGTTGTTGGGTAGTAACTATTATCGTAGTCTATAGAGACCACCATATTAATGCTGCCGCAAAGTTTCGAGCTCGTAGTTATCATAACTTTTGAAATTAAATAACGTCTATCATACGAACACCTTAGTTTTTTGCGCAGTAGACCGTGCCGTGCCGCCTACGAATTATATAAATTCTACCGGTTCAATTTGACCACGCGACGACATTCGTGAACAAGTATTAGAAAGAATATCTGCCCGTACATAACCATGGCATAATCGTTTACAAGTGACCCTAGTAACGTAAATATTTTGTGGAGACAGTAAAGGGTTTAGTTAAAAATACAGTGTAATTTGTCTACTTATGAGATGTACTTAACACACCAGGCTTAGGGACCCCGGTAACCGTCCTCATCGAACTCGGCTAAGAGTATGACGTGCAACCTAAGCCATGCGTCAGCCCGCTGAGTTTCTCGCCAGATCTTTTCAGTGGGTCGCGATTCCGATCCGCTAGTAGATTCATTCGCGAAGCAGCTGCTCTTGATTTCTTAGGTATCCTTTGGTGGCGCTCAGACAGCTGTTAGCAAATCCCACCCTTCCTAGCTGACGCTTTGCTCGCCCACCTGTGCTGGTGAAACCGGAAGGGCCTTCGGATCACCAGTAAACTCAGCTTCCTAAAAAACAAAGATGTACTCACCCAGTACCACAAGCGGCGTCCAGAACAGTCTTGCAGCCGTTGTTCTTCAAGAGACCGATCAAGAAGTCTTTGTAGTTCTGCGTTCTTTGATTACTATCTCCGATGAACTTGTTCCATGTTTTTGCCGCTTTGCCGTCAGCGTACTGATCTTTTACACCCTCGGAGGGAATACCCAAGGAACGCGAGTGGAATACCTGGTCCGCTGCCATAATTTACTGCAAAGGCAACAGCATCATTGAGACATGACTGGCTAACAATTCTTTTGGCGAATCTCCTCCCACGTGCGCTCGGTAACGATACGACGACAGTGTCGTGAAAAACAGTCGTATCGTTTTCAAATCAGATGTACACATTGTAAAACTTTTAGGTATAGTTACTATGTATTTATTTTTATACAGATAAAAATATTTATGTCCCCGTGTTTTATGCATTTTTATTAGGGCATCGAACTTAAAGCTGTAAGTTAGAAATTAGCTAAGCAGTTTTAAAAATAATCTTATCATTTAATAGACGCTTAATTAGACTACATTGAAATTTTTCAATTCGAAAAATTCGAGAGACGAAAGTAATGGAATCTTGTTATTTTAAAAATGTATCACTGCTGTATGACATCTTTGAGGGACCTGATCCTCTTGCGGTCGATGTATATGTGCATATGAAAAGGAACTAATAGCACGCGGTTGCCGTCACAAATGGACAGTGACAGTGCCAGTAATAACCAAAACACAGTGCATCGTGGTAGGGCTCTGTGTATATCTCATTTAAATAAATCAAAAGAAGCCAAGAGACTTGAATGCTAGAATTTTATGAAGGGATTCAATCAAAGAGTCCAAATTATGTAAAGTGAAGACTTGGAGATGTTCGACAAAATAAATTTTACATTTTTTCTTTTTCATTTCAATAACTTATGAAGTCTTCGTGGCTTATAGTATAAGACGTGCGTAAGCATTCGTATTTAGCGATACCGGTGTTCGAATCTTCCAAGCATTTTTCTGATCAAATAGCTAGATAGGGCCGTGAGCTCTGCCAATCAAACTTAGTCAATAAAAAAACGAAAATTTCTTAAAAGTTTCACTTATGTTTCCGGCGACGCAAACGGCGTTTCTAGTTTCAATGACGCAACAACGAGTCAAATCGAATCTTTAAACACGTTCATTGTAAATACATTATATGTGCAACTAAATATACATGTTTTTACAATAAATGAAAATATGAGAAAAAGCACGTCACTGCTATTGATATTATCTAATAAAAACCAACGCTTAGATACGGCTCCGACCAACAAAACCTAAGTTGTAATCTAACAAGTATGGCGCGCCGTATTAAACAATGACGTCAATGTTCACGTTTGCTATACACATTTCAACACACGGTTTGTAGAAAAGGAATAGAGCATCCCGTATCTCATTAAAAAAAACTTTAAGTTTGTAACATAACTGTTTATATCACGATTAAAATTGTATTTTTCAATAAACGCATTATTTTAAATCGAATTCATCCATGGTCAGTCATTCCCGTGCGTAGCATTCGATCATTTACCGGACTATCGAAGAAGGGTAATGTTTTTCGAGCGTATTTTTATGCAGATATGTAAAGCTGAATCTTAGGAAATAATCATCACCATCATCAGCCCAGAGTCGTCCACTGCTGGACATAGGCCACTCCCAATCCACACCACTGAGCCCGGTATTTGGCTCTCCTCATCCAATTATAATCAAAGTATAAATTATAATCAAAGAAATAATCAAAGTACTTTAAAATAGCTTAACAGTCAAACATGACTTCGATAAATTAGTTGCATTCAAACTTTGCATAAAACTAGTTGTCACTCAAATTGCCATAAGAGCACAGGATAATGAAATACCATTACTTAGGCCAAGACAAGCAATTGGAAAAAAGATCACTAATATTTATTTTTATTATTTCTTAAAATGTAATATTTAGTGCACTATATTGGAGCAATAGATAACACACATTGTCTCGAAAGAAAATTATCAAAACATATCACTAGTCAGATGAAGGCTATACGACCTTTAGTTTTAGCGTTTGTTACCAACTTTTATTTTATTTAAAGCGGCGGAATCGATCAGCTGTTCAGAATCATTTACTAAGCTACTATTTTATTTTGTTTGTAGTGGGTTTTTTTTAAAAAAACAAACTCACAAATGCGTTGACACGCGCCCGTTGCGCTTCTGCGGCGAGACTAAGCGACTGCGAGCTTTGTAGCGACTGTCAACATAAAATAACTAAGTCATTCTCCTCGTGCACTCGTCTGAAGCACTCATAACCCAACACGCGTTATCTAACATTATTACAACAATATAGCACACGCAACACGCCACTAATACGCGGATGAAATTCATCATACGACACGATTCCTTGGACGATTTAATAAACTAGTCCACTTTTTTGTGCAATCAAATATTTGTTGATTTTCAAAATAAAGCCATCACTTTCCAAAGCATTCACTGTAGACTATATGCTGTAAAAATACTACTAAAATAACACTAATTGTAACACAGTATTCCACTCTTTCTAGTTAAGTTGATGGCACATTGTGAAATTGGACATTGTGTCTATCAAATACACATATTGTAGTTATTATTTTCGTAAAACGTTATTTTTCTTGCATAAAATACATAAAAAATTGACGCTGTTTAAATAACAACTAATTTATTCCATCTACAAATAAAAAATACTTTTTTGTGTAAAGTTTAAATGATTGTTATCTAATGATTTTTCCTTTTTTGTATAATGTCTCGATTAATGCCGAATTAAAATTACTATAGTTTTCTTTTCAGTTTGTTTGTTAGTTTTTATATATTTTTGTTTAATATCTAAGATGAGCGATAAGTATATAAACTAAAATTAAAAAACAATCGCTGATATTAAAAAAATTACGCAAACTATTTCCACCGCGAAAAAGTAATGTGTTTTGGTTTGAAGGACGGAAAAGCCATTACACCTGTGCATTATACTATCTAATTGAGATTTAGACCCACAGCTATGTGTTTAGCCCTCATTTCGAAAAATAATATGGACTCCGGTAGCCACATGATACGAGGTTGGCCGAACACTCGTCTATTGCATTTTTTTATTGCATACCTTTATAAAATATTTAAAAATACTCTATCAAAATAAAAACCTAATTTTTATGTAACAATTATTATTACTAAAACACCTAATCTCTTGCGAGAGTGTAATGCAACCGATAAAATTGTGTTCACATATACATATAGCTAAGTTATGTAATCAAGGCACGTATCTTTGTTTCCGAAATAAACGTTTTGTTAACTAAGTAGTATACATGTTACAATTTAATAAAAGAGACATGTTAATCCATCAGGCAATCGCGTATTCCGATTCAAAGACAGTCTTTCGTTTCTCTAGTCTAGAGGAAGCTACACTGCACTGATGTTGTGACCGCAATAGGAGACTATAGGGCCAATGAATCAAGCGTTTACTGTTAAGCTCGTTTTAAAACCTGTTGTCGATAAATCAGGTGGATATATTTTTTTTAAATATCCCGTTCCGTAAAGGGAAAATCGCCAATTGACTTTTGCTAGTCAAGGACTTGGTACTGACCATCCCGTGCGGAGCAGACTGCAACCACGTGTTCAGAGTTTTTCAATCGGAACCGCGATCCACTGAGTAGATCCGACGAGAAATTCAGTGGGCTGTCTATGGGTCAGTTCGCTCGTCGTATTTTTCGTTGTAATCGACGAGTTCGACGAGGACGGTGAACGCTTGAAGCTCGATGCTTAAGAGGTCTAAAAGCACCGGGGATCCGACAAGACATGCTTCGGGCGACGGCGGCTCTGCGTCCACGGTGACGAAATAAGATTGTATAATAAAAATCAAATCTGCCAAAAAGAAAATATGCGTAATTACCGGCGGTAGGGCGTCTTGTGAGCCCGCACGAGTGGGTACCACCACTCCGCTCGTTTATACCCTGAAGCAGTAATAGGTTGCCCACTGAGTTTCTCGCTGGATCTTTTCAGTGGATCGCGTTTCTGATCCAGTGGTATATTCTGCGAAGCACTGCTCTTGCTAAGGCCAGTGTTAGCAATAGTCCGGTTTGAGCCCCGTGAGCTCACCTACGTCAAGGATAAGCTGAAATACCCTCTCAAGGCTATCAGCATAGGTAGGAAAAAGTATAGATTGATGTATATGATAAGAAAACATTCATTCAGACCCCGAAAACACACCTATAGGTACTTTATTACAGATACTGCCAGTAGTCACAGCCAATAGAATACCGAGGCAATCAATTAATTGAATTAAAAGATCGATTTAATTAAAGCACCATAGTATTGGTACAATGTATTGTGGCTGCGTATGTACGAGGCGGCACTGAAAATTTCGGGAATTAACGAAGTGACACAACATTACTATTTAAAAATGTATTTATTGCTTTTCGAAGTATTTTCCGCGAAATTTGACACATTTTTCCATACGATGAAACCAATCATTGAAGCAACCATTCCATTCGGAAGTTGGGGTCTCCAAAATGGCCGTTTTGTAGGCGTCCACAGCTTCTTCAGGTGATGAAAATCTCTGTCCACGCAATTTATTCTTTATTTTAGGGAAGGTATAGAAATCATTAGGACTTAGGTCGGGACTGTACGGCGGATGGTCTAATAATTCTATGTTTTCTTGCTCTAAAAACTCTTTTGTTCTGTGCGCGGTGTGAGAACTTGTTTTGTCGTAATGGAGGATGATGCGGCGGTTGCAGTTCTCTTTACGGAGTTCAGAAACGACCTGTGGCAAACAAATGCTAGCATACCATTCTGCATTAACCGTTCTTTGTCCCTCAAGAGGAATAGTCGTAACATGGCCGGTTTTGGAGATAAACGTAGCCACCATTTTTTTTGCAACACTCCGTGAACGAACAATTTTTGTTGGCTTTAACTCATTTTCGAACACCCAAACTCGTGACTGGTTTTTTGTTTCGGATTCGTACGCGTATATCCAGAATTCGTCACCTGATACAATCTTGTATACAGCATTTGAGGATCCTGCGTGGAATCTTTCGAGAGTTCTGACGCACCAAGTAACGCGAGCCGCTTTTTGCTCTTCACAGAGCGAATGCGGTATCCATCGAGAAAACTACTTTTTTACACCTAATTGTTCATGCAGGATTATTTGTATTTGACTCATGCCAACGTCTAAAGTTGCCTAAATTTCGCGGTATGTCACATGTCGATCTTCCTCATTCAGCTTACGCACAGCATCAACGTTTTCTTGGGTGACTGCAGTTTTTGGACGACCTTGACGGGGATCATCACTGAGCTTGACACGTCCACGTTGAAACTCAGCAAACCAGCGATAAATTGTGGTTTTGGATGGGGCTTCATCACCAAATGCAGAAATCATCCGGTCAACACACTGTTTTTGTGTTAAGCCACTTCGAAAGTCATAATNGAGCTTGACACGTCCACGTTGAAACTCAGCAAACCAGCGATAAATTGTGGTTTTGGATGGGGCTTCATCACCAAATGCAGAAATCATCCGGTCAACACACTGTTTTTGTGTTAAGCCACTTCGAAAGTCATAATAAATCATCGCTCTTGAATTTTCTCGAGTCAATTCCATTTTCTCAACGACTAAACAAGTTTGACAAAAGCTCGTGACAAGACCGAGAATCTTTTTTTAAATAAATAAATGGTATTCGATTTTTAAAACCAAGGAGTTTTCAATTAAAAAGATTTTAATATGACAGGAACTGTGGAAATATTCCATTCCCGATACTTTTAGTGCAGCCTAGTAATAAATTAGACATACCTACATGAATTCGCTTCGTCAGTTCATCTATCGTAGCAACCAGATCAAACTGGTTTTCACTGATTTATGTTGATGTGATAATATTAATGTAGAGCAGACATAGAGCTCTAGCTGTCTTCGTAGAATTAATCAATCACTTCTGATTTGAAAAAGGTCATAACCTAAGAATCTAGTTTTTCGATTTTAATTATATATTTAGTATAGATATATAAATCTACAGTGGTTTTTACGGATGTTCCGTTATAACTACTGAACCATGCATCCGATTTACTTGAAACTTGGTATCCATGTAGAAAATACCATGTAGATGGTGAATGGTCATGGTCATTCATGGATATCATCAATAACAGTAGTACAACGGCACCTTATTATTTTTTGCGTATATGAATGAACTCTTTTGCCTACCAGTGTGCTTTTTCTTATTGCTTAGATGGGTAGACGAGCTCACCTGGTGTTAAGTGGTTACTGAAGCCCATAAACATCTACAACGTAACTGCGCCATCCACCTTGAGATATAAGTTGTTAGGTCTCAGTATAGTTAAACGGCTGCCCCACCCTTCAAACCGAAACGCATTACTGCTTCACGGCAGAAATAGGCAAGGCGGTGGTACCCACCCGCGCGGACTCACAAGAGGTCCTACCACCAGTATAGCTATGCTTAATGAGTTTTTTAACGTTCTCGATAGCGTAAAAGTTCGCCTACGTTTCCCGCTAGGGGCGCTGTTTGCATACAAATTAAGTTAACTTTTACGATATCGAGAACGTAAAAAAACTCAGATTAAGCATACAGATATTGAGTGGTTACCGGAGCCGTGACGTCATAAGTGCCGCATCTCCACCTTGAGACACGAGGCGGACGTCTCAATTGTATTGTTTAAAGCGAGCATGTTTTTTTTTGCAGGTTGCTCCTCCATGGTCACACTTTTTCTGCCTACAAGCTCCGAAACTATGAGAAACTGATTTCGATTAAATCTTCAAACTGGTAGCGATCGATTCAAGTCAAATAAAATTCTGAATCATCTGCAAACATGGCGACCGCAAGGACGCTAGAGATGAAACTGCATACAAAAATTAAATAAACCATCGATTTGATTTTTATTTCATTAACTAAAATGATCACGTTCCTCATTCGTTACACAGTTTAAGCACTTCTTAGAATAAAGCCGTTACGTTGACAAATTTAAACACATCTGAAGGAAAATGACCAAGGACACCATTTAACTGTTTTATTAACGTGGAAGATCTGTAGCAGCGCGCTGCACGAGGGCTACATGCCGGCGCCGACGTCCGACGCGTCCATGCCCAGCAGCGCCAGCTCGTCCAACTCTTCCTTCTTCTTGGTTCCGTCAGGTTTAGGCAGCAACTTGGCCTCGGGCTGCGCCTCGACGCGCTGCGGAGGCCGGGGCTGCTCGTACAGGTTGGCGGGGTAGATGGCGTTGATGTCGAAGTGCGGGAACATCTGGTTGACGAGCAGCGGCGGGAAGGCGGGCACGAAGGGCGGCGGCGCCATCACCTCGCCCGACGGGAATATGATGTCCAGCGCCTCCTGCAGGTCGCGCGGCAGGCTGCCCGGGGCGCCGGGGATTTGTCCCCTGGAAATGGTAATCCTTCTAAATACTGACCTAAGTACCAAAAGTAATAGTTAAATTATCTTTTTGGAGCAACGACGTGGGATGGTTTGTCTCTGAATGACACCATCCACTTCGTGTTTCGACAATGAAGTCTCACAGATAATTAGGAATTTTTGGGGTTTCTACTTGGGTTTTTTATTATTATGGATACAATGGATGGACGAGCTCACGGACCACCACCACACATCTTGAGACATAAGCTTTATGTCTCAGTTGTTACAGTACAACGACTGCTCCGCCCTACAAACCGAAATGCATTACGGCTTCACGGCAGAAATAGGCGGGATGGTGGTACCTACCCGCGCGGACTCACAAGAGGTTCTACTACTAGTAAAAAAATCTATTATCTTAGTCTCTCGAACGAACTGCTTGACATCAAATAAGTTCTACTTCTAACAGAGATTAAAGCATGCGAGGGTAACGTCTTGAGCCAGAGAAGGCAGGCTCGCCTCCGATGACGAATAGGAGCGTTCTGTTATGGCCCTAGTATGAAGGGTATTTGGCTGACAGCCCTAAACCAAGCTGCACGATCAGCATTCCCGAACTCCTGTTGCGTCCACCCCGCGAACAGCCAGTCTCCTCCTATCATCCGACCTGAGTGGTCGACTCCTCACTCTAAATCTATTCTATTTAACAATGGCTAGTTATCAATATTTTGAAGTCGTCGTGGCCTAAAGGATAAGACGTCCGGTGCATTCGTGTGTAGCGATGCACCGGTGTTCGAATCCCGCAGGCGGGTACCAATTTTTCTAATGAAATACGTACTCAACAAATGTTCACGATTGACTTCCACGGTGAAGGAATAACATCATGTAATAAAAATGAAACCCGCAAAATTATAATTTGCGTATTTACTGGTGGTAAGACCTCTTGTGAGTCCGGAAGGGTAGGTACCACCGCCCTGCCTATTTCTGCCGTGAAGCAGTAATGTGTTTCGGTTTGAAGGGTGGGGCAGCCGTTGTAACTATACTAAGAATACTAACTATAATAAGCATTTACGTTGTAGATGTCTATTGGCTCCAGTAACCACTTAACATCAGGTGGGCTGTGAGCTCGTCCACCCATCTAAGTAAAAAAAATATTGTAATTTCAGTTGTTTTAAATAGCCAAAGCTATGTACATTCAAATGGATTTGCTGAGTGCACATACTATTTAGATGGCAATCCAGATTAGATCGACTGTAATTTGTTTTGTGCATCAATAAACATATAAAAAAAAAAACAGTGCGCATGACTGTCATCGAACCTCCATAACTTTGTATTTCATTTTTTTTAAATCTAAGTAGCGAGACCCGCTATAACAGTTCCATGGCCACTCACGGTTGCATCTGCGGCATGACCGTGGGCGCGGGCAGCGGCAGCATGAAGGGCTCTGGGCGCTGGTGGCTCTGCTGCTCCCTCTCCAGCTGAGCCTTGGCTATCTTCTCTTTGAACTCTGCCACCTGGGTTTGAAAATAATAACAGGAACTTAGTTTCGAACGAGACGTTTATAACACACACTAGCTTTAGCTCGCGACATCGTCCGCGTGGAATAGTTCACAAATAATTCTTTATTTTAGAGCAAATTTGGTTAGCATACAAAACGTTATAGTGAGCCAAGTTTAACATAATAAACGAATGCTGCCGCGGTCTTTTTTTAGATCTTTTAAAGGGGAACAATTCTGTCATACATTATTTTAGCGAAACTTTAACCGTTTCTGCAGCGCACGCAGCGGAAGCTCTCAAAAGGAAAAAAAAAAAACGATTTTGAAACTTTCTTTATTGGTGCTCCGCTCGTATTTGGGTTAGCGTGATGTTATATAGCCTTTATGCCTTCCTCAATAAATGAGTTATCTAACACTGAAATAATTTTTCAAATCGGACCAGTAGTTCCTGAGATTAGCGTGTTCAAACAAACAGACAAACTCTGCAGCTTTATAATATTAGTATAGATTGAACGCTTTTCGAACCAACGACGGGCATTGCGTACTATACCGTTCGGGCCGAGCCAAAATAAGGGAATCAGTAATTTTTATCAACTTGAGATTTTGAAGTGAAACTTCTATTGCGACTTCCAACAAGGTTGCGTTAAACGTTTAACGCTCCGGGGGAGGGGGAATAGAAAGAGACAGAGCGAGAGTGAGTGCGTGTAGTATACCTGGTACAGGCCAGCGCGAGCGTTAACAACCAGTAGTTGCCAATATTTTAATGAACTATTTAAAAAATATATATATATTTATTGTTCTATCTATAATTTAAAATAAAATATAATATAAATGTTGGAGATGTATCACATTGCATTCCTTATTACAAGTGCAATCTGATTTAAGGATGGAAAATGAACTAAACCACAATACTACACATCGAAAAAGAAGTTTCACTTCATTCACGTGCACCAAATTGCACGCGCACCGTTTTTTTCGTTCGGGAATTTATAAAATGCGATAATTTACACGGAAGATCAAAATTAGCGACTTTTAAAATATTATCGTGTAGTTTTTATGATATTTTAATAGGCTTGATCTTGATATAAACTACAAGTTTCTATGGGATTTAAAAACCACGGCGTTCACTTCGGATAAAGGGCCTGTGGCTCACTCCCATACGCTGTTGCTAACTGTTGCTAGCTGCTATCTGTGGCTTGTAGGAAGCGTTCGCGTTGGAACGCTCACGCGGCTCACGGGTGACCCTAATGGCCCGAACGGTTCAATAAGGCTCACCGGTGAGCACAGTGGCTCGAATGAAAATACTCAATTTTCAATTGACGTTCAACGTGTTAAAACTCTTCAGATGAAAATCCGTATAGTTGACCGAATTGTTTATTCAACTCTTTCACTGTGTTCAGGTTATTCCAGTAATTCTGGTGATTATCGTAATGTTTTCCACTATTTTTCATGACCTACAGATAACTTCGAATACCGAAGATTCCTCGAGATGAAATATTCTATTCCCTTAGCTGATAAGAAACATTAAGACAATAGATCCTATCGGCAGGTTTTGATTGTACAGTTCGGAATGAAAACTTTTGAATATACTATTAAAATTATATATTTAAAATATATAATATAATTAAAATAACTTTAATATGTATTATAAGCAATATTTACCTTTTTTTGTATTTCAGCATCCATCTCCACTCTTTTCTTTTTGTTAATTTCGCTCTCTTCTTCCTTCTTCTTTAGATCTTCTTTCTTTTGTTCGTCGGTCTTCACATTTCTACTCATGTTTTTATACAGAGGCATTTTTCCTGTCACATTTAAATTTTTAATCAAAATTTTTGCATAGGTTATTTAAAAATTGACATACTTTTGCATTTGCGTACACATGTTTTTTTTTTTTTATTGCCTTTGTAGGCAGACGGCCTACAAAGGCAATACGGCCCACCTGATGGTGGTTACCGTCGCCCATGGACTTCAGCAATGCCAGGAGCAGAGCCAGGCCGCTGTCTACCGCTAAAATGTCGGTAGTCTAATAAATAAATTTAAGTGCTCTGCCCAGGGGTGAATGGTCAGATATATCTTAATAATCTCACAATAATAATTATAGTTAATTTTAGATTAGTACAAGACATTGCAAAGAACGAAATGCAATCGGGATTCTATCACGACAGTAATTTGCTATTGGGTGGGTGGATATGTGCCAGTTGCTACTGTGTCCGGGCGTGCTACCCATCAGGCCACGACCACCCTGTGTCTTGTGGAACACTTGAGTGTCAAAGTGTGTACTGAAGTAAAATTATCTATGCATTAATAAATGTAGAGAAGGCTCTGTATTTTTCTTAAGCACATAGCGTGCGGTGTGCCAAGGTATGTCCGTTTGAGAGGTGGAGAGTGAACATTTCGAAAAACAACCAAACTACAAAAAAATTTAAACAACAGATTTCAAATAAGCTCACCAATAAAGGGCATTTTCTTGATGTCGGGCTTCTTGTAGCTCCTGGAGGGCGAAGTCCGGGACCGCGAGCGGCGCCGCTCCGGCCGCGCGCTGTCACACAACGCGCATACAGTGCGGGGGCCCGCGGACAACACTCATAGTATACAGAAACTAGAAGCGTACGTACTCAACAAATGTTCACGATTGACTTCCACGGTGAAGGAATAACATCGTGTAATAAACATCAAACCCGCAAAATTATAATTTGCGTAATCACTGATGGTAAGACCTCTTGTGAGTCCGCACGGATAGGTACCACCGCCCCGCCTATTTCTGCCGTGAAGCAGTAATGCGTTTCGGTTTGAAGGGTGAGGCAGCCGTTGTAACTATACTTGAGACCTTAGAACTTATATTTTAAGGAGGGTGGTGCATTTACGTTGTAGATGTCTATGGGCTCCAGTAACCACTTAACACCAGGTGAGCTGTGAGCTCGTCCACCCATCTAAGCAATAAATAAAAAAGGTACACACGTGTCGCGGCGCGGCGGTTCCGGGTTGCGCTCGCGGGGGGCGCCGCGCCTCTCCGGGGAACGCGTAGGCTCCTCGCTCTGCTCCTTCTTTGTCCTGGTAAATAATAATTACAAAATTGCCTTTTACAATAAATAAAATAAAATAAGCAAAAGGCAAACGGAGGTAGCTCCGCTAATGCTGTTCAAAATCGAACAACGCAGACCCCGGTTTTCCTCTGGTTCATTGCGGAATAAAGGCTAAGTACAGTAGGCGCGCGAGTTCATGTCCATCCTGAGGAATGCGGTAGTGCTGTGACCTAGTCAATTATGGTAGTGTCGATAATAACTACCGATTTAGTCAACAGCTGTCAATTTGGTTTAATGTAACTTAAGGTAATTTTGTAATTTATGAAATGAAATAAATGTGATATGATAAGTATTGACTTGTTTATTCCTAATATAGAAAAATATTTTTTTAATTCAAACCGTCAAGGACAATACTCGACGTCAGAAAAATGCGGGGCGGTGGGCGAAGGCGGGGCGAGCTGCCCCCCGCGCGTCGCCTCTGGCCCCGATGGACATGAACTCGCGCGCATACTGTACGTGTGTACAGACTTAGAACATGGTATAAACTAGTATAAAAATAAGAAAAAAACAAAATAAAAATCAAATTAAATGGTGAACCCGAATACAACTTGTGCAATAACAACCTGCAGGCAGCCTACAACGAAATAGAAAATTACGTTTGTAAGACGCAAGCTACAATGCTGACGACGTTACTAACACTGGCCCTAGCAAGAGCAGTGCTTCGCTGAATCTACCACCGGATCGGAAACGCGACCCACTGAGAAGGTCCGGCGGGAGAGTCAAGAGTGCTCACCGGTAGTGCGGCGGGAGGGCGGGGGGCGCGGCGCGGGGGTGCGGGGGGCTGGGCGCGCCGTCCTCCTCCTCACCCTTCGACTTCACTTTCGATCTTTCTTTTGTCTCTGCAACGTAATCTATTTATGTAACATGAAAATTAATGTTTTTTTTATTAATGCAGCCATCGTGGATCGACCATCCCATTGAGTGTACATATTATTTAGCTTTTTATTCGCTGGTACTATTATACAGAGTATTCTTTTTTTTTGTTGCTTAGGTTGGTGGATATGCTCACGGCCCACCTGATGTTAAGTGATTACTGGAGCCCATAGACATCTACGACGTAAATGCGTTATCCACCTTGAGATATAAGTTCTAAGGTCTCAGTATAGTTATAACGGCTGCCCCACCCTTCAAACTGAAACGCATTACTGCTTCACGGCAGCAATAGCCAGGGTGGTGGTACCTACCCGTGCGGACTCACAAGAGGTCCTACCATCAGTAATTACGTAAATTATCATTTTGCGGGTTTCATTTTTATTACACGATGTTATTCCTTCACCGTGGAAGTCAATCGTGAACATTTGTTAAGTACGTATTTCATTGGAAAAATTGGTACCCGCCTGAGAATCAAACACGTGCATCACTCAAAACAAATGCACCGAACGTCTTATCCTTTAGACCACAAGGACTTCAAATTTTCTGGAGGCACTTGTAAGACTGCCGCGGCTAGTGTCCATCAGTTCACGACTTTCTTGTTGCACAGTTGGAGTGTCGGCCTCGGGCTGGGGGCGGGGCTTGGGGGCACTACCCTCATATTGATGCACTTCATGGATCATTTGGTTCCTCAAAGTGTTCACATCCGGACGAGTCTCAAGCGACGTGACGACTTTTTAATTGTAAATAAACGAAAATAGTTACAAACAACAATGTCAACTAACTTTTCTTTTTCTTTTTCTTCTGGGAATCGCTGTCCGACGAGTCCGTGGAGTTGCTGGAGGAGCTGGTGCTGCTGTTCCGTTTCCTCTTGGACTTCTTCCGCTTCTCTTTCCTCCTCTTCTTCTCGTCGAGCGGAGGGCTGTCCTTGTTCCTCTTGGAGTGGAAGCCGTCCTTGCTGAAGGTGATGGTCTGCGCCGTGTACACGCACTTGTCGGTGAGCTCCGCCTTCAGCTTGCCGCGGGTCGTCTCGAAGGCTTTCTGTCGGTCTGACATCCAGTCCGTTTCCCAGTGAGGGTTTTGTTCGACAAAGTTCTAGAAGGGATTTTTAATATTAATAACATTTTAGTGCCGAGTGACGGTGTAAAATAATGCGAATTTGAAAACAATTTTTGTGTTATTTTTTTTATGGCTTGGATGGCTGGACGAGCTCACAGTCCCACCTGGTGTTAAGTGGTTACTGGAGCCCATAGACATTTACAATGCAAATGCGCCACCCACCTTGAGACACAAGTTCTAAGGTCTCAAGTATAGTTACAACGACTGCTCCACCCTTCAGGCCGATTCATATTACTGCTTCACGGCTGAATAGGCAGGGTGAAGGTGCGGACTCACAATAATGTAATAAACATTTCTGTTTTTTTAACGCTTAAGTATTAGGGTAACAGTGGGGCGACTTCAACAATTTTCAACCAACTCACAGCATAGTTCTTGGAGTGCACAATGGATTTGAGATGGGCAGACGCGCAGTGCAGGTCTCCTATGAACTGATCGCACAGCTTGCAGTACCAGGCCGTGGAGGGCACGAAGAATTGTAGGCCTGGGGAACAAATCGTTACTTTAGCCGGATCAGTGAGACCGGGTGTTCGTCTCGGCTGATCTGGCGGTGTTTCTGGTGAGTTCTGAAGGTAGGTACGGCTTTTTTTAATGTACAAAGTGTGATATAGTTGTGTGGTGGTACCCTTGATAGGTGTCCGCTTGGTGGGCGCGGCGGGGTTGGGCGGAAAGCCCTCGTGGGCGGAGACGCCGTGCCACGGAGCCTCCATGTGGGCCGACGCCATCCTAGACAGAAGACAGCTCAGATTAATCTATATATTAATACGTCAAGCAAAAACTTTGTAACCATTTTTACGGAAACTGCGCGGATGGAAGAGTATGAAATTTCCTACACTTATAGAAAATATAGAGAAAGAGTGCAGAATGTTAATATTTTTTTATACATTATGCTGAAATTCATGAAATCAATAATAAAAAACGTGTACTTATGTACGCGCGTAAGAAGTTATACTTTATTTTTATTAAATTTATTTATTTATTTTTTTATTTAAATTTTAATCAATTTGAAAAAATTCGATTAAACAACATCCTCAAACACGCATATTGGACATCCCTTTTCTTGACATCGTATAAATTCGGTAATTCTCGATACGGTTCGGAAAGGTCCCCTGCGGCTATATTCAGAGTCACCAAGTTACGTCGGTCGTATTGTAATGAGCGATTTAGTGGGCAACTTCATTCTGTTAATTTTGTGTCACGGTGCGCGTGTATCGTAAAATTTCACTTTCAACAATTTTTCATAACGCGCCTAAAGTATATCTTCAAAAACATTACACACACTACCATGTATTTGACACACACACGCATGCATACTATTTGTTTGTCAAACTTTTCTTATTGCTTATAGTCTGTGGTCAATTTGAGAATAGATTAAATAAGACTTTTTGGCGGGAACGCGAGGAGTGAAGTTGTGTGATTTGTTTTATTTTGTCTATTTAGTGTTTCTTCAGGTTTAAATGTGTAATAACGGTGGTTTATTAACTGTTTAATATCTGTGAAAGTGCATAAATGTGGGAAAATGAAACAAAGCCGCTGGACGCAACTTCTCGGGATCCTCCAAAAAGTCCACTGAAAAAATCTTAGTAAATGACCACCATTTTACTAAGATTATATTTCATTCCATATCATCTCATTTGATTTAATTTCATCCCAGTTGATTAACGTCTCAAATTAATCATTTTCATTTCAATTCACTCCATATTATAATTTTTCATAAAAATAAGAATATAAATTAAAATAAGACATGACTTAAAGGTCTTAGTTAACAGGTCATAAAATCACTTAAAAAAAATTAGATTAAATAATGTTTGTCTTTATTAATATTTGTCTAAAGTGAGTCGTCTATTATCAAAGGTGGCAATCTGTGCATTTGGACAAAATTTTTTTATTGATATGTCAATACAGATTGATTTGAATATAATCGTCTCCTTCAAAGAATACGGTTCAAAACCTGCATTAAATAAAGGTTAATAGTTAACCTGTTATTTATCTAAGATGTCGTTCCGAAGAGTTTTGTGACTGCCGATGGAATACAAAGTCAATAATTCGTTTTTCTGATTTACCAATCATTGTCCAAAAGTCAGATTGCCGCCTTTGATAATAGTCGACTCAAGTGTAGTCTTGGCGAAATCTGTGATTAATGAAGTATAATAGTCTTTGACAATAGAACCATAATAATGTTTTCAATTTTTTTTTTATTACTCAAAAGGGTGGTCGACTCACGAGAGGTCCTACCACCCGTACCGGAGGATCACTAGTGTTAAACAAAGATCTCACTCTTGTATCCGCTACAGACTAAGCCGCCGGAGGGTATGAGTGAGTAACAGAGGCAGGGCTCTTACTTGTGGTGCGCGGGAGAGTGCAGATGGTTGAGGTAGTCCTTGGCGGTGGGCGGGAAGTCGTTGCACACGCGGCACCAGTGCATCTCGGGGTCGTAGTACACGTAGTTGAACTTCGCACCCGACGGAGACCTGCCAATGCGCGCTTGCGTTGCATTACTGTACTCAACTTGTAAACCATTATACATATATAGATAATAATATACCTCAACTCATGATGGTTTTTATTTCGATTTAAACACCAGACATTTGTATGTATGTGACCATTTTATGTCTTTTTTCTTCCTTAAGGAACAGGCAGAAAAGCTTGTGATATTATCAATGAGAAGAGACTTTTTTGTACAATAATTGCTTAGTGCCAAGTTGAGCACTCGTGAGTACAGAATGAACCGAGCAAGGCCGGTCCCGCTTTGATCTCACTGTATGTCAAGCAACTTCTTGCTGCAAATAATCTTTAGATATTTATTGGGTGTTCTTTTTTTTTGTTTTTAAATCATTAATCCGGTTATTTCGACGCGAAAATAAAACACGCAAAAAACATTTTGAGCTAGACGCAGTGAATATTTCGCAAAATATTGGTAAAGCGACTGTCGACACTCAGTACACTCGGACAATAAAAGTTAAACATTTTCTTTATTAGCTAGAAAAATACAGAATGAAAATATAATAAAAAAATACAAAAATCGTCCTTATTTTCACAACACGTAATGAATAATATATATTTACCGAAAACGTGTAGTAAATTCCCTCTAAATATTATTGAGAAAATACACATAACGCAAGAGAAATCATACACATTGATTCATTCAAATTATTCATATTAATTACATTTCTCAATTTGAGCATTTTATACATTATGATATTTACAATATTATTGTCTTAAATCATCAGTACTATTTAAATATTCGCAAAACAATTATGACCATATACAGAAATTTTAATATACAATGATAAAGGAAACATTTCCAAAACCAATACTGTTAAAAAAACAGAAGAAATTAAACAATATTGATTATTAAAATTAGCACATGTTCATTATTTTAAAAAGATTATATTTAGTAAGGCAGCAAACTAAAGCCAAGGAGTATATGTCACTGGGACATTGACCCCGGGCACAAATTGATCTTAAACAATTTTCATCGCAACAAACACTGTTTGTAATCTGTTTATTGTCAGTATTGTTTGTTTGTCTGTTTATTGTGTATCAGTTTATTGCTATGGGGAATGTTTCCCTTACAGAACATTGTTTAAATGAACTATAGTAAAAACCACTTAAATATATTAAAACAGCAATAATATCATTAAGCTCACAAACAGTGGTCAAAACAGCTTTATCCTGCATTCTCATATAATTTCTTCATGTCTTCACGCAGAATCCACAAGTAGCTATTCAGTATTCTCGTTTGTAAAAGCATATCAGGCCTCTTTTCAAAAGCCTCCTCAAAAAGACTCCTCACAGAGAAGAAAATACTATAGAATCATTTCATTGCTTACAGGCTTTTGTTATATGTATTTCAAGTAATAAAGTTATGGGTATTGTTAAACTTAAACATTGTCTTACCGCTAATAATATTCTATCGAGTATATATTTACATAGAAGTAAGTCAGCAATCATAGTCATAGAATCATAGTGAGGAGGATTAAAATAATTATAATTTGTTGTTACAAACCCTCTTGGTCTTCAAATACAATATTTAAGTAAATAGATAGCAAGACTGGACCGCACCTCATTTCAATCATTCTGTGATTTGCAAAAACCACAATACAAATACAATATTGAAGTTCAACAATACCAAAAACAATAAGTAATATCAAAACGCGCCTCACCTGGATTTTTTTTTGGAGGTCCGTTCAGGCGACTCTTTCATCTCAATAGTGTTCACATTTGCTTCTTCGCCAATGATGCCATTCAGCATGTCCACCACATTGTTTATTGTTTTCAACTTGTTCTGGATCTCCAACTAAACACAATTGACTCCATACAATAATTAGTCTCATTTGAATCCAGCATTTGTGAAGTCTTGTGATGATTTGACACCACTTAGTATTTATTGTTTCTGGTAATGCGATTGATTGTCTTGTACTAGATCACACAAGTACATGTCAGGAAAGTGTTATTTATATGACTCCACTTAGTATTCCTTGTTGTTAAGAGGAACAAATGTCTTCACATTCATAGCAATGTGAACACCTCAACCATCAAAGGACTTCACAAAGAGGCAGGGAATAGAAGCTTATATATCCATTACAACAATCACAAGCAAACATTTTTTAGCTATTTACATTACTACTATTATCATTTACTATAAAAACTTAAGCAAACCTGTAACTTAGTGTTCTCTTTCAAGAACCTCTTAGTATCCGGGCTCGGAGAGCGTTTAGAATCTCCACGAAGCTCATTACGTTGGTCCTTTAGCGTATCAAGTTCTTTTTTAAGTGTACCAGCCTTCTTTATGTATTCTTCTCTTTGTTTTGATAGAGCTGCTTTTTGATGCCGCATTTCTGTTTCGATAGCGGCTGAAGAGAAATGTTTGCTAATTACATAACAATATTACATTATAAAACTCAATCTAGATCACTTACTTTTCTGAATGAAGGTAAATTTTTCTAGTTATTCTCTGTTGTGAGAAAGAACAGCTATATTTATCTAAGAATTTTGTTTGGTTGCAACTTGTAAGAGTCAGATGAAGACAAAGCATCTGCTCAATCTTAAAATGGTACAGTGCATACTATACCTTCTTTTTGGTAAAGAGAGTATATAATTTGGCATAAAGGAACATAGTAAACCTGAAATTACTTAAAACTTTGAAGACCTGAAATGCATTTTGGAATGAATGAAAAGATTGCAAATTTTCCAGTGTAATGCCAATTTAGTATTTTAATGTAGTAAATATTACCATTAACATTCCCAATGACTTCTGAACATACTTCACTTGTCAAAGAAATGTAATTATTGTGCAATTTATTCATAATATATCAAATAGTGAGTAGATTTGGGCAACTCATATAATTATTCATCAAAGTGTTCGACTTGGGCACTAATTAGCTGTATGAAACAATTATATTTTAAAATACTATATCAGTAAAAGTTAAATGCTCCATAATGTTGGTCGTCTACATCATACAAATAGTATTAAGTCATATATTTTTTGCACAAAATTATATATTCTATATGCACTTTTTTTAAAACATCACAATTAAGTATGTTATTTAAATTGAAATGTAATTTTTATTCACCTAAAAACCTTACAAAAAATCTGTTTTTTTATGTTTTTTCACTTGACATATTACTTAAACATAAAATGTCTTTGTTTAATGGTAAACATATTTCTTTTACTCATTATATTTTTGCTATAAAAATTATATTTAGTTTTATTTAGATTTTTTAAACATACCATCTTTTTTGCTCTGCTCCTCAATAGACAGTTCCTTTATGACTGGGGCAGATCCTGGAGGTGGTGGAAGAGACATTTGATTCCATGCTCCCATGTCAGGTGGATGAGGGGCACCTGGCATGGATGCTCCTGGTGGGAAGTCATCATACATTGTCCCAGGGTAAGATGATGAATAGTTTGTGCTATATGAGGAATTTGGCATTGTCTGAAAAAGGTTTAATTATAGTTTAAGGTACTTAATGGAAAATTATCATCTACACAGATGTGTGTATTAAAGGCATTAATTTCATTGTATTTAAGTGTAGTAGGCCATAGCATCAGTATTAGAGAATTGGATTATCCCACCCCTCCTGGCTGAGCCTTTGCTCGCCCACCTGTCCTGGTGAAACTGGAAAGGCCTCAGGGCCACCAGTAATCCTTCAATCATAAAAAAAAAGAATTGGATTCTTCCGAATACTTGGGTCGTACAAAGATCCAGTTGAGTTGTTTCGAGAGGCTTAATAGTCTACTCTTGTAGAGTTGTATATAAATATATTTTTTGTTAATTAAATTCAAATTCAAAATCATTTATTTCAACTTGGATGTCATCAAAAACACACTTGTTGAATGTCAAAATGAAAAGAAAATGTTAACTCTACCACCAGTTCCAAAAAAGCCACAGTCCTGAGAAGAACCGGCGAAACAAACTCAGCAGGCTTTTTTTTTTGGATTTTCTCAAATATATATATATATATTTTTTTTTTAATAAGAAAACATATTTACATTATATGAAAAAACAAGTCAAAAAAATACAATTCAAATAAATAATAATAATAATGAAAAATGAAAAGGCCAGGGAGCGAACGCCTCATTCCCACGTAGTGCCATCTAGTAAAATATCCTTAACTTTATAATATGCCTTGTTGCACAAACGTTCCTTGACAGTTTTCTTAAATCTATGAACAGGTAATAGTTGAACGTTTTGTGGGATCTTGTTGAAAAGAAAAGCATCCGATATTCTAAGTGTGAAAATAGAGGTAGACCTTTAAAAAAAAGAATGTTGCCTAGTGACGACTCTCTCAAGCATATGGACGTTTCTCAAAAACGATTGCACATACTATATGTTTATGTGTATAAATGATGATATTGTTCATTGTTCACAAGTAACCTACCCATAACTTCCTACAGAAAGTATCTATAAATATAAAAGCGACATTTGTACATGATTTCTATAGAGTATTGAACAATATACCTCTTGAGTGAACGTTGGAGGCGGAGGGGCTGGATAGCCGCCGTCTTGAAACTGATTGTCCCACAACTCATTGGGTTCAGGTAATTTAGATATTTCGCTAAGTATGTTCTCGTCTAACATATCCTTATCATTTTTTCGGGGCGACCGACTGCGGCGTTTGTCCCTGCTCAGACTCCTCGATCTTCGGCGTCTTCTCCTAAACTCTTGTCGATCCCAATCACGATCACGGCGATCGATCTCTCTATAAAAGCTTCTGTGTTCATGAGACATCGCGATTCACTAAGTATTTGATTTTGTATACTTTTATAGAGTTTTTCTTTAGTTAAACAATGTGTAATTCTAATATCCACAATTTTTGGCAACTGTAAACTAGTGTAAACTGCTGTCCATAGATAACATAGATAATTTTTTTAAAGGGATTTATTGACCCGGTAACTAAGACACTTAAGTCATGTCTTATTTTATATTCTTATTTTTATGAAAAATGATAATATAAAGTGAAATGAAATGAAATAAAATGAGATGAGATGATATGGGATGAAATACATTCTCAGTAAAATGGTGGTCATTTACTGAGATTTTTTCAGTGGACTTTTTGGAGGATCCCGAGAAGCTTAATCCAGCGGCTTTGTTCCATTTTCCCACATTTGTGCAATTTCACAGATATTAAGCAGTTAATAAACCACCGTTATTACATATTTAAAACTGAAGAAACACTAAATCGACGCTTGAAAGGCAAACGTGACTAAGCGACAATGCGTGAACTTTACAGTAGACTAATTTAAAGTTGAAATACCTGAACACAAAATTTATTTTAACGAATCTAGCTGTAGTAGAATCTAGCTAGTAGCTGTAGGATTGAAATTTAATAGACCTAGAAATATTTTTTTTTTGCGCATCGAATATGGTTATTGCCTATCATTTATGTACAAAGCAGTTATTGTCGCTTAGTCACTTTTGCCTTTCAAGCGTCGAAATAGACAAAATAAAACAATTCACACAACTTCGCTACTTACGTTCCCGCCAAAAAGTCCCTTAGATATTAAGAGTATTATGCACATAGCTGCTGCCAATTGATTGAGTCGTCCATTAAGCTGGCAAAAATAATAAAACCATGCACCTTCTGTTTCAAAATGCCAACAATCGTAATTTTTGGCGGGGGCGCAAAATGCAAAGTTGCTAATTTTGTTTTGCTTTAATTTGAAATTTTATTATCTAACCAACTGATTAGCATCTGTAAAAGTCATACTTGTATTTAGTTACAGTTTAGTTTAACTCAGATACTAGGTGCCACGCCGACAAACAGTAGGGGATTGTTCTATGCTTCTACACCACCGCTCACGTTTCTTTCTCTATCGGGTATCGACGCAAGGCCATCAGCATTCAGTAGAAAGACTAGCGAAAGTTTCACTTGACGATCAATGTTTGAAATTTCAAGTGCAACTGCTCGATTTAGATTCGTGATGGACTATTTCTGTGGCCTAACCGAAATATATTAATAACATAATAAAAATGTATTTAAAAGTGGTCCTGAGGAACCTAAAGTAAATTTTCACATGTTTCATACGTTTGCATGTATATAATTTCTTAAGGAATTTTGAATCATTAACGAATTCTTCTTGAGTCGTCGTCAATAGCGGAATTTTCAATAATTATATTATTGGCCCGTTTCATCTATTTTAATTGTACACTAGATGAAGACCGGTTTTTTTTTTGATAACGCCATCTTGTTGTGTCTTTAAAGCGGTTAGTATTATTATTCGCCAATAGATGTCGGGAAAAGTTGATTGTTGAAAACACGAATAAAACATTTTCTGAAAATAAATCGTAGCTAGAAATCGATCTAGCTACGATTTATATCGCCCCCGAAATCCCCTGTATACTAAATTTTATGAAAATCATTGGAGCCGTTTCCGAGATTCAGATTATATACATATATATTAATATACAAGAATTGCTCGTTTAAAGGTATAAGATAAGATAAGATAAGATATATGGTTCATGACGATCATCTTCATGATTAATTATTCGTTGGAGGCGACTAAACAAAATGGAAATGAGACTTGTGAGAATTTGTGAAGTCGTCGTGGCCTATAGGTTATGATCTGTGTTCGAATCCCGCTGGCAGGTACCTACATACATAACAAATGTTCACGATTGACTTCCACGGTGAAGGAATAAGATCGTGTAATAAAAATCAAACCAATCAGTTTAGCGGGTGAGAGCGACTTCTCCACCCGGTTTGAACCGAAACTAATTGTTACGTCAGGGCAGACTTAAGCAGGGCAGTGGTGCCCACCCGTGCTCTCAAGACGTCTTCCCACTAGTAATTACGTAAATTATAATTTTAGCGGGTTTGCTTTTTATTTTACTATGTTATTCCTCAGCCATGGAAGTCAGTCGTCAAACATTTGTTAAGTACATATTTAATTACAAAAATTGATACCTGCCTGCGGGATTCGAATACTGGCACATTCGCAACGCTCGACATGAATGCACCGGGCGCCTTATCCTTTCAAAAATGAACGGGCGTAAAAGAAGTACTTTGGAATTTTATTAGGCATTTTATTCATTTGTTGAGCTTTTTAGCTAACACTAGCTAACACTAGCCGTAGCAAGAGTAGTGCTTCGCAGAATCTACCATCGGATCGGAATTGGGACCCACTGAGAAGATCCGGCGAAAAACTAATTGGGCTTATACACATGTAGCAGATGCTTACGAATGACGGCAACGATTAAGGAATAATAACTTGTACTAAACTGGTTTAAAAATAATAGCTGCTAATGGTGGAGCGTAATACCAGGCCAATATGGGTTAAAGTAGAAAAAACGTCGTGGATATTTTTGCAGCGAAGTAGCCTACATTTTTGTTTGTAACGTTGGATAACCGTGATGTTTAACTAATATTTCTCGCTCGTGTTTCGTATTGAGCACCTGCATTCAAGTTGTAATCTCAACGGGTCGCATGAGGTGGAGAACGAGCTCCCACATCTAGACAATTCAAAAACTTTTACCTGTAAAATCAAGTTAATAGCTGCATAAGTGGCCTGGATAACTTTCAAATATCCATGGCTAAGTATAGACCAATGGTCGGCAACCTTGTCCACCTAAAGAGCCAAACATAGATAGCACACAATAAAAATTTATTCAAAGAGCCACCATTTTTTAACATATATTTTTATAACCTTGTTTTTCAAAAATATTTACTCATCTCTTAACAGGGAAGATTTCTGTGCTTGAAGTAAAGGTTTTGCTAAAGAGCCGTAGCCGAGGGGTCAAACAGCAGCGCAAGCCGCGGGTTGTCGACTATTGGCATCGACGGTTCATGATAATACGAGCCTAAAAATTAAACTCAGAGGCTATGTATGTTGGTAGAACAATATATGATATTTTCCTATTACCTACACTAAGGTGGGAAAGATGAAAGAATTATTTCTAGTTCGGAGGCCTTACCCCATAACCAGCATGGAAACTGTGCCATTCTTTTTTAAATAAATGCGACTGTCTTATTCAAAAACAATTGCAAAAATTTAGAGAACTCAATGACTTTCTGAATTGCAACGATTTTGAAACTGCGTGCAACTCGTCCATTTTTGGGTAATCGCACTTCGCCTTTACCTTCACCTTCGGCTGGTCACAGGTCGGTAGTGGACGGTGCTGGGTCGTTGCACCGCGATGGCGGGGAAGCAAAACCAGCGGCTCGATAGAACGATGGCCATTGTCGCGCGCACCACCGCACGCATGCGCGAGACAACACTGTTTACGCGCCAATATTTAACAATATCGAATCGTAGAAAATAAAAAGTTTGTGTTGTGCTATTAAATCGAACATGAAGTATAAGGTAGGTCTCTTTTCAAACTACCACCAATATGACATTTCACTGAAAAAAATAATTCTTNAACCAGCGGTTCGATAGAACGATGGCCATTGTCGCGCGCACCACCGCACGCATGCGCGAGACAACACTGTTTACGCGCCAATATTTAACAATATCGAATCGTAGAAAATAAAAAGTTTGTGTTGTGCTATTAAATCGAACATGAAGTATAAGGTAGGTCTCTTTTCAAACTACCACCAATATGACATTTCACTGAAAAAAATAATTCTTATTTAGTGTAGTTGAATAAAACAAAAGATGAAAATAATTAGAAGGAAAACCAAAAAAAAATTTAAACTTAATACTTTAGCTATTGTTACAGTACCGGATAAAATCTCCTCATTTTCCGATGGGTGCATTCAATGTCATCATCATAATAGTTCGTAACAATATATAAAACCTTGATGTCGGCTCTCAAGCAACGAGAGAATAAGGCTATCTGAAGAATTTTAAATAATCTTTTATCAATTGATTTGACGAAGCACGAACCCTTTTTTTTTTCTTAGTCTTTTTTTGTGAATCTTTTTATAACGTAGGTGGGCAGACGAGCTCAGAGCCTATCTGTTAGAGAAAACGCGAATTTCAAAAATTACTTCCGAGGAAATATTTTTTGTTGGTAAAATATGCTTTTGGTTAAATTACTTATTAAATATTATTGAAAGAACTAAGAAAAGTAATTAATAAGTAAATAAAAGCAAAGAATACAGGCAAAACTGTGGTTTTTCTGAATTTAACTTTGCTAAAATAAATTTGATTTGCCAACTAAGTAGTTTTAGAAAAGAAAAAAAAGAAATACGAAATGTTGATTAAGTGCTCTAATTAGAGTGGCTTAAAGTACACAGCTGCTTAATTTTTTAAACATACACTAACAATTTCTCGCAATCTGGATACCAAGTTATTTCCGACGTAGCACTTGAGTCATTCCCAAAATCGCAATTGCATTGGTATAGCTTTCCCGCCTTCAAGTTGGTGAGGTCTTAACAACTTAAAGAAACTTACAGACCCGTGCGAACTCACAAGATACGAACATTGTCAAATATTATTAGACGTTAATGTTCCTTAAAACGAGAAAGTCATTCACGAACGTAGCGAAACAATAAACACGATGTCAGGTATTTACAAAACTATTTAGAAAATGCAATTACTGATCTCCAAAAAAAAATGAGTATCCATAATTGAGGAGTGGGTGATTTAAAAATATTAATTTATTTTCAGTATTCGATATTTTTATAATGGATGCATATAACAATTTTAATAATTCCATGATACACTATTTTGATATCGATAATCAGGCACATGTTTTAGAATCGCAGAGCCTTACGGTTTCACTTTCATTTGTTTCGACTGCCCTCGTGTAGAACGCTTTCATACATATTTAAGTACATTGTACATTAGTAATACATCTTATAATATAATAATTGTCTAATGAGGTAAACTAAATAGGTCAACATATTCTGGATGGTATCGAAAACGGGACCATCGTATGTCTATAGACATACAGTGAAGCGTCTCGTAGTCAGGATGAATATTCTTGGATTAAATTCAATGAAATAATACATTTATTACAAAGATTCGGTATTCATTTATTGTAATTAGATAGATGCTTTGTGTAATAAAAAAAATAACTCAGCAAGCTTAACATATTGTATTGTTTATTCAAAATTTCGGCAAATTGAAAATTTCTTATTTGATTAAAAGTAATCGTTTGTGTTATAAACAAGAAATTTTCTCAGCCGCACTGGGTGTGCTTAGTGCGAGTTTTTAACATTTTCGATAGCGTAAAATTTACCTTAAAATTTTATGGAGTTGGAACGTTTGCCACTAGGGGCGCTGTTCCAACTGCATACAAACTTGAGTTAATTTTTACGCTATAAAACTTGCACTAAGCACAATCTTAATGAGTGCTAACCGGCCCGAGCATAATCGCTTTTTTTATCGGAGTCTTTTTATCACCTCCCCAGATCTTCTCAGTGAGAAAAATTCTTCTCTCGATCCGGTAGTAGATTCATTCGCGAAGCAGTCGCCTTTGAGCTTTAAGATCTATCATTTGTCTTGGTGAAACTGGAAAGGCCTCCGGGCCAACTAATCCTTCCTTTCTAAACAAAAAAACAAATGTAAATAAAACCTTTTTGTATTATCTCCAGCTTTGATGACGTGGCCTATCTATGGACATGACTGTTTTGTCACAGATGTTATTTGTTATTTGATTTAGCTTTATTAGGTAGGTACTGAAACCGCTCATAAATCAACATGGGCATTTTAATTCTCCGAGTTCTTGTTTTAAATGACCATAGTGACCAAACGATTTCACATCCAACCTGAGTGTTAGAGGCTTGTAAGAATCAATAGACACGGGGTGCTACGTTAGAATAATTGCTGACCCTTCAAAATACATGACTAGCGATAAAGTTATTTTCAATGTATATTTAAGAGTCGATTATCTGGCTTTTTTTCACACGCGAAATGCCGAAAGACCGGACAATGCTCAATAATAATGCGAGTTATTGTTCTGCACCCATTGTCCTGTTGGGTCTTTATTTACAATAATAATTTAATGTGATGTAATACGTTCGGCGAAAGATGGTTCAGTTTTAAACATTTTTAACAAAGTAAATTGCGGCTTAGCTAGTTTGACTCGTTTAGTATTGATACTTGCATGATACCGTCCGGGATGGATATTGACAAGCGAGGTAAAATTTTAGTAGAATCTGGGGCTGTAAGAAAAAAAAAATGTTAGAGGTCAACGACCGATGCTCAAGGGATATGATTGATCGTTCGGAAGTAATGAACAATGACATTTTGCTAACGGAGCTTTCGCGTACGTGGGATGCGGTACAATCAGCACGTGTACGTAGCCTGCCTTGGAATTATTTGTTTCTACACTTATTGGAACATTTATAGTGGCTTGCGGCATTAAAAATAAGTACTCATCCTTAAACGAAGATCAAAAGTATATGTTTTTAGACTGTAGGCAGCATTATTTATGTAAAATAATTAAAAAGAAAACTGTTATTTTTTAACCTAATAATATCACAGCTTGAAGCCGATTTCAGATATAAAGACTAACGGTCTTATTCATAATGAGTTATCGGAGGTTTATGGATTGGGGGCCCGTTATAAGAATACTGCGAAGTATTATTCATAAATTAAATGAATTATAACCTGAATAGCCCTTTTTGGCAGTTTTCTTTTATGGAGCTTACAAACATTCATTAATAAATCAACAAATAATTGGAAAAATTGTAAACAGTCGACGTCGCCGTAAGCACGTCATTTCGGATCCTCCCTAACGGTGCTTTTAAGTACCTCAAGCACCGGTCATCGTTCTCGTCGAACCCGTCACTTGCGACGTAGGGCTGGCGAGTAAATTAACCCACAGACACAGCCCACTGAGTTTCTCGCCGGATCTTCTCAGTGGGTCGCGATTCCGATCCGGTGGTAGAAGCGAAGCACGGCTCTTGCTAGGGTTCAGGTTTGAGCCGCGTGAGCGCACCTACTAATTCGGCGAATCTAGAATAACCCATCGAGGCTAATAAAATAGAAAAAGAAAGGAAAAATCATACCCTTTTTTAGTTTATTTGATTCTTCAAAACGAAAAGTGCTCGGGGAAGACCTTTATCATGATTCATATGCATGTACCTACCTAACTCGGAAATTGGCATTATTTTCTTTAATAGTGTTTTTATTGCTTTTTAATATAGCATCTGCACCTAATAATAGATATATTTATGTGCAAATCATCGCTTTTCACTATCTGTTTCTGGTATCCTTAACTCAAGATGAAATTCGGATTCAAAACCGTTTACTGTGAAAGATTTTACAAAAGATTTTCACGTGACATTTTATTGAATACGACAATAATGTCTCAACGCACAAAGCTCGGAACATAACGGTAAGGAGATGATATTTTAGGTCATTAGAATATGCTAATATTGGGGGCGCTTATTGTTCAATGGCCGTCTGATTCATTGTTCGTAGTTTTTCTGATGATCGTAGTGTCCATGTGATTTGCGAACCGTTACGGTGGACGAACTATGTTTTTGGATTCAGTTGACGCACCGTAGGTCTTCTGGGGGCGTGATTTCGAAGACCATTGTGGGATAAAGCGAATTTTTTTATATAATAAGCGGCATTGACAATATGTTAATTGAAGCTATGATTTTATACTTTTTTAAACTGAATTCGAGTGAAATGCCTTCAGGCGATAACGGCCTGTCAGAGAGGATTGTGTTTTATTCACAATAAAGAATTAGAAATAAATAGTTGTGGTTCTCTTGCCTTTATATCAGTTTATATACATACTTATATACTTTATATACACGTACATTTCTTAAATATATTATTAGCTCTACTGAACTCTGGTATATAAAAATGTTATTTTATAAAGGAGATTTTTAATATAATGACATTTGGTTTTAAAATAAAAATAAAAACTTAAAAAGGAAACAAAATTGATGTTCTTTACTAATTTTGTAAATCGAATATGAATAAAGGAATATTCCAACCATTGGTCTTAACGTATTCCGTGCGAATAAATTCGAAATGAAAAGTCAAGTTTAGCTACTTTATAGATTACCGAATGGGTGTGGGCTGTAACTTATAGCTGATGGCTCTTTGTCCTTGCGACACGAGCTCTCGTGCATCTCCGCGCATCACGACATTCTAAGAAACCTGTAACCTAATTTCTATATTATAATATATTATTAATGTAGCTACTTAGTCTTGTAGTTTATTGATTTCAACACATACACATATAGGTAAATTTACAGATAATTAACTAAAATTGTGAATAGCGGAGTGTAGTAGTAGTAGTAGTAGTAGCGCTGTAATCTGTCTCGATTCAAATCGATGTTTCGTTTAGTGGATGTGTGGTCCATAAACATTAGAGTTTATTTTTTATTTTTGGAACGAAGTTCCTTACGGCAGGCTTGGAGGGGATAGGGATTTTGATGCGCGACCGAACTGAAAAAAATCTGATATTAAAACCGTAAGAAAAAATCCGTGGAAAAAAGTGCGTGGAATAAAACCGTTAAATGAGACGTGCGCAGGCGCGACAGTCGTATACACAAGCGAGTAGTGTATAATTCCTTTCTCTTTCTCCCTCTTTCTTTTCGTTCTCTCATCCCTTCTCTCTCTATTTTGTAATTATTTCTATTTCTATGTAATTTTATGTTGTCAAACAAAAATAAAGAGACATATTTTGTTATTTTAATTGATAATTTGAATTACGATTTTATTTTTATTTTACGTAATTTATTATTTCCTAAATACTTTCCTGTACTTAAATAAAAACTAATCAGCAAAATTTAAGAGAAAAATCAAGAAAACCAACATAAAATTGAGCACGATTTTTTTTTGCAAATTGTGTCGATTCTACATTAGCCGAAGGAACTTCGTTCCTGCCTGGTGTCCCACGACACCACATTTTGTGTTTTTTTTATTTTTTATTGTTTACATGGGTGTATGAGCTCACAGCCCACCTGGTGTTAAGTGGTTACTGGAGCCCATAGACATCTACAACGTAAATGCGCCACCCACCTTGAGATATAAGTTCTAAGGTCTCAAGTATAGTTACAACGGCTGCCCCACCCTTCAAACCGAAACACATTACTGCTTCACGGTAGAAGTAGGCGGGGTGGTGGCGGACTCACAAGAGGTCCTACCACCAGTAAAGAGTGAATGTCTCTACTGATTTTTAGGCATGAGGTTGAACTTTCGATTGTATTGGAACAACGTTCTTCATGTGTTATTTCACGGTAACTAGGCAGGAATCTGGCTACAATAAACGCCCAATTCGTAGGGTTCATTGATCTTACTACGCCACCACCGCCGAAGAACAGACTTAGTGGACTTTTGTTAAGATTATCAGGGAAATATAAATAGTAATAGCAAATGACCTTGTTCGTGCTATTATCGATAATAGTATTCTTTGGTTACAGTATGAAGTAAACGCGCGAAAAATTCCACTAACTATAAATACAATTTTATTAAAATTGCTTTTACGACTTAATCACGCTTTTTTTACTGTCATTTAATTACTCTCGTCGTTTTGAGTACTATACTGACATCGTGGTTCACAAACGACTTAAATACGCGACCTTAAACCCTAAAAACCTTAAAACCTTACTTTTAATTGTCTATTTATTTATTTATTTATTGCGTAGATGGGTGGACGAGCTCACAGCCCACCTGGTGTTAAGTGGTTACTGGAGCCCATAGACATCTACAACGTAAATGCGCCACCCACCTTGAGATATAAGTTCTAAGGTCACAGTATAGGTACAACGGCTGCCCCACCCTTCAAGCCGAAACATAGACTCGTGAAACTAAAGAAATTACTATTTATATACATAACTATAAAATAACGTCAATTTGTTTGTGACAATACATTTCAATAGTACAATACCATCAACCTGTCTAGCAAAATGACAAACTAAAGCGATTATTGCTTAATGATCTTTCATTATTATTATTTTTTGTTTAAAATGTTATATTCCAAAACACCGTAGACACAGATTTCTCTTGAACTTGAAGTTTCTTTCGTTATTTCATTGTTAACTGTGGCGTTTGCGGTTTTCGTCATTAAAGGTTTGCAATTTTATGGCTTGATTTTAGGCGCGAAAACAAGGGAAATTGACATTTGTTGCATCAACAAAATGGCGCTCAGACCTTAGTACGATTTAAGTTTTAAAAAGCGTTTACTGATCAAACATTATCATATACACGATATTTTATGATTTTTTTTTTTTTTTTAAATATGTATCAAGGCTTGTCGCAATCATACTAAGTATATTACGCATTGGCTTAAAGTCGTTAATGTATTTACGTCGCGATTTTGAAAGCTGCTAAAGTGCTACATATCGACTGAAGTCTGCGGAAAAAATGTTAAGAGCAGACAAATAATCTACACATAGGACCTCTTGTGAGTCCGCGCGGCTAGGTACCACCGCCCTGCCTATTTCTACCGTAAAGCAGTAATGCGTTTCGGTTTAAAGGGTGGGGCAGCCGTTGTAACTATACTTGAGACCTTAGAAATTATATCTAAAGATGGGTGGCGCATTTACGTTGTAGATGTCTATGCCTCCAGTAAGCACTTAATACCAGGTGGGCTGTGAGCTCGTCCACCCAAACGTCTGACGATTGACTTGTAGGTACATTCTTTTTCTAAGGTAAGATAAAGCTGTTTCGCATTGGTTCGGTTAGCAATTCCGCGTAAATAAAATAAATCTTTTTGTTGAACAACAAAAACAAAAAACTAATGATCCTTTTTTCAGATTTATGTGATGCTTCCATAAACAGTTAATCAATACGGAGCGTAACATTTGCATTTTTACATTCATTTAGTTTTTTTTTTTCTCTTGAGACATCATATGTTTAAGGTGTGTCTGGGGATTTTATTTTGTGGTCTTGGTGTGGGTAAGCTTCCAAATGAGCAGCTACTTCATCTACGCAGAGTCAAAAAATATATGAGTTCACACATGGAAGAAGTGAAACATTTAGGAATATTCAACCTCGTTATCTCGCGGGCTAAATTCTACAGATTTACTAACTGACCCGGCAAACGTTGTTTCGCCATGTACATTACTTCTAGAAAAAATATATTTTGAATTGATATTTAGGGGTATGAAAAATAGATGTTGACCGATTCTCAGACCTACCCGATATGCACCCAAAATTTCATGAGAATCGGTTGAGCAATTTCGGATGAGTTTGGCAACAAACACCGCGACGCAAGAACTTTATACTCGTATATTAGATATTTAGGTATTTTTATTTTTTTAAGTGTCGCTTTTTTTACTATAGAATATCGATTGCTTCAAATTATCGCGGTACCAAAGAAGCGGTCACTTCAATTAACGAGCTAAGCTTCAATTAACGTGAAATGAGAAAAATAAAGGATGCTTTACTCGCACGCCTTCCGACCAATGTTATTATTTTGACATCGAGAATAACTCGAACAGCGGGACCCTTCTCAGAAAGAAAGGACGAGTTAAGGTCATTAACATTTTGTTTAGTACACAACTAACGAAATCGATGCCCGATCAGAAGGATCTGCAAAATTTTAATCTAATATATAAAATTCACGTGTCACAATGTTCGTTCCCATACTCCTCCGAAACCGCTTGACCGATTCTCATGAAATTTTTTATGCATATTCAGTAAGCCTGAGAATCGGCTACTATCTATTTTTCACACCCCTAAGTGATTAGGGTTGTCCACCCCTAACATATTTTTTTTTATTTGGACATTTTTTTTTGTTATAATGAGGTATTATGTGGTTGAATGAGGTTTTGTTATTTTTATTATATATTCCCTCATCGTTCACAGCACTACATACCTCTTTCACTCATTTACCACATCCTTACACACTTACAATAAGTTAGTTTTTTTTTTCTACAGTAGAATTTCCCTAGAAATCATATTTAAAGCAACACAACGTTTGCCGGGTCAGCCAGTAATTGATAAAAGTTAAAGGACCCTCGCCCGCTGAACCGGATTTATATATTTCAATTCTATTNATTCCCTCATCGTTCACAGCACTACATACCTCTTTCACTCATTTACCACATCCTTACACACTTACAATAAGTTAGTTTTTTTTTTCTACAGTAGAATTTCCCTAGAAATCATATTTAAAGCAACACAACGTTTGCCGGGTCAGCCAGTAATTGATAAAAGTTAAAGGACCCTCGCCCGCTGAACCGGATTTATATATTTCAATTCTATTTTATTCCATCCATAAGTTAGATAGGTACATTGGTAATTGTTGTGAAAAAAAAACCCTATTGAAATATCGATCTCATGTGAAAATCCAGACTGACACAGGTGAGCCGATTCGACGTCAATAAACAAAATCTTTACTTGTACATATTGCTAATTCAAAATCTTATGTAAGCGTAGGTATAGAGAGTATAAAGAAATGTGCTAAATTCTTTGTATCAACAGCGAAATCGGCACTGTCTCACTAAAACGTGAATTTTCCCACGACACGAGGCACACAATAGTTTTGCTTATAATTCATTAATAGTTACTACTTGGTTGAAAGTCATAAAACGTAGGGAAGAATTACGAAATAATTGAAACAATGTGGATTTAAAAAAAATAACACCTAAACATGAAAACTGTGTTATCGATGGGAAGATTTGTAAGACATGCTGCAGATCCTGATTATTTTTGTAGCGAAGCAGTCATTCCGCACCCAGCATCCCAATTCCAAAGGTGGATAATAGTGATATAATAAAATTGGAACTTCTATGTCCTGTCTCAGGGTCACTGGAGGCTTCGAAGCTGTGATATCTATGAGCCTACTAAATACCAGATGTCCTCACGCAACTTTCCATACACCCCGCTTATACACTGCGTAGAAACATATACAACTGCAATCATTCAGGACGCTTTCCTTTCGGCATATATTTTATCTCTCGTGACCCATCTTAAAACCAAGTCATACATTAACTAATATTTCATCCGTTATTATTAGAAAACATTAAATTTTTTTTATCAATTTACAATATCTTTTTTTTTTTTTGTTTTATTGCCTTTTTAGGCAGACGGGCATACGGCCCACCTGATGGTGAGTGGTTACCGTCGCCCATGGACTTCAGCAATGCCAGGGGCAGAGCCAAGCCGCTGCCTACCGCTTAGTACTCTCCATAAGCCTCGTTTGAAGAAGGACATGTCATAGCGCTCGGGAAACACCGTGGAGGGGAGCTCATTCCATAGCCGGATGGTACGTGGCAAAAAAGATCTCTGGAAACGCACTGTGGATGACCGCAGTGGCTCCAGGTAGTATGGATGAACTCTACTCCGGTGGCGGGCGGTGCGATGGTAAAAACGATAAAAATCTTTTACTGTGATAGGGCGTCTTGTGAGCCACTTAACACCAGTTGAACCGTGAGCTTGTCCACCCATCTGAGTAAAAAAATAGCATATTCTACTCTAAATACCCGGAAGTACATGTTGATTGATCTGCAGCTTGAGTGAAGACAAATGTAATTGTGTTTTTACTGGTTTTTTTGCTTTAATTAACATTTTTTGATGTAATTTATAGAAACTTTTCTGGAGTTTCCGCATACTGTGGACACGATTTCAAACACAAATATCAGTGGCCATGTAACCTGTAGTGTATTAAGAAATTTAATTTGAGATTGTGACCTTAAAGATCAGTCTTTCGGTTACGCCTTGTTTACCTACTTATGGTACTTATATCCCACAAGCAGGTGTATCAATATTTGTAAGGAAGCTCGTAATTAGCCGATGTTCACGAAAAAAATCTCGCAAAATTCATATTAATTTAATTAGCATGATTACGTGGCGTATTGTGGGTAAATGCCATAAACCTATATATAGCCTATTTGCCTACCAATTGATATTACAGTCTAATGTCTGAAATTGGGTGTTGGGAATGGGGTGATGTCTAGTGGCATCGGCTTATAATCTCTCGGCTCTTAACACCAGGCGTGCCGTGATTCTGTTTACATAAAAGCAACTAAAAGAAAGAACGGAATTCGTGCTATTAATGAAATACACGAAAAAATGTATTAAGAATACTTAAAACTAATTTTTGAATAGGAATTGACATTTTTCAGTCTCGTTGTAGACCATTTGACAGTATCCAGTTCATTGTTTGAATTTTTGCGTCTTGTGTTTACTTTTTCCGGAAGGCCCAACTCACAGCCTAAACATTTTGCTAAGTATGTGGTTGTCAATTATGAATACAGTCTTATCCGACCCAAGCGACGAGGCCACGCAAAGCCGCCGTCGCACGAAACATGTTGGATCTCCCCGATCCACTCTCGGTGCTATTAAGCCTCTCAAGCACCGGTCATCGTCCTCATCGAACTCGTCGATTACGACGAAGAGTTTGACGAGCGAACTAATCCAAAGACACAGCCCACTGAGCTTCTTGCCGGATAATTGTCAGTGGGTCGCGATTCCGATCCGGTAGTAGATTCTCGTAGCACTACTCTTGTTAGAACTAGTGTTAGCAAATTCTCTCAGGTTCCGCGCGTAGCTGGAATAGTCCCTTAGGTTACCAGCGAATAGGCAGGAACAAAAACAGAGAATGCCTATACCTGAGGCATATCAAACCTTCGCCTCCTCCTCGCGTCGTTTCGTCACTGCTGAGGGTCGTGACCATTATATGTCGACAGGATTTTACTCCTTGTAATGTCCCGCCAGCGCCTCCGATCATTTTCCGCATGAAGGGCGTCATGGAATGGGATCTCTAGTGTGGTGCGGATTTGGTCGAACCACCTTGTCGGACTGCGCCCGCGCGGTCTTTTTCCCTCGATCTTCCCTGTCACGATTAGTCTCTCTAAGCTATCCGGTTTTTTCCGAGCAATATGACCGAAGTACTCGAGTGCGCGGCGAAGGCAGAGTGTGGACAGTCTGGTCTTGATCTGCAGTTGGTCGAAGATAGGCCTTCTGCATATCGCTAAATGTCATTTTAAATTTTCACTCGTGAGCTTACAGTCCCCTTTCAAGTGTGTATTATTAAAAATGAAATCTCGACACAGAAACGTGATACAAAACAAACATTACGGACGGACGTTGCTCTCGAGTGCGAACTGCATTCGCAAAATTCAATATTTCACAACTTGTTCTTCCAAGTGGAGCAGAGTGATGTAACAGTTTTAACATTAAATTTGCAACAATAGTTGCACTTGACAAAGCTAGCTAAAACAAATATCGAGTAGTAGATATTCATGGAGGTTCCATTGTACTGTGAGATATGCAACGAAAAAAAACATTGAGCGGTAGGCAACGGCTTGGCTAGGCCATAAGGCCCTGTACTTATCGACTATCGTTAGTACGGGTATTGGCATAAAAATCGGATGGTGTCCCTGCGTAAT
Organism: Bombyx mandarina; assembly: GCF_003987935.1. The sequence continues at coordinate 143,218 of NW_021011614.1, forward strand.
CTTATGAGACTGTTTTCACTAACTACGACCATGGTATTTTCACATTGTGATTTGTCTTGTAAGCTGGTGCAAGCCGTGTCCCAAGATTCTAAAAGACGTTACAAATACTACGCTTAGTTGAGCGTAAGTTCGTTGATATTGGTTAATGTTTCGTAAAAATACAAAAATCATTGTTTACTAATAAAAATATTACGAAAACTATGGTTGATGGTTGAAATAGATGATCTTGTTAAACTATTACTAATTATCTGTTCAGAGTGATGAGAGATTTCATCATGTTCTTCTTTACGCTTGAGTTTATTTCTTAGTTTGTTCTTAGCCTAACCAATCGATATACAAAGTTTGCAAATCACATAACGCCGGTAGCGTAATAAGTGACAACGATAAGATGAAACTTGATGTCAGCCAGTACTGTCGTCATTTTACAAATCTATATCTCAGATTAACTATAACCTTAGGTTCGGGATAGAACATATATTATGCAATTTAAACTTCGACTGATTATTCCGTGATGGGTTTTTCAGGCCACATTGTCCTACAAGACAGACTGTTAGTCAGTGGATGATAGCTTGGGAGATAGTGCTATGGAAAAAATCAAATTGAGAAGTTTGCATTTTTAATGTAATTCCTCCTGATTTCATACGCTCAAAGATAAATTAGTGTATCATCTACGCGCTCTAACTATTGTTCATTGATGTTTCTAAATTATAAGCTTTGCTTTTTTGTTTTGTTTTGGCGAGTTAATGCTCATCACCTCGCTCACCTGCCCACCTCATATTACGTGGTATCTGAAGACATCATAACGTAAATGCCGCCACTTACCGTAAAACTTAAGCTCGAAATCTCAATTGTAGTATTTCAAAATATATCTCTGGAATCTGTATCCAAATCGAACATTCAACTATGTTACCGATTATCACAATATACGTAAGTTTATTAAATAAATAAACAAAATTGAAAAAAAGCCGCGATTAAAATCTATATTTGGTACTTGAATTTCGTTAATTTATTTCCGCTTATTACGTTACACGCAGAGAACAAATGATATGGCTTTTGGTTCATATTGCATTAATTTTTATTATTTAGCAATAATTGAAGTCTTACGGCCAAAAGTAGAAAGTGGTTTTAGAAGCACGCGTGGCCGATGTCTTCGCTCGAGTGTCTACCATGCAAGAGACTGGGCTGTGGTCGAGACAGGACACATACGGACCACAATATTTTCTGAATCAATATTTTCAGCCCACCGAGTTTCTCGCCGGATGTCCTCAATGGGTCGCGATTCCGATCTGTTTTTTTTTCTTCCTACCTAAGCTGAGAGCCTTGAGAGGCTATTTCAGCGTAACCTTAACTAGTATGTGAGCTCACGGGGCTCAAACCTGACGATGTGAATGTCCGAGTGTGATGGTGACCACGACCCTATAAAAATCTGGTGGTTAGGTATGTTTTGGGCCGTATGACCCATCGCTTGTATACCTCGAGTAACTACAACGGATATTTCTATTTCTGTAGCGGATCGTAACGAAAATGTAGTTTGGAACAAAAAATATTATTCTAAATTGATAAACAGCTTAACAATAAACGTAATTAAGTCGTCAAGTCTGAATAAATGTTACATCGATTAATATTGTCCGCGTTGATTATTAAAGACAAACAACAGCAATAGCGTAACATCCGTGTTATTTTTTTTACCTGTTCGCTGGTAGCCTAAGAGGCTATTTCAGCTACCCCCGGACCACCACCCTGCCTATTTCTGCCGTGAAGCAGTAATGCGTTTCGGTTTGAAGGGTGGGGTAGCCGTTGTAACTATACTAGAGTCTTTAGAACTTATATCTCAAGGTGGGTGGCGCATTTACGTTGTAGATGTCTATGGGCTCCAGTAACCACTTAACACCAGGTGGGCTGTGAGCTAGTACACACAACAGCTATAAAATAAATAAATAAATTGTACCCGCTTCAGGCTTGCATCTCTCGATATCAGTATACGAGGTATCATGCCTATTAGGTCACAGACGCTTCTTAATAGTTCATTAAGGATTAATTTACTAGGTAAGTCACTTGTATACTTGAAAATATAATTGAAGTACCACAAATACCACAAAGAACACGCTTTGCATGAAACAAGGCACTTATCACCCGAACTATCTTTGTCGAGTTATTATGTGTACGTGCTCATTGATCGATGACGTCATAAGTTGTGTTTATTTTAAAATAAATTGTAAAGAATCTATTCAAAACTTGTGGAAGATTGGATCAATAAAATGAGGTCATCGCTGAGTAAATCCTTAATGTTTTTCTCTCTCTGAGATTCATTAAGCAAGACATTTTAAACAGACTATAACAAATTCTGCCCACTACATATAGTCAATGTGCTTAAATATGATTGCATCAAACATTCCTCAGTTCTAAGGCAACATATTCTCGTAGCATTCAGTCTGATACATTACTACCCGCTATATAAATGTACTTATCACAATACCGAAGACGCCCATAGACACACAGCCCACTGAGTTTCTCGGTCGCGATTGCGATCTAATGGTAGATTCTGGGAAAGCACTGCTCTTGCTAGGGCTAGTGTTAGCAAATTCTCTCAGGTTGAGCGTGACCGTGAGCTCACCTACCCGTCCGGGGATAGATGGAATAACCTCTTAGACTACCGGCGAATAGGTAGGGAATAAAAAAACCTAAGACATACGAACATGACATTTTGAAGTCGTCGTGGCCTAACGGATGAGATGTTCGGCGCATTCGTGTTGAGCGATGCACCGGTGTTCGAATCTCAGGCGGATACCAATTCTAATGAAATACGTACTCAACAAATGTTCACGATTGACTTCCACGGTGAAGGAATAACATCGTGTAATAAAAACCAAACCCGCAAAATAATAATTTGCGGAATTAGTGGTGGTAGGACCTCTTGTGTATCCGCGCAGGTGTACCACCACCCCGCCTATTTCTGCCGTGAAGCAGTAATGCGTTTCGGTTTGAAGGGTGGAGCAGCCGTTGTAACTATACTTGAAACCTTAGAACTTATATCTCAAGGTGGTTGGTGCATTTACGTTGCGGATGTCTATAGGCTCCAGTAACCACTTAACACTTGGTGGGCTGTGAGCTCGTCCGCCCATCTAAGCAATAAAAAAAACATGCTCTGTGAATGAATGAAAATCGGTTGTTCGTGTTCACTTTTTGTCTATAACCGGTCTTACATAAACACTGAAATGCACAGAGTGCAATTAGCGGCTATGTTTATCTATCCACTGCCTGTTTCTTTGACCTAGTCTTTGACAGCGTAAGGCCAAACAACTGCTTAGAATATGATAAGAAACTTATCTTTTTCCGAGTCGCAGCATATTACATATCCATCCTTTAATATGTAACGAAAAAACCTTTCGCCTCTCTTTAAGTAAGTACAATGCGTACACGAAGGAGTGTGTGATTGGACATAGTTAAAAATATAAGGTTAATGCTATATACTTTAATCTAAAGTTTGGTGCTTGAGAGATGCAATGTCCACTCACCAACTTTCCAACATAGAAATTCTATGTTAGTTGCGTCTTTACAAATCTTATGTCATACGCAAAACAATGGTGGGTCTCGTTCGAAGCGTAGGATAATCGTTGTGCTGATGAGAGTATGTACTACCTACATGGATTAGACATAATAATATGATGTGATAGATGCATTGGCATCATGTTATGACTTAATTTTCATAAAAGGGTAATTCCGTCTAAACAATAATGCTTCTGCTTCTTCGTAGTTTGCAGACTGACGTAAAACTTTACCAGCGTCTCATCACTCCCAAAGTGAATGCAAAAAATGCAATTGAAAATCTTTTTAATTAAGCATTGCCGACGATGAATTATTACTTTTAACCACAAACTCTAGTCGAAAAAAGTTCCGGAAAAGGATAAATAATAATAATCCACATTATATGACTTGTGGTTTTGTGTTATTAAGCGCGAATGAATTGCTGTGTTCAAACATAGATATTACGTGGCTCTATTGTTTGTTTGAAATAATTATAACATAATTATTGTATGTAAATATTATATTATAACACTTTGATATAGTCTTGCGTATTGCCGCATCTCGTAAACATAAGCTTGTTTATCTTTCTATATTTCTAATCAAATTAGGTTTTTCAATGCCATGTAGTTCAACTTCATGTCGAGTTGTCGTGGATCAACGTCCACGTGAACATCCTCTGTTTGCCTAAGCCAATGTAATTATAGAATTTACCAGACGTTTGGATATGATTGGTATCGACCAGGCTATCTAACCTGCCGGCGCACCAGATCAAAGATCAATAGAGCCTATAGACAACAGCCTAAAGTCCACATCGAGATTAAATATTGAAGATTGCTCTGGTAACAAGTTAACATCAGTGCAGGGAGTTCCATCACAAAACTTACAAATCCGAGTTTAAAAAAAATATTTTTTTTTTTGTTATCATAAAGAAAAAAAAGAAAAAGAAAAAAACAGTATGTATGTTCCAAATTCCAAGGTGCCACCGGGTTAGAAATACGAACAAATATAAAATGGCCACTGACTTTAAGGCAGCTTCTTCGTCTATCTCACAATATCTAATTACGTGTATAACTTGTGAAAACTGATGAAAAACCGAATTTTATCAACGTAATCCTACGTAAAGATTAGACTAGGAAATAAATATTAATGAAATGTATAAGTGATGTCAAATATTTGTTTTCAGGTGAAGGACATCGACTCGGAGAGCCAGCACTCCGTCCGAGCCCCCGACAACAATTTAGAAGAGAAACTGTGAGTTAATTTAACTATAACTATACGCTTAGACTTCTAACTAACTATATCTGACAGTAGTATTAGCAGAACCACAGTAGCGAACACTCAAGATCTAGGGCGACGTCTATGTTCCACGGGGAGTGTATGAGCAGAATTACTTGAGATGATACCTTCTTGTTATCACTGCGTCACTCACCAGCGGAACATAATTCATCCATACTACCAATAATCATAACGCTCTTACTCTTTCCGAGATAATTTCTGTCATGTGCTATACATTATAGAATGAACTCTTCTTTTCGTTGTTTCTTAAGTGCTACGATGTCATTTGTCAAATGTCATCATCTTCAGGCCTTACAGCCCAGGGTAAGCCTTAGCCTGGTCCAGTATGTCTCTCCAGACTGCTCTGTTCAGGGCTTTCTCCTTCCAGTTTCTGACACCGATAGCTTTGAGGTCGTACTATACGCCATCTAAACATCAGAGTTTAGGTCTGCCACGACTTCTGCGGCCCTCTGGTTAGCCATATAGTAGTTGTCTTGGCATTGTGGTCTCCTCCATTCGAACTACATGTCCTGCCCATCGTAGGCGTCCAATTATTATTTATCAAATGTAGAGAGTCTTTTATGGTAGCGGCTTGCCTAGGTGACTGGTATTGCTGATGTCCATGAACGATAGTGACATTTCATTGTCTGGTAACGTGGTTAATAATTACACGATGCTAGTGGTACATTGAACAGCCACCGACGGCATAGGGAGTATTTGTTTCAACCTCGTGCTTTAAATCCCGAAAGCAATTACCAACTTTTCTCAGACACGTATTAAAAACAACTTTTGCAATGAAATAATAGCTTCATAGAATAAAAATTCACACCGCAAAATTATTAGCGCGGTTACGACTGGTGGGGCGATACGTCCCGTTTCAAGCTAATTCAGGCGCGTCTGAAAAGATTTCGCTACGTAGACAATTGCAAATTTCTACACGAAGCAAGCGACAGATAACCAAACAGACATCGAACCAGAATAAATCTTTAATTAAGCGTACAAAAGTACCGTTAAATTGTCGTTCGGCGCTAATAATTACACCATCGATCCTTGCGATACAGTAGGTAGGTAATGCAATAAAATAATACGTTACGAAATGATGTGAGCACGCGTTGCTCTGTAGAAATATCGTTCGGAAAAGAAAGGTTCTTGTCAATGTTTCCAACTTATATTGTTATTTCGAAAATCGTGTGCAGTTGGCATTATTGGCCTCTCTCTGTGGCTCGAAAGTCATAAGCATTTTAAAATCTCGAGTGGAGAAGTAGTGGCGCTTTGACTGCAACTTCTGTACGTATGAAATACGCAAAGTTTCAGGTTTCAATCTCTCTGTTAATGACCGACAGCAACGTATCTACATTTCTCAGTCTAGTTTCTGTTCATTGCTAGTTAAGGACGCTTTTCGATGTCGCAATAAATTTATTAGCAGTGTAATTTTTTAATAGTTTTAAAAATAGCTTTTTGAAGTTATACTTCTTAAGGCGCGTTATAAAAAATTTATGAGAGTGAAATTTTACGATGCGCGCGCACCGTGACACAAAATTAACAGAAATGAAGTTGCCCACAAGTGCCCCAATACAATTGAGGTTAACTATCCGTATGTATTATTTAGTAATATAAATGACAAAATTATTATTTAATATAGTTCATACTAAATATTATTAAATTATTAACGTTAAATATTTATTATTAAGTATTTAATATTAAAAAAAAAAGAAATAAATTTAATAAAAATAAAGTATAACTTCTTACGCGCGTACATAAGTACACGCACCCTTTTTTTTGTTTCCTTTAAACGTTTTAAAAGCTGCAAATCTGCGACCACGAAATGTGTCAATTTTCGAAAAGTTGCAGATTGTTACCCAAAAACAATAATAATATAAATTAACAAAATATCAGCTGTTTGTAATGGTCTTAATACCTCGTTGGTAGAGAGATTAATGGCCATGAATATTATAACATGGAGTCCGGTTTCGCAATCAGAATGTTTGCGGAAGATTTTTGTAAATTTGGTATTCTGTGTTAGGGTTGCATCTACTTGTTTTTACCTGCTCTGTTTCCGATCACATAATACGCGAGAAAATGTGACACATTTTTGATTCAGTGTGCTTAGTGCGCGTTTTTTAACGCTCTCAATAGCGTAAAAGTTAACTCGAATTTGTATGCAGATGGAACAGCGCCCCTAGCGGCAAACGTTGCAACTCCATACAAATTTAACTTAACTTTTACGCTATCGAGAACGTTAAAAAACTCGCACTAAGCACACAGTTTTTTTTATTGCCCTTGTAGGCAGACGAGCTTACGAGCACCTGATGGTGAGTGGTTACCGTCGCCCATGGACTTCAGCAATGCCAGGGGCAGAGCCAAGCCGCTGCCTACCGAAACATGATTTACGTGATTACACTTTACATGATTTACATGATTACACGTAGTCGACAGTTTGAAAACAAAAGTAATTTCAGTTCAGCTTGATATTCTGATCTGTGTTTACTTTTAATCGTGACAAAACCACTCGACACAGAATCCATTGCGGTAATAATTATATAACGAAGATGCATCAAGACGATGGCTGAAACACTGCGGTTGCAATCCTTTACTTCCTATGTTTATTATTTATAAGTCTTCAATTTTACCACGATCGATAAATAACGCGGAAAACGTTAACCATTAATAAAGTGGTTATTTATTTATTTATTTACTAGCTTACTCGGCAGACTTCGTAGTGCCTCAATCGATAAATAAAAGACCTAAACTTTTAAACCTTCCCTGGGCTTTCAAAATTAGCCAAATCGTTCCGCCGTTCTCGAGTTTTAGCGAGACTAACGAATAGCAATTCATTTTTATATATATAGATTTAGACATACCGACAGCAATACACACAAAACATTTAAACTTAAAAACAAGTATAAAATTAAGTAGGTCCTGGTATGTAAGCCCGTTACAGGCATATACAGCAATCTTTTATAACACACTATGACATATTACAGCAATTTTACAAACAACGGGAAAATAGGTAAAATTTAAATGTTAACAGTACAACATAAAAAATAATAATTGAAAAGAACATGAAAACCAGAGTTAACTACTTAACATAACATTGCTATATGACAACTTGGCTCTGATTTTTAAGTGGTCAGAATCTTCTATTTTATTCCGCATCATGTTCGCTATGAAACGTGTACTGTTCAATGTTGGATGTACCACACCAAACGGACAAGTAAAGATCCTACCTCTTTTTCTTCTCTTCTTTTTCTCTTTTTATTCACTTTGTTTACGATCGCTTTGGTAACTACAGTGTATTCTTTAAGGTTTCAGAAGACAACTTCTTATACATTTAATTTCAATAATAATTGACCCAATACCTTGACCAGTGTTGTCTCAAAAAAAATATGTGTGGTGTCGTAGGACACCGGATAGGAACGAAGTTCCTTATTATAAAAATATTAATTTTAAGTTCTATTCGAGGTATAAAGAAAATAATTATTCGGGTATACATTTTTTATTATGATTTTTTTTATTGATAAAAAAAACTACTTTACAAAGTTATCAACTTTATTTAATTCACAATGATTTATAAACAATATATAATAAAAATATGTTATTTTTTGTACGTTATTACAAAGTTAAGTCGTACACTGTGTGCATTATACTAATTTGTACGTTATTACAAAGTTAAGTCGTACACAGCATTACTAATAAAAATCTTACATTACGGACGTTTTATCACTGTTACGGTACCCCTCCGCATCGTCCCATAAGGAACTTCGTTCTAAAAACCTTCAGAATAAGAGGTTCCGCGCGGATAACATAATGTTTTCTGTTAAGTTTACAATAATTATACGTTATTGTTAACGTACGTGCTTTGCAAGGCTGTAAATGCAACATCTTCGGATTAGTAATTATAAACAATGACAACTTGAGATTGCTGTCGATAATCATGAATTCTTTTGTAAATAAATTCTATCTATCTATCTGTCAGTTCACAGACGTCCAGTTCTGGATATATATTATATAGGTCTCCCCCAAGCTTCACCACAAAGATCGAAGTAGGATAGAGTAGACCGTAAAAGAGTTCATCCATACTAACTGCTTCAGTTGCGTTCTGCGTTCATCCACAGTGCGTTTCCAGATAACTTTTTTGCCACGTACCATCCGGCTATGGAATGAGCTCCCCTCCACGATGTTTCTCGAGCGCTATGACATGTCCTTCTTCAAACGAGGCTTGTGGAGAGTACTTAACGGTAGGCAGCGGCTTGGCTATGGCCCTGGCATTGCTGAAGTCCATGAGCGACGGTAACCACTCATCATCAGGTGGGCCATACGCTCGTCTGCCAAGTAGGGCAATAAAAAAATTAAAAAAAGATCAGTCTTGCGCTGCATCCAGTGGATCTCCGCGAATCTCAATAGGTCGTCGGTCCATCTTGTGGGAGGCCTACCCACGCTACGTCTTCCGGTACGCGGTCGCCACTCAAGGACTTTTCGGACCCATACGTTCTTCAAGCAATGTGCCTTGTCCACTGTCACTTCAACGTCGTAATCCTATGGGCTATGTCGGTTACCATAGTTTTCCTGCAAATCTCCGCATTTCTTATTTGATTTCGCAGAGAAACTTATTAGGGTATTAACAGGGTTAATTTAAACAACTTTACGGCTCACCTCAAATTAATTAGCTACTGCAGACCACGGGCGTCATACGGTCTTACTTTATAATGAGCATCGACTCTAATTAGTTTCGCAATAGCGTCTGTATTGTCCTTGAAGTACCAACGCGTTATGCAGCGGCATAGTCAAAATAATATCGATACGTATTACTCCTCACTCCTCATTTTTCCTCGTAATATTACTCTAGTGGGCTTCACACCCCCCTGTAAATTGTTCACATTACCACAATTAACTTCAGAAAAAGCGTATTTTTAGTCTGTCTCTAGTCACGACACGACAGATATCGTTCATTTTATGTAATAGGAAACCGATCTGTGGAATTACACAACATGTAGATGAACAGAGCATTGTGGAACTCTTACAATGATATGACAGTACGACAAGAATACATTGAACTGTTTATAGGACAGTGTATAAATTGCGACAGCTTTACCCGCGCCTTCTCCAGTGAGATGTTAGGGAATTACGGGTATAGATTTTTTTATTGCCCTTGTAGGCAGACGAGCATACGGCCCACCTGATGGTGAGTGGTTACCGTCGCCCATGGACTTCAGCAATGCCAGGGGCAGAGCCAAGCCGCTGCCTACCACTAAGATACCGGGTATAGAAAGATCATTCTTCGCTCGATGATCGAAATTTGTCCAAAGAATTTTTATTGAAAACACTATAGCGGTAACTATCATACAAGAGAACAAATGTTTTTTTTTATGATTGAATGTTTACTGTTGGCCCGGAGGCCTTTCCAGTTTCACCAGGATAGGTGGGCGAGCAAATACTCAGCCAGAAGGGGTGGGATTTGCTAACAACTGCCCGAGCGCCTCCGAAGGAGACCTAATACCTCAAGAGCAACTGCTTCGCGAATGAATCTACTACCGGATCGGAATCGCGACCCGCTGAGAAGATCCGGCGAGAAACTCAGCGGGCTGATGCATGGGTTAGGTTGCACGTCGACCTCTTTGTCGAGTTCGACGAGTACGGTTACCGGGGTTCCTCAGCCTGCTCCTAGTGTTAGAGCTGAAGGTATCTAATACAAGAGTTATTAGATCTGATGGGTCCGTAAGGACGTGTCTAGGGCGACGACGGTGACTTGCTCCTGCGTGATCAGAATTCGCGAAGTAGTCAGCGGCGGCAACGATAAGGGAACAAATGTACAACAGATGTCTGAATCGCGCCAATGACATTTTGAAGATAACTTTACTCTTACGCAAACAATAACTTTCAGAGCGTCACTCTACTGAGAACTGTGTGGTTAGTGCGAGTTTTTTAACGTTCTCGATAGCGTAAAAGTTAGTTCATATTTGTATGCAATGGGATATTTTACCTACGTTTGTCGCTAGGGGCGCTGTTCCAACTGCATACAAAGTTGGATTAACTTTAACGCTATCGAGACCGTTAAAAAACTCGCACTAAGCACACTCAGTCCCGTTCGATGAAAGATCTTCCCTTGGTCCGCGTACTTCAATTTAATAACACCGATGTGATTTAAACACGAACCTTCTAACTACCTCTAAAACTAACTAAAGCTCTAAAAGTTTACTCTCCTTATGCAGCATAAATAACCTAATTGAAACATCCACAATCATTTGTGACTCCACTCACATGGCTAGTGATTAATGACGTGCGCATGTTAATTACATTGTAAAATCATTGTCTCTGTAATCATATGCAAATGATTGTTGTGTTATGTTGAATGTAAATGTCTACACGTGGTTTTACAAGCGCGGTGTAACTTATGAATATTTTTTTGTGATTTTTAAAGTACCTATGATGAGAAAAAAAAAAAAAAATCAGAGGTAAGTTTTATACGTATAATCATTGTTTTTATTTAAGTACTAGTTGACCCAGCAGACTTCGTAATGCCTCAATCGAGAAATAAAGGACCTAAACTTTTGTATAAAATAAACTTAAAACAAACAAAAGGAATTCGTCCGACGGGGGACACATGAAAGGAAAAACAAAATTATTATTTTTTCATATTGATCTACTTTTTAAACCTTCTCTGGACTTCCACAAATAATTCAAGACCAAAATTAGTCAAATCGGTCCAGCCGCGGCTCTGTAGTTTTAGCGAGACTAACGAAGAGCAATTCATTTTTATTTTTATTTGAGTATTAGACAAAACTGAAATCTTGTTTTCTGTGTAGTCTCAAGCCTGTGACTTAGTCGATATCAGTAACGGCACAGAGGACCTGATTGGTGGTTGTGTGCCAGCATATACGACATGATTTTCGTACGGTGGTCGTATGGTCGTTTTTAAGATCTAATTTATGAGACAGGGTCCGATGGGACTATATTTTGTCCTTGCCTTAAAGTCATGTGAAAATATCATAAAGTGTTCATGGGTCATGTTTAACGGTACCTCACGGCACACCCGGACGGAAATGGTTAAATTGCTCGAAGACGTCGTGGCCTAAAGGATAAGACGTCTGGTATATTCGTGTGTAGCGATGCATCGGTGTTCGAATCCCGCTTGCAGGTCCAATTTTTCTCACTATAGCACGCTTAGTGGGTACGCCCCTTAAATTCCTTGGGCACGCGGTCTGCTCCCAACATCTTGCAGATCGTCAAATCCCACATACCCCGCGCGACCCCTAGGCGCGGGGACCTCGTAGGAGGTTCGGCCCCGGGCCCGAAAAAAAAAAGGTCCATTTTTTCTAATGAAATACGTACTTAACAAGCGTTCACGATTGACTTCCACGGTGAAAGAATAACATCGTGTAATAAAAATCAAATCCGCAAAAGTATAATTTGCGTAATTACTGGTAGTAGGACGTCTTATGGGCAGGTAAAAAAAAAGTGTCATTTAGTCTTCGAAACTCTCAGCCTCCAAGTTTCCAGTTAAGCCCGTTGCATAAGCATCTGCGAACTGTGTGCTTAGTGCGAGTTTCTTAACGCTCTCGATAGCGTAAAAGTTAACCCAATTTTGTATGCAGTTGGAACAGCGCCCCTAACGGCAAACGTGAGCAAACGATCCCATTCCATACAAATATGAGCTAACTTTTACGCTATCGAGAACGTTAAAAAACTCGCACTATATAAGCACACTGATAATAAAAGCGTAGAGGACGGCAAAACATCACGTGTGATTCACTACTACAAATACGTATCGAGTTTTTGACCTCGAAGTAAAAACTGAAAAATGATATTACAAATAAAGGCTTGTTTATTAAAAACAAAAAAACAAAACAAATTCTAAGTAGTGTGATATCATTCCATCATTGTTCGACCGTACTCAATCAAAGAGACATGACATTTTAGTGGCATTACGGAAACAGAGCAACAACCTTAAGTGACATCAGTACTTGAAGATCCGCACTACATCGTGATGTAAAATGTCAATTGCGTGCTCGGTATCACTCCTCCCACATTTGGACTGGATAAATGCGCCAATATATTACAACAATACATTGTTTGAATAATGCTTGTCACAAATTTTTTATTGAGATTATCTCGGTCTATATCCAGAAGAAAGTTCTCTCTCTTTTTTATTTTGATTGCTTAGATGGATGGACGAGCTCATGGCCCATTTGGTTTTATGTGGTTAAGGCATCCTGTGAGCTCGCCCAGGTAAGTACGGCCACCCTGCCTATTTCTGCCGCGAAACAGTATAGTGTTTCGGTTGAAAGGTGGCGCAGTCGTTATTTAATAAAAGCTGAAATTTAGAACTCATGTCTCAAGATGAGTAGCGCGATTTACGTTGTTCATATCAATGAGCTCCAGTAACCGCTCAATATCCTGTGGGCCGTGAGCTTGTTCACTCATCTAAGCAATAAAAAAACTTAACCAAGGATTATTTTCGATCTATTTCCGCTGCAGAATAATCATAGTATTTGATTTTAATGTAAACAGTTCAAGACACATAAAGGCTTAGCGCATGAGATAGACCATAGGTGCCCCAAAAGACCAAAACCTTTTGAAATTCTATTCAACTGTCAGCCAACAATTTAAATCTTATGCAATAAAGAAATTGATTGACGAAGCTATCGCGCGATGCGTGCGCACAAGTGGAGCTCGACAGCACGCGACATATCACCGTGGAAAATGTAATTATTCTGTTACCAAACCAGCTGAGATTTCATAAGGCTTCACAGAACAATATCAACTTAACAAAATATTTTCTGATAAAGCGCGGCCTATTCGTATCTCAGTATTAAAAGTTAATCGATTGTGAGCAGAGATAAAAATGGACACATCATTATTGGATTCAAAATTTAAAATTACATGGAAACGACTAACGTTTTATTTGTGAACTTACATTGTGAAGTCTACGAATTTAATATACATATTATTCCCTACCTAATGGTTAGTAGCCTATGGGGATATTCCAACTACGCGCAGACCGGATATTTGAGTAGCTGCATAAAGGTAGTACCTGAGGTTACCTCCTATTACCATTCCGATACCTTCACAATATTTCTCTATTTTTGTCTACATTCACAACTTTTTCACATTCAGCTTAGGTTCTTTGGAACGTCAGGGTCAAATATCCCGTTCCTTAAAAAAATGGATGACCATGGAATATTAATACCGCTTAAATACGTACACCTTAAAAATATTTTTGAAATACTCCCTTTGAATATAAATTGAGGCAATATTTTTTTACAAAACAAACTCAAGAGTGCCTTATTATGTTAAGCAAGCATTTAGCAAGAAGATTCTCTCTTGGCATTGCAACAATGACATTTTTTTTCTTTTTACATTTATATGTGCGATTTATGTTATGTAATGTTGATTGTTTTCGTATTCAGACGTTCGGATGGGGATTCAATTTATTATTTTGTATTTTTGTTAAATAACATGCTCTTTCAGAAGAATCAATGCTATTTAATCTCATGTAGCCCAATATATGAATAATAATATGTGAAGTGTTTCTCAGGGCTTATAAAAATTAAATGATGCATGTCGCACACTTTACGAAATACTTCTCAACTAGCTAGTAAAGTTGTATCGGAATAGCTCTCTAGCCAGCAGTCCTTTAAAACTTAAGTATAAGGTGACTTTTTTTTCGTACCTATGCTGATAGCCTTGAGAGGCTATTTCAGCTTCACCTTGATGTGTAGGTGAGCTCACGGGGCTCAAACCGGGAGCTTTGCTAATACTGGACCTAGCAAGAGCAGTGCTTCGCAGAATTTACCACCGGATCGGAAACGCGACCCCCTGAGAAGATCCGGTGAGAAACTCAGTGGGGCCCATAGACACCCATAGACACGATGGGTTAATTTACTCGTCGAGCCCTTCGTCGCAAGCGACGGGTTCGGCGAGTTCGGTGACTGGACAGGCGACGACTACGAAGAGAAAGGACTTGCACCGGGCGGGTGTTAACTAACGGTAGACCGAAAATCCCATTTTTGTTGTTCGATTCGAATCGAGTTACTCAATATAAACCAGGAGTAGGAGCACAAGGAATATACAATAACAATAACAATAACAATAAGTTAAGGATATTTTCATTATAGACTGATGATATCATAGATGGAGTTTCTCTAAGAGGCTATGGTGGTCTTCAGAATAATACTCAACTGTACCTACCAATGTACTCTAAGCGTTTCATCTAAGTATAATGTATATACCTATCATTTAAAATATAATATAATATATAATTTACGTATTTCAATAATAATTTACATCCTTAAAAGTTTGCAATAATTTTGGACTCTAATTTTGAGCAGTCTCCGCTAAGATTATTTAGTACCAACTAAATCCCCCTTCCTATGGCCGAGCCATTACAAAAACGGTACCACCTCGTAACAGGTTGATGCGATCACAACATCTGCCAACATTAAATTCCTATAAATCCTTGACTTTTGTTTTTAATATCAATCGCGCCGCGGGTCTTCGTCATGAATAAAGCATTCGTGAATTCCACCACAATCATTTTAGATTTCTTATTATCCTGTAAAATGCGGCTGCATTTCAATGGTCGATGAACTTTCATCGTGAATTTTTATCATTCGATGTGGCACCGGGCCTTATATTGCAAATCGCACCTATCTCGTTTTTTTAGTAAGATATGTTAGGGTCCTGAAGTGCTTGTGGCTACTAGTGCACTATGGTTTTTATGCAGGATCATTATATCTTATCTTATACCTTTTAAACGAGCAATTTTTGTATATTAATGTATATATATAATCTGAATCTCGGAAACGGCTCCCACGATTTTCATAAAATTTAGTATACAGGGGATTTCGGGGGCGATAAATCGATCTAGCTACGATTTATTTTCAGAAAATGTTGTTTTATTCGTGTTTTCAATAATCAACTCTTCCCGACATCTATTTGCGAATAATAATACTATTTTACTTAATTGAGGGCAACTAACCGCTTTAAAGACACAAAAAGATGGCGTCATCATCTAGTGTGATTTATTCACGGCCAAAAATGAACATACAAATATTAGCCACGCATCGTACAGCCAACATCATGCGTTGAGATTGATGATAAAAAGTGTTGGAGTCGTTAGATTTTATTTGATGATACAAATTAAAAAATAATTATTAATACTAATACTATAAAAATATAGTAATTGAACGCCCGTTTTCATTTAACAAAATGCTTACTTTTAGATTGTTAGAACGGTAATGGAAATAAAGATGTTATTAGCAACCAGGGAGTTGACGGTCTACTGCAATTGTCTCTGCGACACATTATTTCACAACCTTTTTTTTCTTTTTGGACATTTACTTTCATGAGTGTTGGATTTTATGCTGGATATGGATGCTGTGAGTCCGAGCGGCTTAGTAACACCTCTGTAAAGTAATGGTGGTAGGACCTTGTGAGTCCGCACAGGTAGGTTCCACCATCCTGCCTATTTCAGCCGTGAAGCAGTAACGCGTTTCGGTTTGAAGGATGGGGCAGCCGTTGTAACTATACTAAGACCTTAAAACTCATATCTCAAGGTGGCTGGCGGCCGTTGTAGATTTCTACGGGCTCTGGTAACCACGACACCAGGTGGGCTGTGAGGTCATACACCTAACTATGTTAAAAAAAGCCTTTCGACGTGATATCGATCCAATGCTAAAAGATGGCCGGCGGTGATGGCGTGATAATATCTATGGGATCCTGTAATTATGGAACTAGGTCTCCGTAGTGATCTCGTAAATTTTAGTTAGGATTTTAATCCTCTCTAATAAATAAAACTGCAACCTTCAAAAGCAAATTACGGAACAAATTCTAAGACACAATAGCTATCTCTTAAAATCGTAGGAAATTACTCACGCATATCAAAATTAAGCCTTCCGCGTTTTATAATCAGCATAAATCAATAAATACTCAAAGGCGTAATGTATACGGACGTGAAGATAAAAAAAAAACAAAATAAATCATTGTTTCATCGAAGGCTGTTCGCACGCATGACAAAGAAAGGCAGATGCAATTTCTTGACGAGTCCCTTATGAATAATAAGTTATATGCATAATTTAAATGTAAATCCTTTGTTTATGTCGTTTGGAGATGTTTATTTTGGTTCCGTGTTTTATAATTCGATGGTTTATTTACGACGTGCTTGTGTGTTTTATGCGAGTTTTAAAATCGGCATATCTTTAAAACTATTAGTAGACAGATCTAAATGAAATCAAGAGAGGCGTTTTTCAATAAAAACTGCCTTCGATTATTCAATGTGCCAACAGTCGTGTAATATTTCGATTTCTATTTGTGCTCACCATGTGTGGTCGCTATTTGTTTAGCTCACCTACCCGCCCTCGCGCTAGCTGGAATAGCCCCTTAGGTTATCAGGGAATTGTTAGAGAAAAAAAGATAAATAAATGCTACAAAGGAGTTAGTAGTGTCCGGGGAATCCAGGTTTATTCCCGGACAGTACGTAGCGCGGGAGAATATTCTAGTTATTTATTTAAGTACAATTAAAGTTTCAGTTAGCTACTAAATCAGTCACACTATTCGAGGAAGGCAATCTGCAGCGCTAGCTGTAAAATTAACATAAACAGTAATTTAATCTATAATAAAATCAGCAATATAATTCATTTTGATTCATCTCGTATCACACGCAACATTAAATGATATGAATCTAAATTGACATAACATGCTTGTATGAGTTCACGAAAATACAAGTACAATGAGTCATGTTGTGGTCTCAGATTATATACCTATATTTTAACTTTAAAACATTTTGAGAAAGTTTTGAAAATTGGTTAATACGTTACATCGTAAACCTATTGAATTTGGGAGCTCACCTAGCCGGCAGTCAATGAACTTCCCTTCTCTAATCTTTGTTTTAAGAGCGCTTTGATATTTCGCTTCCTTCAAACATTGAATCTCACTTAATTTTTTGGGTTAATTGGTCAGCCTGACTTGTCGTAAATCGCGTAGTTCAACACATATCGCGATGTTGTATGCAAAAGCTTGTTGAAGCCTTCCGCCACACCGGGGGCCTTAGAATCTTAAGCAACAATTCTCTGAACTTCCAAAACAAATTACGTGTCTGATTTTAGCCGATTTACTGTCGTTGTTACACGAAAAACATCATCCATAGATCTTGCGATAAAGACGTGTCGACAGAAGTGAAGATCAGATATGTTCAAATTGTTTTAACCTATGCTGGCGGTGACGAATATGTTTGTTGAACTTAACGAAACAAAATATATATTTATTTTTAGCTTAGCTGGGTGAACAAGCTTACGGTTCACTTGAAACAAAATGCCTACCAGAGTCCATAGATATAAACATCAACGACGTCACCCACTTTAAGAAAAAGTCTAAATTATATTGTACTAGCTGACCCGGCAGACTTCGTAGTGCCTCAATCGATAAATAAAAGACATATACTTTTGTATAAAATAAACTTAAAACAAACAAAAGGAATCCGTCCGACGGGGGACACATCAAAGGAAAAACAAATTTGTTATTTTTATTTAATTCCGCGCATTTTCATATTTATCTACCTTCTAAACCTTATCTGGGCTTCCACAAATAATTCAAGACTAAAATTAGCCAAATCGTGGACCGATTTGGCCGTTCTCGAGTTTTAGCGAAACTAACGAACAGCAATTTCTTTATATATATAATATAGATAACGGCTGGAACAGCCTTAACAGTGGAACGTATCACTGCTTCGCGGCCAAAATAAGCAGGACGGTATCACTAATTCGTGCGGGCTTACAACCCACTAATACTAGTCTTACCTCAAAATAGATTTCGCTATTTAACGGACGATGTTGTTCCTTCATTGTGGAAATCGACCGTAAACAACGTTTTTCTTAAATAAAATTGGGACCAGCTTTCGGGATATTTACACTGGCATAGTCACATCAATTCATACAAGTGTGGCAGGAATCTCGTGTTTTTAATTCACGCCCACTTTTACCTGCTTTTCAGATTATTCTTTAGCTGGTGTCCGGTTGCCTATGTAGGACTCCTGTTATAACATCCTAAATATATTGTCTGTTCTTTGTAAATAGGCTGTAATAAAAAATATATGTACTCGTGAGTTGCTTACATTACTTAGATGGTGGGACGAGCTCACGGCTCACCTGGCGCTAAGTTGTTACTGGAGCCCATAGACATCTACAATGTAAATGCCGCCACCCACCTTGAGATATGAGTTCTAAGTTCTCCGTTTTTACAGTACAGTACAACGGTTGCCCTACGTGCAGTCAATCGCGAGCATTTGTGAAGTACGTACCTATTACATTAGAAAGATTTGTACTTGCCTGCGGGATGCGAGCACCGTTGCATTGCTTGATACGAATGCACCGGACGACTTATCAGTAACCGTACTCGTCGAACTCGGCAAAGAGTTTGACGTGAAACCTTACCCATGCATCAGTCCGCTGAGTTTCTCGCCGGATCTTCTCAGCGGGTCGCGATTCCAATCCGGTAATAGATTCATTCGCGAAGAAGCTGCATTCGAGTTGTTAGGTCTCCTTCGGAGGCGCTCGGGCACCTGTAAACAAATCCTACACCTCCTGGCTGAGCCTTTGCTCGCCCACTTGTCCTGGTGAAGCTGGAAAGGCCTCCGAGCCACTAGTAATCCTTCAATCATAAAAAAAGTCTTATCCTTTAGGCCGCGACGCTCTAAGCTTTTCGTAAGTAGCACGGGTTGTGACAATCACTTACCGTCAGATGCGAACGTAAATTAATATATTATTAATTACCTTTGTTTCCAATCAAACTCATTTTTATTATTTGCTTAATTCGTGACGAGAGTTCGAGAAGTGAAATCCATTGAAGCTCTGTCATACGAAATTACCTCAAGGTTCGTCATTGTTAAGTGCAATGAAGAAAAATTTGAAGCGTGGAATATAAATACAATGGTAATTGAGGTCGCAAATATTGAAAACTGAGCACGCGGCGGAATCGGGTCAAATATTTTTAATCTAGAAACTAGTCTCCTCTATTCATTCGTGGTCACAAACACTACAAAGTGGTCGAAAAGTCGAATATAATAAATTTGTAGTCGTCGCGGCCTAACACATAAGACGTCCGATGCATTCGTGTTGAGCGATGCACCGGTGTTCGAATCTCAGGCGGGTACCAATTTTTTTAATGAAATACGTACTCGACAAATGTTCACGATTGACTTCCACGGTGAAGGAATAACATCGTGTACTAAAAATCAAAACCGCAAAATTATAACTTGCGTAATTAGGTACTGGTGGTAGGACTTCTTGTGAGTCCGCGCGGGTGGGTACCATCACCCTGCCTATTTCTGCCGTGAAGCAGTAATGCGTTTCGGCTTCAAGGGTGGGGCAGCCGTTGTAACTATACTTGAGACCTTAGAACTTGTATCTCAAGGTGAATGGCGCATTTACGCTGTGGATGTCTATGGGTTCCAGTAACCAGTTAACACCAGGTGGGCTGTGAGCTCGTCCACCCATCTAAGCAAAAGTCTCAAAGTACGTGGCAGAATTCATCTTTTGTTGTCTTTCAGTTCTGGTCACCAAATAAGCCCCCAGCCCATCTGTAACCTAACACATCAAGGAAAAGTATATGATTATCATTAATACTGACAAACATAAAAAAAAACATACAGTCGAATTGAGAACCTCCTCCTTTTTTGAACTCGGTTAAAAACCGAACTAGATGCTCATAGCTCCGATCTCTCGCAAGCCCGACATCGCTAAACCAAGAGCAGATATTTCTAAAAATAAATAAAAAACATACATTGCATAAATATGTTTTCAAAATGCCAAATATTGGCTACTATTTTACATGCCCAATCTCGGATCTGCAACCTTTACGGTTACGAGTATGGTGATGAAAGTTCTTCACTTGTGCCACACGGTAATTAAGAGCGAAAGTCGAGTACCCGGCAAGGAAATGTTACTTAAGCCGTGTGTACGTTAAACCACTAGAACTGCATTTAGCTTGGACCAGGATTAAGTTAAAAACGCCAATCGTTTTGGCCAATCAATATGAATAATTATTATATTTATCATTTTATACTTAACTAGCGACCCGCCCTCGCTTCGCTTCGGAAACATTAAATTTTATTATTGATAGTTGAGTCCCGCGATATTACCCGCGGTTATTGTGGTACCGCGGGTGAGGCCGCGGGGCGTAGCCTAAGTTGCTCCTTATAATAATATCATCAGCTACCTGTCAGTGAAAGTCCCGTCAAAATCGGTCCAGCCGTTCCAGAGATTAGTCAGAACAAACAGACAGACAAAAATTGTAAAAAATGTTATTTTGGTGTATGTACCGTATATATATTCATATGCATGTAGTAAAAAGCGGTTATTTCAATATTACAAACAGACACTCCAATTTTATTTATATGTATAGATTCATGGTACAATATCACCCTCCTTGTATTGGTTGGACTGTTACAGTCCGGCCGCTGAAGATGCGTCGAGCTTGTGATGAAATTTTTTTTGTTTTTTCGTCCACTGATGATTATCGTAAGAAATATGTATGTGTAAACTTGGGTTGAGTATTGTAATTTTGCGTTAAATTTTGTGTTGGTTCTATCACGTTCTCCCAGTGGCCGGACAATAGTATCTGGATGTTATTTTGAAGTTAAGCAGTAGCTAGCTAAAGTCCATAATTCCAATAATATAAATCTGGACTGTCAATCACTATTCTGATATTCTTTAAACGAGGTCCTAAGAGAGTCGTTACCGTGGGCAGAAGGCTGTCTATTCAAAACAATGCATCCTTCTGTTAATATAAATATAAGAAATCTTTGTACGTAAGGAATGCAAAAATTAAGAAAAAGAAAGTCATATTTATAAAGGTTGCTAAACTGAATATAAGATAAACGTAATTATATGAAACAAAAAAAAGATTAAAATACATAATCTTGCAATTAATTCAAATTATATAATATACATACAAAACATTTGGATCAAACTTGAGGAGTTCTGAAATGGCACGGGTCATGAACAAAAGGATTTGCTCGGTAAACAGGATCAGTACAGTAAAATTGTTATTATTTCGTAACAGTAATAAATAGTACAGCTAATAAATTAACGAATATTAAATCGCTTGATCTTGTGACCGAAGGCTGGCCATGACAATGGAAAGCAGCGGCGCACCCGACGTGATCCGCATTAATCGCTCCGTAGCCGCGTGACGAGTCAACCTGATCGAGTTAATGCCCTAGGAAGTAGCAATGGACTTCGAACAATAATTGATAATCTCATTGATTCTTTAATTTTGTTGGCCTTCTAAGGTAGTGGTTTGTATTGGATGCGGGTCAATGATCGCTTTATTAGAAGTACTATATAATTGTATAGTAATGTATATAGCATAAATGTTGCAGACAAAGTTCTGCTTTTTAAGGCAGGTGGCATTGTCTGGAATTATAATCAATCATCATCAACAGCCCACAGTCGTCCACTGCTGGACATAGGCCTCTCCCAATCCACACCACTGAACCCGGTCTGCGGCTCTCCTCATCCACTTCTTGCCGGCCTGGGATTAGGACCATAATAAATATACATTAAACATAAATTAATTATTGGCAATTAATGTTCTTTTTTGATAATTTAATATAATCATAATTGTAATTTTTAATTTAATATCTAATGGTAACATAACTGGCGGCACCCACCTTAGGACGTGATCTTTCAGTTTCAAACCGAAAGGCTGTTAATTCAAGATTGAAATGGGCGGCAAGGTATATCCAAATTCCAACGAGATCTCAATATACCTATTTATTGTAACCTAATTATGTCCGATATACTTATCGTATAATATGTTCACGAATTATCCCGATTAGCAGTCTGTTTACAAAGTATGGATAGTGATAATGAATAATAATACAAAAGAACATGAAAAATA
The DNA here is from genome assembly GCF_003987935.1 of Bombyx mandarina. The sequence goes on from NW_021011614.1 coordinate 165,913, forward strand.
AGTTATATTTGTGGCGATTGTCGGTCACTCTAGACTCTAGAAGAACTCTAGGAGGCCATGATCCCCGGGCCTTTAACAAAAAGCATTGTAAATTTTTACATAAAATAAACATTTTATTATTTTATTTAGAGTCGCTTAAGATTTAAGAGTATTTAAGCGTCCTAAAATGGTGATCCAGACATGAAATAAATTATATTATTCAATCAACGCAACGCTACGAACGAAAAAAAAGCGGTTCTAAACATTGTATACACACCCCAAATAACAGTTTTAGGTCCTTAAATTCAACACACACATCAATTGAAAGCAGAGCGTGAAATTAACAATACATTACAGCTAGTCTGAAAACATATGCGGCCCACAAACAGCAGCACAAAGAGGATAACACAAACTGCCCCAGTGATCCATACTAGCCGAGTAAAGACACCGTTACGATTCTCAATAGAATATCTCTTTTATTGAACACATGTCCATACATCTCGGGTTATGTAAATTCTGTATTTTTAAAGCGCATTGTGCTGGTCTTTGTAACCGTATTCTGTATACAATAGTACTGATCTACATCAACAGACCGGCGCGGCGGTGACATAACTGTATTGTTAGTTTATTGAGGACTAGCTGTATCTGCGACGTCGGCCTCGTGAAATTTAACGAAATATTACTTTATTTTATATTAATTTTAGCAATCATTAAAAAAATAGAGGTAGTCTTACTCCTTATTAGTTTAGCTATCTGTCAGTGAAAGCCCCGTCAAAATCGGTCCAGCCGTACCAGAGAAAATTGTAAAAGATGTTGTTTTGGTATATGTACCGTACCTTTATACATACATTCATATGTATGTAGTAAAAAGCGGTTATTTTAATATTACAAACAGAAACTTCCATTTTATTTATTTGTCTAGATTTATTTAAATTATGTTTCATCATCAGTTGTGTTACTGGTGGTAGGACCTCTTGTGAGTCCGCGCGGATAGGTATCGCCACCCCGCCTATTTCTGCTGTGAAGCAGTAATGCATTTCGGTTTGAAGGGTGGGGCAGCCGTTGTAACTATACTTGAGACCTTAGAAGTTATATCTCAAGGTGGGTGACGCATCTACGTTGTGTATGTCTATGGGCCAGTAACCACTTAACACCAGGTGGGCTGTGAGCTCGTCCACCCATCTAAGCAATAAATAAAAAGTTAGGTTTCCGTCACTTAAATCCCAAAAAAAACAATTCCAAAAAGATTTGCCGTCATCCAAATACCTTGAACCTCAACCGTTTCTACGGACGTGGCTCGAATGTACGATGCGGTGGTAGAACATGCCACAGTCACCATTAACATGACTACATCGTGTTTAATGGCACTTCTTAAAAACCAATATTTTTTTACGTTTCATTGTGGTTTCATGACGAATTTTTAATATAGTTAAATACTTTTGTTTGCTGTTTGGGTTTCCTTTTAAAATACATTTTGTCATATGGAGTTGATGTCAAATAATTTTTGCAACTAAAAGATACGATTTTTCTACAGACATAAATCTCAATTTTATCGCATATGATACGGTGTAGATAAATAATCGATTTTATTAATCTATTAAAGACCGCATAATAAATGTCGGTGGTCCGTTGGAGGCTTAAGATCGAGATACGAATTTCATTCAATACTTTGAGTCAGATCCATGAAGCCGAAACACATGGCTATTTCGCACCAGGCATAGGCGAGATTTTGAAGCTCACATCTCAGACTCGCGTGCAGATCTATACAACGCTTTACCGCCAGCAAAACCTTTTGAGGCAAGCAAATAATATTAAATTAAAATTAAAACTCTCATATTTGTTTTTTTTTATTTTAATCAATCATATCAATTTCCATACAGATCTTATAATAAAATCATATTTTCTTACACTATTTTTAATTCAAATTTATTAAAATTTATTTTCTATTTTTTAGTTGGATTTTCTATAAAAGCGTAATTTGTTAGTTTTTTAAAACTATTATTAATTTTTAATTTTTTAGTTGAATTTAATTTTTTTTAGTTTTTTTTAATATTCAATTGTCACTGGTCCTTAATGAGTACAAAATTTCGAGTTAATGCGTTTTGAAGGGGGTCAAAATCATGTTCAAAGATTGCGTTACATACTAACATACATAAGTCTGAAGCTAATAAAAGCGTATTAATAACCTACAACTTTTCCAATTGTAAAACTGGAATCTTATATTTGTAGAATACACATGTAATATAATTGTGCCACAATCTATACAATCTTGCGTAATAACATCAACTTTACAGTTTCCTCATTTCAATAAATAACAGTTTATCACAAGTTATATTCAAACGAAAACAGTGAAAGTGCTATTTATAATAATAGAAAACGCGGTTGTTTTGAAAACACTATTATTTGACGATAAATGTTATGTTTGTTGTTATGTTAATGGCATCTACCACTTCCCTATCATCAGTTCGAAGTTGACACTCAACTTTAGTTCCCATCTTACTTACCTAGTCAGGTCATAAATTCTGTCACATGTTTAATGTAAAATAATTGAAACAAGTTTATTCATTATGTAACCATTCATATACCAAAATGAACTTAACAAAACATAGATTCTTATGACACTAAAGTTTATTCAAAATAACCTCCATGATTTTGAATACAGGCCTTCAATCTGCGCGGCCAGTCGTCTATCGCAGCACGAACGAGGTCCATGTCAATATCGGCGGCTGCCTTTATCAAGGATGTCTTGAGTGACTCCAAATTGGGATGAGGCTTTGAGCACGCCTTTTCCTCCAAGTGTTGCCATATCTTGTAATCTAACGGATTCAAATCTGGACTGGAGGAGGGCCAGTCTTCGTGCCGGATGAAGTCGATTTCACGCGCCGCCAGCCAGTCTTGTGTGCTCTTCGCTCTATGAGCTGGCGCCGAATCTTGTTGGAATACCCAGTGCCTGTTATTGAACATGG
>NW_021011614.1:170255-415027 GCF_003987935.1 Bombyx mandarina
CGGTAACCGTACTCCTCGAACTCGACAAAGAGTTCGCCGTGCAACCTAACCCATGAATCAGCCCGCTGAGTTTCTCGCCGGATCTTCTCAGCGGGTCGCGATTCCGATCCGGTAGTAGATTCATTCGCGAAGCAGCTACTCTTGAGTTGTTAGGTCTCCTTCGGAGGCGCTCGGGTAGCTGTTAGCAAATCCCACCCCTCCTGGCTGAGCCTTTGCTCGCCCACCTGTCCTGGTGAAACTGGAAAGGCCTCCGGGCCACCAGTAATCTTTCAATCATAAAAAAAAAAAAATTAAAAAAAAAAATGAAGCCGAAACACACGGCTATTTCGCAGCAGGCATAGGCGAGATTTTGAAGCTCACATCTCAGACTCGCGTGCATATCTATACAACGCTTTACCGCCAACAAAACCTTATGAGGCAAGCAAATAATATTAAATTAAAATCAAAACTCTCTTCTGTTCATATTTGTTTTTTATTTTATTTTAATCAATCATATCAATTTCCATACAGCTCTTATAATAAAATCATATTTTCTTACACTATTTTTAATTCAAATTTATTAAAATTTGTTTTCTATTTTTTAGTTGGATTTTCTGTAAAAGCGTATTTTGTTAGTTTTTTAAATTATTATTTATTTTTCATTTTTTAGTTGAATTTAAACTTTTTCCATTTTTTTAAATATTGAATTGTCACCGGTCGTTAATGAGTACCTATACTAAATTTCGAGCTAATACGTTTTGAAGGGGGTCAAAATCATGTTCAAAGATTCCGTAACATACTAACATACATAAGTCTGAAGCTAATAAAAGCGTATTAAAAACCTACAACTTTTCCAATTGTTAAACTGGAATCCTATATTTATAGAATACACGTGTAACATAATTGTGCCACAATCTATACAATCTTGCGTAATAACATCAACTTTACAGTTTCCTCATTTCAATAAATAACAGTTTATCACAAGTTATATTCAAACGAAAACAGTGAAAGTGCTATTTATTATAATAGAAAACGCGGTTGTTTTGAAAACACTATTATTTGACGATAAATGTAATATTTGTTGTTATGTTAATGGCATCTACCACTTCCCTATCATCAGTTCGAAGTTGACACTCAACTTTAGTTCCCACCTTACTATTAACTACCTCCATTCACATAGCAGTAGTGGTAGCGCGTTATAAGATTCCAGGTAAGATTAGAAGTCGTCATGGCCTAAAGAATAAGCTGATGTTCAGTGCATTCGTATCTAGCGATGCACCGGTGTTCGAATCCCGCAGGCAGGTACCAATTTTTCTAATGAAATACGTACTCAACAAATGTTCACGATTAACTTCCACGGTGAAGGAATAGCATCGTGTAATAAAAATCAAATCCGCAAAATTATAATTTGCGTAATTACTGGTGGTAGGACCTCTTGTGAGTCTGCACGAGTATGTACCATAACCCTGCCTATTTCTGCCGTGAAGCAGTAATGCGTTTCGGTTTGAAGGGTGGGGCAGCCGTTGTAACTATACTGAGACCTTAGAACTTATATCTCAAGGTGGGTGGCGCATTTACGTTGTAGATGTTTATGGGCTCCGGCACGGAATAGATAAATAAGGTAACCTTATTTATCTATTCCGTGGGCTACGGTAACCACTTAACACCAGGTGGGCTGTGAGCTCGTCCACCGATCTAAACAATAAAAAAAGTAATGGTTTACGTTATTTATTACGGCTATGTATTACGGTTATATCTACGGTTATATTCTGCCGCGAAGTAGTTTTAGCGTTCTGAAAACAGCCTAAAAGGTCTCTAAAAGTGTTTTTCAATCATTAAAGCGACTGACCAAATCATCATGAAACAAAGGTTATATATTTCAATATCTTAATTTTTTTTACAGCGAACGAACAGTAAGATGGTCTTCGGTGCTGATAGGGGCCTTAGGCGTGTCTCTGATCGCTCTCGCTATATACACCACAGTGCTGGTCCTCACGGATTACAAGAACCCGAAGCCCTGCATGAGCGAGGCTTGTGTCAACACCGGTGAGTTTTACATAAACAGACCTGCTATATTTCCTTTGCCCTAAAAAAATCTTTTTGCTGATACCACACGGATTTTTTGGTGCTTTTAGGTACCTCAAGCACCGGTCACCGTCCTCGCCGAACCCGTCGCTTGCGAGGAAGGGCTCGACGAGTAAATTAACCCATAGACACAGCCCACTGAGTTTCTCGCCGGATCTTCTCAGCGGGTCGCGTTTTCGATCCGGTGGTAGATTCTGCGAAGCCCTGCCCTTGCTAGGGCCAGTGTTAGCAACACTCCCAGTTAGAGCCCCGTGAGCTCATTTACACGTCAAGGAGAAGCTGAAAATTTAATAGACTCTCAAGGCTATCAGCATCGGCAGGAGAAAAAAAAGGGAAAGTATCAGTTTAAAATATTCGGATACTCACTGGTGATGGTGCACAGTGCAAGTTCACAAGCGTACCACCATCCAATCGTTGCTTCCATTGCATCCGGTTTTGGCACGATCCAGTCGTTGCTTCCATTGCCGTTGCCCAAATAGGTACTAAAACTCCAAATCTGTGTCTTTAAGTCGATTATTACCAATCGCTTTGCCAACACCAAGCTTAGAGTTCAGTCGAGAGTCTAGGGTCCACGAATATGGATGCGTGTACTTGTAAAACAAATCAATCAATAAAAATATTATATATACCTATCGAGTACATCATTGTTCCAGGGATATATTGTAGAAAGGTAGGACTACTTTGTGTCCAGCCCCGACAATTGAATTTAAACTTATAATAGTTATAATTATTTCAATAATGAATTATTTCATTAATAATTAGTCTTGTTTCATTTTTTAGTTTCATTCGGTTAACAGACAATTGGCTTTAAAAAATGACTCAGGAACAAAGATAACGCACATTGTTATTATTTTCTAAATAAACTAATTAATGCCGATTACGCGAACGAATAAATACTTAGTGATGGATGGATTCGAGCCATTTTAACATTATAATGAGTTTTATTTACAATTATTATTGATCACTGCGAAATATTACAAGTATGCCGTTCTTTTGTGAAGATACGCTATTGCAAAGCAAAAAACAGTTTTGTTATACAAAAATAAGTTTTATAGCATTTAATTAACATTGGCAATAACAATTCATTGTAACATCAACATAAACATTTATTGTGTAAAAAACTTTTAATTACGTAACGTTCATTACATGTAATTCCACGCGGACAAAAATGGCGGGCGCGTTTTAACCGGAGACATTGTTACGTATTTTACCACTTTGTTATAATTGAGTTCCGTATAGTTCGATGCACGTATCTAGCGGAAAGGCTATTTGGTTTAAGCGACATTTAGCTTAATACTCGGCACATATCTTTGTAATTAAAGATTCGTTTTATTTGGAATTCGTATCAACAATTCGATGTTTTTAATTGACCTTCAAGTTTTTTATTTTTATTTTAATACGGGCGGACGATCTCACAGCCCACCTGATGTTAAGTGGTTACTGGAACCCATAGACATCTACAACGTAAATGCGCCACACACCTTGAGACATAAGTTCTAAGGTCTCAGTATAGTTACAACGGCTGCCCCACCCTTCAAACCGAAACGCATTACTGCTTCACGGCAGTAATAGACGGGGTGATACCTACCCGTGCGGACTCACAAGAGGTCCTACTACCAGTAATTACGCAAATTATAATTTTGCGGGTTTGATTTTTATTACACGATGTTATTCCTTCACCATGGAAGTCAATCGTGAACAATTTTTAAGTACATATTTCATTAGAAAAATTGGTAACCGCCTGCGGGATTCGAACACCGTTGCATCGCCAAATACAAATGCACCGAACGTCTTATCTTTTAGGCCACGACGACTTCAAACAGGATAGCTGTGAGATCGGCACTATGCTAATAAAATAATACCTACTTAGATTGATTAAATTTAAATTTCTTGTTAGTAAACAAGATTTGTCATTGTTTTTATTTTGCGTTTTATAAAACAGTGCATGTGGCTTACTAAGTTCCAATTTAATTGCTTAATTGATTGAAATAGAAACGTCATTAAGTAAATTTGTCGTAAACGTATTCGTATGTCGTTGTATTTCGTTTTATTGGTTATTTATATTTGATAAGTGTTGTTGTTGTACAATGCTACCGTATTTTTGTTTTCAATGAGTGAAAAGTTCTGACCAATCAAAGTTAATATATTATTTTGACTAATAATTATCGATGAGTTGTTGTTAAATATACAAAAGTTTCATGGAATTAATTAAAACTTAATTTGATGAAACATTTTTACGAGATTTTTCTAGAGTTCTAATTCTTATGTATTATAATTCTACCATCATGTTATTGTATGTATTATTGTTTTATCGTAATTTTCATTCTCATAAAAATTATTATAGATTAAACGTTATTTATGTTTACACGTTTTAAAACCGATTTAGATGCAACAACTTTCAATCTTAATTGTTTTTCTTGTGCTGTGAGTATAGGAGCTGTGTGCCTAGTGCGAGTTTTTTAACGTTCTCGATAGCGTAAAAGTTAACTCGAATCTGTGTATGGAGCTTGAACGTTTGCCTACGGTTACCGCTAGGGGCGCTGCAACTGCATAGTGTTAACTTTTACGCTATCGAGAACGTTAAACCACTCGCACTTAGCACACTGAACAAGAACTGTCCGACACTTCGACCCTCGGGATTGTATGTCATGCCAATGTCCTTACTCCGCATCTCCGAACGCCCACCGCATGAATCTTGAAATTGGAGACCCTATATACATATACTGGAGCCCTATACACATCGTGGTCTCATTAACCATTCAATTTGTTGTTGACCACCTCCTCATTAAATTTTATTCCCGGAGGCTCACTCACTTAGGACAAACTTAATCTTCACGTCTAAACTAATCAGATAATTTAAAGAAAGAAATTGATTACGCTATCGGATAGCCTGAGACTGAAAATGCCGGCGCATTCATCATCATTCTTTGATCATTCATTCACCGTCCAGGCGGTTCGATTGTGGAATGCTCTGCCGGATGCAGTGAGAAGTGCTCAAACTTTAAACTGTTTTAAAAGAATGGTGAAGGAACACTACTTATCTTCTTAGTGCTGTTTGTTTGCATCATCATTTATTATTTCCATACTGTTGATGTATTATGTGTATGTAAGTATATTAGTATGTATTGTATGTAAGTATGTATATTGGTATATAATAATAAGTATATATTTCATATTATATGTAAACGGTATATATTTTGTTTATTGTATGTATATATTTTCTATAATGTATTATCTATAGTACACCGCAACATACCTGCTATATTTTTTTTATATTTTCCAGAATTTCTATAAATTATACGGTTGTCTGGAAGAGATCGCTTTTAGCGATAAGACCGCCTATTGTACAAATTTATCTGTTTTTTGATTGTTTTTTTGAATGTAAATTGTGTTTTGGTGTGCAATAAAGTGTATTCTCTCTCTCTCTCTCTCTCTACGCTATCTTTTTATTTATTTTTTTAAACTCCAGCGTCAAGAGTATTAGAAGCCCTCAATAAGGATGTGGATCCGTGCCACGACTTCTACGAGTTTGCCTGCGGAGGCTGGATCAAGAAGAACCCAGTACCAGAATGGGCTACATCTTGGGACCAGCTGGCGAAACTACGCGAACAACTAGTGGTAGATCTTCGAGAAGTTCTGGAGGCTGCAGACGACGAGGGTCTTCCACAGAGCGTGATCAAAGCGAAGAGCTTATATAGAACTTGTATTGATACCGGTGAGCTGAATCATAGGCTAAATACGAAATAAAGTTATCACAAACAGCTAATGTTAATTACCTTTACATATGTAATGTAATCATGTAATCGATTCTTGTTATAGATAAATTGGAAGCTCAAGGGATTAAGCCCATACAGGAACTTTTAGAAAAACTTGGCCTGCCTCCCACTCCACCAGTGAACGTCAGCGCCAACTTTACATGGGAGGATGTAGCTGGACGTGGACGAAGGATGTTGGGCCTCAACGTGCTGCTCAGCATTCAGGTCGCTGAGGACGTGAGGAATACCAGCAGAAATCGTGTTGTGGTCAGTGTATTTTAAGCTCCTGGCTCTTATTGGCAGCATGTTCGCACACTAAATTACTGTTCCAATTTAAAAAGAATACAATTATTGCTAATTCAAAACGGTTACAATATATACAACCATAGCTGATAATCTCTTGTGATTTAGATCGAGCAAGTCCCTCCAGGCTTCAGCGAGCGCTACCTCCTCCGTCCGGAGCAGTTCAGCCACGAGATAGAACAGTACCATTTATACATTAAATCAGTGATCAGCATCGCCGACCCTGACACCGACGCCGAGAAGTTTGCTGATGATATTGTAGACTTCAGCAAGAGTCTAGCAAAGGTATTGGAACATTAACAGTGTCAAACTTAAATTATAATTCTAAAATTTACGGTGTTATTGATGGTAAGTAATGATTTGCAGATAATGACCCCGGTGGAGGTGCGGCGCGGTGGCACTCATCTGTTTCACGAGGTTTCCGTGCGGCAGTTCGTGAACGGCTCCGCCGGCGGACCCGCGCAGTGGGACCAGGTGAGCACCAGGGGACCGGCGAACCGCGCAGGGGGCTATGACCCTTTACGGGTTGGTAACGGGGCATAGACCATTTCCACCGTCCAGTGCCCAAGTGCTCCGGATTCACTAGCAGGGCTGTGGTTTTTTTATATTGCCTTTGTAGGCAGACGAGCATACGGCCCACCTGATGGTAAGTGGTCACCGACGCTCATGGAAGTCAGCAATGCCAGGGCCAGAGCCAAGCCGCTGCCTACCATAAACATTACACGTGGAATGGGGATCCGCCGAAAGGCTCTTTTTCTTTTGTCGACTTTCATAATTTATTTTAGTTGGAGAGGTAGGATGCTAGAGGTGAGATCAAGGCAATATCTGAATAAAGCGCAGCGCACAATGAACACTCGATCCGGGGTTGTGCGAGGAGCTGACGCAAAGGATGGAAGAGCACCCAGTCCACCCTGCATACGATCGCCGGGATCCACTCCGGTCTCCGACTCCGACACGACAACCGCATGTCAGGATTTTATACCGGTTGGCGGGACAACTTCCTGGGGCGGAGTTTAGTTGTGACACCCAGGTTCAGGTCCCCTGCTGACCGGCGGGCGGCGGCAGGCACCGTTTCAATGGGTCTCCCTATACCCCCGCCAGCAACCCACGCCCCGCGGACTTGCGCGCACGTTTGCTCTGCATGTTCCAAGTATCACCAAGACTCACCCCCAACAAGGAGAAGGAAAGGAAAGGCATAGAACTGGCTCTCCAACCCACATGCCGGAACACAGCTAGGCTATTTGGCGGCAAACTCTAGTTGGAGAGTGGTCGCCAGCCAGTCGGACTAGGTCCTATCACCGATTGTGTTTTCGGCTCCCGCTTAGCACCACTCAGGCGTTACTCTTTTGCTTAAATTAAACCTAGTTCATATTTTGTCATTTACCTGATGTTAAGCATTTGGGTACAACGATCCGAGTGTCGCAATCCAATATTTCCTACCTCTCAAACGACAGTCTGTGACTGCTTCTCGACATACAGAGCCCCCCCCCGCCCCCACCGGGCCCGCGACCTCCCCGGCCGTCAGACTGTACCCTCACGTTTGTTTCAGCACGACTGGGACAGGTACCTGGAGCTGGTGTTCGCCAACACGAGCGTGGGGCTGCAGCAGGACTCCGACCGAGTTATTGTCATGGACCTCCCGTACCTGCAAAAACTGGCCGTGCTGCTCAACGAGACCGAGCCTGTTATCGTCGGTGAGTTTGAGACATAAGTATATAAGTATTTAGTATGTTTCTAATAAACACATGCACAACAGATAAATGAAAGCGGGACATTTTTGTTCTCGTTGGGGACATCGAGACGGACAGCCTAAAAGCGGGACGTATAGTCACATTAGACATAAGCCAATGTATTCCTCTTCATATTAGGTATACAAGATAGAGGCGCTAGTGGTCCAGTAGACGGAATGTTGTGCTGCTGATGTCAGCTGTACAGCCAAGCTGCTGTCCATTTCTGAAAGATTATTTACAAATTTTGCTTAGAGAAGAACAGGTGCTAATGAAACGCTGCTTCCCCAATTGAAATGGCACGTGAATAAAGTGTGTGCCGTTGTCCACGGTCCGCAGAGCGCTTCGTGTGGTGGAGCGTATTCTCGACGGTGGCGCCCATGACGCTGAGCTCGTTCCGCGCGCTGGGCTTCGAGTTCTCGCGCGCGGTGTTCGGGCTGCAGCAGCGCACGCCGCGCTGGAAGTCCTGCGCCTCCAACGTCAACGCCAACTTCGGCGTCGCGCTCAGCTACCTCTACGTCAAGAAACATTTCGACCAGGACTCCAGGCAGAAGGTGCGTCTCGTGCGACTTTAACGTTACAGAACCCTGTAGCCGCATGTAAACTAATCCTAGGCATCTGTGACAAAGAGATCTTCCACCGCGAGAGACCGACGATCCGAATGTTGTGGTTCAAAACTTGTGGATGTGCTTAACATTCTTAAGTGGTAGACAGCGGATCGGCTATCCAAGTGCATAGCTTGCATAGTTGCTGATGTCCAACAACATCAGTATCGCTCATCACCAGGCGAGTCCAAATTACATCTGCCTTCTAAATCAGTAAAATGGAATTAATAACGTTTGATCTTAATAAAAGAAGTGCATTAGTAGAAGCTCAAACCAAACGCGCGCTTATAATTGCCTTTGTTAAAAAAAATATAAAATGTCCCCTCCCCTAGGCCATAGAGATGATAGAGGACGTGCGTGAGGCCTTCTCCTCCAGCGTGCAGCGGCTGCGCTGGATGGACGCCGCCACGCGTGCGCGCACGCTGCGCAAGCTGGCCGCCATCAGGACCTTCGTGGGCTTCCCCTCCTGGCTGCTCACCCACCGGCAGCTCGACCAACATTACCAGCACGTCAGTATGCGCAACTGCCTTGTGACCTTACGTTCCGCCTGCCGCTGCTGTACTACCTGCCTACAGCACGGGCAGGCCCAATCTCCCTCCTATCTGTGCTGCGAAACAACCATGTGATTTGATCATTATTATGATGCTTCACTTAATATTTCATGTTAATACTACCGAATTGTAGCTAAAACTTTTGATCATATTTTGTACACGTTATGCAGGCGGAGGTGGTGGAGGGGAGCCTGTTCGGGACGTACCTGAAGCTGACCTGGGGCGCCGTGAAGAAATCTCTGGAGTCGCTCAGAGAGAAGCCCGACAGGAACAGGTGTGCGCCGGACCTGACATTCCTTCCTCGTGGAAACCTAACTCTGACTTGACCTTAGATTGTTTCGGTCAAACTGTAACGACAAACAAGGCGTGTGCTCATTGCGCAGCGTAAACAGACCCGTACCAGGACCGGCGACGCGGGGACCAGATCCCAATGTCCAGGGGGTCCTGTGCCGCGGGTTCGCTCGTGTCCACGTGCGGTCCCCCGCTGGGGGGACAGAGTCCAGAAGCGTAGATCACGGGATATGCGAAGACGCTTTCAAACGACCCTAATAAAACAGCGAAATATTATTTCACCGTCCGCAACCATGTTATGCTTATTTACATTTCTGAATAAATTTGTGTGCGGTGTCCGGCCCCGGCCGCCGCCTGTACCCTGTGCGCTTTAGCACACGGCTCGGTGCCTATCAAATGTAATAAAACTTGAAGCTTATTTTAAAGAACGTATGGTCAACAATCGTTCAATTTGTAAGGATATTGTCTCCTCGCTCATATGTTCTTGATTTTAACGATAGCTCGCTTGTCTTTTTAAAATAAATCCACGAAAACGTATTCCATTTTGCGATGTTCGTCTATTAATAGGACCTCTTGTGAGTCCGCACGGGTAGGTACCACCACCCTACCTATTTCTGCCGTGAAGCAGTAATGCGTTTCGGTTCGAAGGGTGGGGTAGCCGTTGTAACTATACTGAGATCTTAGAACTTATATCTCAAGCTGGGTGGCGCATTCAGGTCGTAGATGTCTATGGGCTCCAGTAATCATTTAACACCAGGTGGACTGTGAACTCGTCCACCAATCTATGCAATAAAATAATAATAATAATAATAATAGTCCTCATTGAACCAGTCTAGTCCTTATTGAACTATGGTGGCGATGCGACTTCTGTTGGAATGTTTCGTACAAAGCTCAACAGATCGTTGTGCAAATACGCCAGTTTGTTTAAATGTTGTCGGTCGTTATTGTATAGTTCTGTTTGCGTCGGCAGGTGGGTGGCCACGGCGACCACTGTGAACGCGTTCTACTCGGCGACCCTCAACTCAGTCAGTGAGTACTCTTGCAGAATTTGTTCGCGCCAGCAGTTTGGTCCCAGGACCTATTATAATATTTCTCGTGAAAAAACTAACCAGATAAGAAGCTAAAGCTGTTTAGCAAATGATTAAATAAAATCTACAATGTTTCCTAGGGGAGCCACTAACTACAGCCATAAGTAGTTTGCCATTATGGCGACGTCACACGAACCAGCCGTGTATAACAAATCAGCTCACGCGGCGCCGCCGGGTCGTTGACCCCGCGCACGTATTATTTTTTTCCACCTACCCACACACGTGACTCGACTTGCGTGAAGTGATGTACCTTGTATATGTTCCGGCGTGCGCTCTGTCCGTCCTTGTCTTTATGCAAATCTCAAAAAATATGTTTACCGCTTAATTAATTTGTTCCAGCGTTCCCCGCGGGCATCCTCCAGCCGCCCTTCTACGGAAACGGGATCGAGTGAGTGCAAACATTTAACTCTTTCATCATTCATAATTCATCATTATCCTGCCCTTCTCCCATTCATCTGGGGTCAGCGCAACATGTTTTCTTCTTCCATACTCTTCTATCATATACAATTTCTTCGCTCACTCCCCTCTCACCCATATCGTCTTTCACGCAATCCATCCATTTCTTCTTAGGTCACATTCATAGTTAACATTCTTTTACTCACCTCATTTTCATTTCGTCTCATTACATATCCATATCATCCCAAACGCGCACTTCTCAGCTTCTCTGTCACATGTGCCACTTTCAGACTTCCTCTAACATATTCATTCCGTATTCTATCCATTCTCGTTACTCCACACATCCATCGCAACACTCGCATCTCTGCTGCACGCAGTCGCCTTTCATTACACTTCAATAATAATGAATTATACTTTCAAGTATTTATTTACGACCGATTATCGTTCACGTCATTAACTTGTATATCATTGACAGATGTTTTGACAGACGCTTCTAGAAATATTAATAGCGCGACGTGCGTGTTATTGTACTCGCGACTTCTAGCGTGCAGTTCGCGATACATTGCTGAGTGACGAGCGTGTAAAATCAAATGTGTTTAATATTCTTTCAGAGCAATCAACTACGGTTCAATCGGCGCCATTATGGGTCACGAAGTGACGCATGGATTTGACGACCAAGGTACGTGCCTTTCAACGTACAAACGAACCCTGAAGCCCGCTCCGTACATTTGATACCCATCCATCGCCGTAAGGGTAATGACCCCTTGGACACTAAGCCGTCACAACCTGAGTGAGGTCGGAGTCTCGATGGCGATATGTACAGGCTGTCCCACAAGCTGAAATGCGCTGTAACTTCGCGGTATAAGCAGTCCAGCGGTGCGCATCCGTGCCGGCCACACTAGTGGTCTGGTGGCGGCCACACAGCAGCCAGCAGACTGCTCGCCGCTGCCCATCGCCCGGGCAGTATCGTGGTCGTGGTCTAAATTTGTTCAAACTAATAGCATAACAGCCAGCTCCTACCCGAGTTTCCGTTACTACTCATGCGAAGCCAATAATATATTTAGCAAATGTTTATAATAATTCTGAGATAACGTTATTTTATATACAACTGTTTGGTCAGGGCGTCGCTACGACGAGGAGGGCAACCTGAAGCAGTGGTGGTCGGCAGACACCCTCGAGCACTACCACGGCAAGGTGCAGTGCATCATCGATCAGTACAACAAGTACCACATGGCGCAGCTGCCCAACTACACGGTGAGTGGAGCCCAGCGGTGGGCGGCGCGCTGCTCCACCCTCCTCGGTGGGGCGGAACCTTCAAGCTGGAATTGTTGAAATGGGCTAAAAGATGAGAAGAATCCTTCACTGAACCACCTTCAATTCAAGCCAGCGCGGGGAACCTTTTCTCAAAATACTATAATGCTATAATCATTGCGAACCGTTTATGATAATGATAACGACGCAGGTACGTTACACGAGATGAAACAACACGTAAATTATAGATCAAATTATCACTGGGCAATAGAAGCCTTTTAGATGTCGCGGGCTCGTGTTGCAGATAAACGGCCTGAACACGCAAGGCGAGAACATCGCCGACAACGGCGGAGTGCGCGCCGCCCTCGACGCCTACCGCCTGCACGCCGCCCGCGCGCCCGCCGCGTCTGCCGCGTCTGCCGCGCCCGCCGCCGACGCGCTGCCTGGACTGCCGCACTACTCGCCTACGCAGCTCTTCCACTTGGGATTCGCTCAGGTGAAGATCGAGTCGCAGTCACTACAGGAACGAAATTAATCAACATTCTGACACCCGGGGGCGCTCTTACTGTCTCCTCCTCCTTGCACCGTATTCCTCATTGCTGAGGGTCGTGATCACCCTTTTGTATCATCTTCGCACGCACGATCTTTCTCCATCCATTCTTGTCTCTGGCGGTGTAATGGGCGTTGTGAAACGTGGAATCAAGAGCGGTGCGGATCTGGTCGGACAAACGTATTGGGCTGCGCCCCCGAGGTCTTTTTCCATCTACCTTACCAGTCACGATAAGCCTCTCGAGATTACTACCATTCCGTGCGATGTGACCGAAGTATTCAAGGACTCTGCGAAGACACTCGGATGACAGCCGCGAGGAGATTTTGAGTTCTTGCAAAATTGATACGTTGGTCCGAAATGCTGTCCACGGAATAGGCAGCATCTTTCTCCAGCACCACATCTCAAAGGCGTCAACGCGTTTACGGTTTGCAGATTTCAGTGACCAGGTCTCAGCGCCATACGAAAAAATCGAGAAGACTAGAGTCCGTACCAGTTTGGTTTTGGTCTTTACGGATATTTTGTGATCTCTCCAGATTTTTCCGAGCTAAGTCATTGCATTCTTAGCCATACCAATTCTCTGGCGCACCTCCTTCTCGCACTAGCCATTGTTACTGATGTTGGATAAAGCGATGAGATAGATGACTTGGTACCCCAAGTTCTTGTAGAACCTTCCATAAACAACTCCAGTTGACACACTCGAACGCCTTGCTATAGTCGACGAAACACATTATCACTGGCGTAGCAAACTCATATGCTTTCTCAACAATCTGCCTGATGTTGAGAATCTGTGCACGAGTACCCTTACCCTTCACGAAACCCGCTTGCTCTTGCGGAATTTTCTAATCAAGGTAGTAACGGATGCGGTTGTTGAAGATGTGAAGCAAGATTTTACTTGCATGTGAGATGAGGGACAAGGTTCGATAATTGTCGCAATTCTTGGTTGATCCTTTCTTGTGTAGCGGAAGAATAATGGATTCCAACCAATCCCGCGGCCAATCACCGTATTGCCATATATGTCATAACACCAAAGTCACCCATAGCATAAAGCAACTCCGTTGTAATCCGGTCGCTTCCAGGTGCATTATTCTTCTTAAGAGATTCCAGTGCGGTGGATATTTCGGAAGGTAAAATCATGGGTTCCAGTTCCAGATTCTTCCATTCAGGGTTAATCTTGGATGTCGAGTGGGAATCTGTATACAATTGCTCACAGTACGCCCGCCATCTCTCGGTAATGCGGTCGAACTCGTGTAGTACAGTTCCGTCGGCATCTCTTATGACCCACGATTTAGCCTTGAACTGCCTGGAAAGGACTCTAACTTTCTTAAAAAGGTCTGCAGTCTGCAACTTGTTCGAGAGGCTCAATGTCACGGCAAATACCCTCAACGAAGTGGTTCTTTTCAAGGCGACAACTGACCCGAATAGCTCTGCTAAGTTCGGAGTATTTAACCTTTGCACCATCTTGCAAACCGCTATTTTTAAGTCTTTCCTGCGTTGAATAAGTTCCCACGAATAATCGGAGATCCCGCATTTTTTCTTCGGTTCTTTTTTTTCTTCTTTTTAGCGATGTGGTCCAGCGTATCGTTGATATGACCTTTCAGGTGTTTCCACTGTGTATCAGCGTTAGCGTTAATGTGCGTTGGTTGTAGTGGTTGACGTCTGGGCGCCTTTAAACGCAGCGAGAAGTTAGCTACGAGCAGTTTATGGTCGGAGCCGCACTCTGCGCCAGGAAAGGTCTTCACGTTAGATACTGAGGATCTCCAGCGGCCATCTAGAATGATGTGCTCGATTTGATTTCTGTACCTGTCACCTGGAGATCTCCACGTGTACAAGCGTCTTGGATGATGTTGGAAGTACGCGTTCATAATACTGAGATTTCTTTCAATGCAGAACTCGATCAGTTTTTCACTTCGTTCATTCCTAATGCCAAGTCCAAATTTTCCAACTATGCTTCTGATATGATTATCATCCAGTGTACTGCCAACTTTGGCATTCCCATCACCAAGAATTATCTTAATTTCCCGACTAGGTATAGAATTCAGTATTTCCTCCAGTTTTCCATAGAAGTCTACAATTAGCTCGTCCAAGCTTGTGCCGTCGGTGCGTATATCTGTATAAAATTCAGCACGCATGGATTGGTATTCAGTTTAATTGTCAGGATTTTACCAGACACCGGATTATAACACACAAAATTCACTCTCGTTGTTACGGATTCCATAAGGGGGTTTTCTTGGGAAGGTAATCGCGGTCCTTCCGCGTCAGACTTTTAGAGGATATTTAGGTCCTCACGGTTACTGATTACCGCCCCGGGACGCTAGGGCCGCTCAGGGATGTCGGGTTAGTTACCGCCGCCCGATATTCGGCGTTGACTGTTTTGCGGCATGGGTAGATTTCGTCCACACCAACCCTCCTCCTTTCTCATTCGGGCTTGGGACCGACAACGGCGGATTACTGTCCATAGATGAATTAAAAGTTATAGGCTATTCTTAGGAATATAGAGAAGAACTTTAAACATTCACCATTAAGTAAAATATGCTCAGATGAAAACGATATCATTGACTTGACCTTGACACAGTAGTGACCTCTACTCGCGTTTCAGATCTGGTGCGGCAACTCCACCGTGGGAGCGCTCAAGTCGAAAATAGTAGAAGGCGTCCACAGCCCCAACAAGGTCCGAGTGATCGGCACCCTCAGCAACTCCGAGGAGTTTGCTGAAGCTTGGAAATGTCCCGTCGGGTCCCCCATGAACCCGGAGCACAAGTGTGTGCTCTGGTGACCTGACCCTCGACAGCCGAACTAGTGAGGACTGAGCAACGCGGCGAGGCTGGCGAGGCTCGGGCTCCAGGGCTGAGAGGGATCGCGGGCAGCGCCTCATGTGCTAGTTAGGGACGAACAATGTTCTTGGGTAACGACGTTTCTTCAATGAGATAGAAATTTGAATTTAATGAAAATGTAATTGGCCCCGAGAAGAAAAACGTGTGCTCCAATTACAAGAGTTGGGGCCGGCCCCGGGGACCGCGGGGGACCACGTCCCACAGTTTGGTGAACATTTATTTGATATTGGTTTGCATTTACATTTAATAGAAATAATATGAACTCCATAGAAAAGATATGAAAATATATTTGAACAAACATTCGCAGATTAATTTATGTGAAAATGCAGGCGGCCCGGACAGTGACGTTGGCCGGGCGCGCTGCCACTGGACTATGTGATTATTAGGTTTAAGTGAGCCAAAGACGATTTAAAATGTATATTACGGTTTAGTTACCGCCTTAGACCGTCCAAGTTTGTGTGAGATTATCGTAGTGACGTATTATTACAATTATATAATTTACTAACTTAATTCAAGAGCAAGCGCTCTTAAATGCAACCGTCTGTCGACAGTGAGTACTCGTGAGCCCATTTCATACTCGGTACTCACAACTTCAGAAGTACTTAAATGTGATATTGTTCAGTTGCGAACGCGCGCAATGATACTACTTCAGTTACCAACTTAATTAACGTATCGGTAAATAGAATTTTAGGACTAACTCATCGCCCTCTAATCTTTATCTGTACCTAACTTAAAATAAATCTTGAAACAAATCATACACAACGAACCCCCACATGTTAATAAACGCAAGTTGTTTGTTCTAAGTACAGGGTGCTCGGAGATCGTTCCCCGTAGACGAAGTGGTAAAATGACTGCTACTGATACCCTTAAGGGAATATCATATTAAATAGGAATATAAATATCTCTCATTTGAACAAGTTCACAGTGCCAGCCACACAAGTCACACACGCTGATGTCAAATAGTTATATTGCCTCTAATGCAAAAAAGGGTCGAATCCAAAACACACTGTATATGATAGTGATTTAAAAAACCCATCACAAACCTTGTAGTTTAATACAGATCGTGGTTCGTTTACAAATAAATAAGCTCATAAATTGAGAAAAGTTGCACTACATCCAAACATGGTTACAGATGGAGGGACAATTTTACATGTAAAGCTGTTTAGTAGCATGTCAAAAGATAAGATAATGTTAGATTGTATTCTGCATAAGATGCCGAACACATCACATCGCATTTAAGGGTTAATATTTTGTAAATGAGACTATTAAAACATTTAAAATAAATAAAGAAATTTTAAAACATAAACTTTTTTATTTCTTCCTTATGTAATGGAATTTGTAAACTGGAGCCGCTTTTGCCGAACCCTTCTTTATTTTCTTTGGCTTTAGTACTGAAGTGTCCTGCAGGTGACGTTTTAGCTCCATCTTTTGTTGGACAACTGTCAACTCGGTCTCTCTTTGAATTCTTTTCGCAATCTCTTTGTAAACTTTCTCCTTTTTCTTTTTCATCTCTTTTACAGTCTGAAATAATTTCACAAAACATACAGGGTACATTGACAAATTAAATAATTAAAATGAAAAATGTTTAAATAATATTTATGGTACCTCTTCATCCAAGTCTGGTAGAGTTATCTTGTCTAAGTCAGACAATCTTGGCCTATTGGATTTTCTGCCAATCAGAGCAGGATGTGTGTCAAGTCTCTTCGCTAAATCAAAGCCATTCTCTTCACCTTCATCAACAAAGAATGTGTGTGTGTTTGGTGTCGCCTCTGCTACGTCTGTCATATGAAGTTGGGACTGAAATTTTGAAATATTTATCATGCTGTAGTGTAATGGATTCTGTTGTAATCAAACAGCCCAAGCATAAACTGTTCTGTAAAAATCTTTAGAACATGCTCTACTATACGTAAAATACATAATAACCTGTAGTCTATTGATTCTTCTACTTTCAATGGTGCGTTTCATGTTGATATATTTGATATCTTGAGTCTGCATCAACTTCACCTGCTCCGACGAGTGCTCACCCTCTTTCTGGAGCTCATGATGTACCTAGAATCAACAAGATTTGTTACATTTAGCATTAAAAACAATTTTTGCAAAATTTTTGTGAAATTTGTAAAAACGTTAATGAAAGTTTGGTAATTTGATCTTTAAAAACTATAAACATTGCTAGTGGTAGGGAAACACCAATGCATTCTTATTATAAGGACATACCTTTAGGGCCCTTAGACATGCCATACTTTTGTTGCAGTTAGCGACAATAGAAAGATCTTCACCTAATGGGTGAAATTGCTCAGTACACAGATAGTTTGAATATTGCTGTTAAGGCTTTGTACAGACCTTAATGTGTGGTCGAGGTTATGGTCCACAAGGTGTTAAGTTTTACTCTTTTTTAGCCAATAACCACCCACCTCGAGTCATTAGTCCTAAGGTCTGTTTTACAGTACAATCGCTGCGCCACCCTTCAAACTGAAACACATTACTGCTTCACGGTAGAAATAGTCAGGGATGGTACCTACAAGTGCGGAATGACAAGACATCCTACCACCAATAAAATCTGACTATGTCACTATGTACTATGTCTTTATACCAAGTGGTTCGTGGTCTTGTACATCATTCAACCCTAACAAAATTAGAAAAAATATATCCACCTCATTTAGTCAGCACATAGTCAAGTTTAATTTTAGTGTAAACATAACCTAAGACATCTTAAATTATTGGTGTTAAGCGAAGGCACCAATAATATACCATATGAACTAGATTTACATTTATGTTATAGCATTCTAATAATTAAAAATCGTAAATTAGAAACTTACCCCTTCTTTCACCCTAGAGTTTATCATGTGATAGTAAAATTCATCTGGGTTCTTATCAAGTGTCCTTTTCCGAAGAAGTTTTAAGGTTTGACCTTTCTCATGGTAATCATCTGCTCTCTTTTTATAATCCTTCTTCTTTTCGAGAAGTCCAAGATGTTTCCGAGCTTCTGGTTGATGTCGTTCTCTGTGAGTTTTCTGATTCGCCTTAGCGGCCTTCTTCCACGACGACATTTTGGACTAGAAGCTCAACTTAAGGTATGAAGAAGAAGAAAGAAATTAGACGTTTTTATTTAAAAATTACTTAATTACTGCGTACACTTTTCATCGAACGAGAGCACGGCCACAGAGCTAAAATGTATAAATCGTTTAATCTGTGCACGTTGAACGGAGCCACAGATTAAAATATTTGTTACTAAGTCAGTAACGTCACAGAGCTATTAAGTTATCTATGGAACAAATATCATAGTTAATAAAGATTGTAAAGAAAACAGCATGCACAACTATAAAATTAGCAGATGGTTGTGAAATGCCCTAAGCACGTCATTACGGATCCTCCCGATCCATTAATTTTAGGTACCTCGTTGTACCTTATATTGTTTTTAGGTAGGTACCTCATTTTTTTTTTCCTACCTAAGCTGATAGCTTTGAGAGGCTATTTCAGTGTAACCGTGGCTAGTAGGTGAGCTCACGGGGCTCAAACCTGACGACGATGCTAACACGAACCCTAGCAAGAGCCGTGCTTCGCAGAATCTACCACCGGATCGGAAACGCGACCCACTGAGAAGATCCGGCGAGAAACTCAGTGGGCTGTGTCTGGGAGTTAATTTACTCGTCGAGCCCTTCGTCGCAAGCGACGGGTTCGACGAGAACGGTGACCGGTGCTTGAGGTACCTAAAAGCACCGTTAGTGGATCGGAGGTACCTCAAGCACCGGGCTCCGTCCTCGCCGAACGCGTCGTTGCTTGCAACAAAGGGCTCGACGAGTAAATTAACCCATAGACACGGCCACTGAGTTTCTCATCGGATCTTCTCACTGCGTCGCATTTCCGATCCGGTGGTAGATTCTGCGAAGCACTGCTCTTGCTAGTGCCAGTGATAGCAACACTCCCGATTTGAGTCCCGTGAGCTCACCTAGACGTTAAGGAGATGCTGAAATAGCCTCTCAAGGCTATTAGCATAGTTAGGAAAAAAAAGGTTGCGGAATGAATTAAAATCAAAAGAATAACTAAGCAAGTAAACACACACTCCACAGCTTAATAACATTGGTCGAATACCTACATCAATATGAAATAAACAAAATAAAAGATCTAATTATAGTAATTATAGTACCTATATGTATATATCCTACTTGCTTTTTTTTCCTACCTATGTTGATAGCCTTGGGGGCTATTTCAGCTTGACCCTAACGTGTGTAGGTGAGCTCACGGGGCTCAAACTGGAGTGTTGCTAACACTGACCCTAGCAAGAGCAGAGATTGCAAGATTCGAACATAGACACAGTCGCATTGCTCGATTCGAGTATTTTACGCCAATACAACTTCGAACTTGTCTTTGGAGTATATGGAATAGAATAATTTGTTCTGATGTTGTTCTCTGCCAAATAGTTAAAGTTAAGCCTGTTAGGTAGGTTACCATTGCACCTGCCGCCAATACACGTCACTCTTACTGTCTGAAGCCGCAGGGCCCATTCAGGATCTTACACCAAATCACAGTTTCCACTTTAATTCTGACTCGTATATCTACTGGTATCCTGGCATGTTTTGCTGCAAATTAGGTCTCAACAGAGACGGGAGCGGCGGTCAGAGGCTTAGGTGTGTCCATGGACTTACTGCCTAAGCCGATGGTGATGGTGACCATCAGGTACGTGGTACTACTACGCACTTGTCTTGACCTTTCAACCCAGGATGCAAAACTACTCAGGCGTGGACCGGCTTGCATTACGCCAACCACAAGTCTACATGCAGAATTATATTACGAGTATCACATTATCACACTATCCTCCTTTCGTCCTGGGATGTCGTTTTTGAATACGTACAAACTACGAACGTACGTATCACAGAAATAAAACAATTCCGCTGTTAGTTACATTTTAATTTCCATAATGAAATTCTGATGATCTTCTCATTGCGTTCGGCAGCTTGATGAAGAGCAAGTATAGTAATTCCAGTGCACTAAATAATCCGACTCCTAAGAACATATTGAAGACTCCTCCGAGTGACGCTGTCACAAAAACATTTTTTTTTTTTTAAAACCATTTTAATCTTCTAATTTTTAAGTTTAGATTAGTTAGCCAACTTAAACTGTTCTAAATTTAGTTTCGTGAAAATTCAATTAAATGGGCAATGTAAAATGATGAGAAGACAACTTAACAAAAGTCCACTTGTGAATGAGCCTCGATAGAACCTTGCAACTGTGGCGGGTAGCCATCATACAAGACATTTGACGGACGCCTGAATCTCGCTTACGACATTTTCAAGATTGCAAGCTTGCATAATATATACTAGTTCCGAGTAACAACTTTCAAACCCACTGAGTTTCTCGCCGGATCTTCTCAGTGGGTCGCGTTTCCGATCCGGTGGTAGGTTCTGCGAAGCACTGCTCTTGCTAGGGTCAGTGTTAGCAACACTCCGGTTTGAGCCCCGTGAGCTCACCTACATACGTTAGGGTGAAGCTGAAATAGTCTCTCAAGGCTATCAGCATAGGTAGGGGAAAAAAACTGTCAGACCGTCGGTCTACCGAGCAATATCAGCCGCTCGGTGGAAGATCTTTCCTTCGTCGTAATCGCCAAACAACAAAGCGAGGTTTTGTTCCCGTCGAATACCCATATCTACCCTCCTAGTAGTATCCTATAGTGCTCCGTGTTATCAATTTTCCACCGCTGGAACACTTAGAACAGCCAAGAGCCGTTGTCGCTGACTCGCAGCGATCGACAGGGCGGTTTTCATGATGATCACCACTTATCGCTGGGCCAAGTATATTACTTCCCAAGGATATATTTATCGCTGCGAGCCTGGACACCCGAGAAATTCTTCAATAAGCTCAGTGTGCTTAGTGCGAGTATTTTAACGTTCTCGATAGCGTAAAAGTTAACTCAAATTTGTATGCAGTTGGAACAGCGCCCCTAGCGGCAAACGTTCCAACTCCATAAAAATTCTAGTTAACTTTTACGCTATCGAAAACGTTAAAAAAGTCGCACTAAGCACACAGGTACCTACACAGGTAATGTCTAACCAAACAACACGCTTGAGGAGTTGCGACTCACCCGTCCCTTCGACGCTAAATACAACGGATACTCACATAGCAAGGTAAACCAAGTTTCTGTTGGGTTCAAAGTGAATATACGAGACAAATTGATGTTGACGCGCACGTGCATCACTACGGACGACGTTGCGTTTAGTCCACTGCTGAAAATAATATTCACATTCATTATTCATAACATAAAAAGTATCTAAGTCATGTTTCTAAAATAACCTAAGGGGTAGGACCTCTTGTGAGTCCGCACGGGTAGGTACCACCACCCTGCCTATTTCTGCCGTGAAGCAGTAATGCGTTTCGGTTCGAAGGGTGGGGCAGCCGTTGTGACTATATTGAGATCTTAGAACTTATATCTCAAGGTGGGTGGCGCATTTACGTTGTAGATATCTATGGGCTCCACTTAACACCAGGCGGGCTGTGAGCTCGTCCACCTATCTACACAACAACAACAAAAAAGCTAAAGCCTTTATTAGTATCCGAATGTTCTTGCACTGTCAACGCATTTTATTATATGTTCAAACCTTTAAATTTCGTACTCACCAGGAACCTGCTTATAATGATTGAGTGGCTCGCCCGTGTGGAAGACCGGCAGACCTGTGGAGGGTACACGAAAGATATTTTCATACTTACTAAATAGGATCAATGACGTAGCTGTTAAAGTTCAAAGGAGACGACTCTAGCGTTGTGTACGCGGTGACTTTCTTACAGCTGGGAGCGCAGTTGCACGTTTCATGTCCTGGAAAGATCAGAAATTACAGAATAGCTATGATCAAAGATGGAGTTCTATGAAATTACGCCGGCTGAGAAGCGACGCTGCATACTAACAGTATTACATCACTTTTTATTGGTGACAGGACCTCATAGAAGTCCGCAAGGGTAGGTACCAAAACCCTTCCCATCTCTGTCGTGAAGCAGTAATGCGTTTCGGTTCGAAGGGCGGGGCAGCCGTTGTACTGTTAAAAGTGAGATCTTAGAATTTATGTCTCAAGGTGGGCGGCGGAATTTACGTTGTAGATGTCTATGGGCTCCGGTAATCACTTAACACCAGTAACACCAGGTGAGCCGTGAGCTCGTCTGCCCATCCAAGCAATAAAAAAATAAGAAACTATGTAGGTATACACATAAATCGGATGAGGGAAGTTTTGTAATATTGGAAATCTTCGTAAAAAGGATTTTCTATTGAAATACTTCGACTAAGCTATTAAGAGTAAGAAACTACATAACTATGTACCCTTAACTCCATAGGACCTCAAACATTTGAGTTCCGTGAGAGAGCACGGCAGTAAGTCCCCGTCAGCCGGTTGCCGGTTTCCTCTCAGCGGGTCAACGCAACCACATATCTTCTCGGAGCAGCGCTTCTGGGAGATCAAGGGATTCAAATTATATTGGTCGTTCATTTTGACGTCGTAATTCGCTCGTGGCTGTCGAAGTCGCTATAATATGATGTCGGATACCCATTTAAGTAAAATTTCAGCGAATCGTAGTTTAACTATCATAAGTAATAAGAATTCCTTTAAGTCATAGATATATTCCGATTTAACGCGACTTCAATTAAATCTGATAAAACCCCACTGGAACCATAATTTGATTGGTGGTAGGACCTTATGTGAGTCCGCACGGGTAGGTACCACCGCCCTGCATATTTCTGCCGTGAAGCAGTAATGCGTTTCGATTTGAAGGGTGGGGCAGCCGTTGTAACTATACTGAGACCTTAGAACTTACATCTCAAGGTGGGTGGCGCATTTATGTTGTAAATGTCTATGGGCTCCAGTGACCACTTAACACCAGGTGGGCTGTGAGCTCGTCCACAGAACTAAGCAAAAAATAATAATTTAAGTAGTTAATTCTACTATTCAAGGATCTTAAGAATTCATCAAAAATTTATACTAGTTTAAATATACAATTAAATTGTTCTTAAAATACTTCTGTAGCCATGTTTTCGGTAAAAGTGGACAAAGTAAAAAAGGCCTCTTAGTCCAGTTAACCGCATGCGATTAACACTTTTCCTATAAGGCCCTAGCGACAGTATATGAATTACTTTGGATAGTATTTTTTCCAATCCTTTAGCCTGATTTCTTATATGAATGTCTATTGCCCAATAAACTCTTCCTAATTACCTGATAATTGTTAAATCTAGCTCTTAACTCAACTTACTAAACAATCACTTCTTGAGTATCCTTTTCGGGAGACACATGATTCTTCAATCAGTGTCTCGGTGTCAGTACTCTCCGGGATGGACGTGTATCTCAGCTGGGCCATATAAGTGTTTCCGGGAGCTAATTGCATTGGTTCAATCCACTCTTCCCCGTCGTATTTTGTAAAGAACTGAACAAATCGCAAGGAAAATAAATTCAGAATAACACATAAGGCGATTCTTTTTCAGTCTGATTTGAAAATCATTTCAGAACAAAATCATAAGTAGAAAAAAATAAGATAGGTATACCAGACAGGTACCAATTTTTCTAATGAAATACGGACTTAACAGATGTTCAACAAAGGATTTCTGCGGTGAAGGAATACCATCGTGTGATATAAGTCAAACCCGTATACAAAACATAATTAGCGTAATTACTGGTGGTAGGGCGTCTCGTGAGCCCGCACGGGTAGGTACCGCCACCCTGACTATTGCACCATTTTACCAATCAGAGAAAAATATATTGAAAGAGATGACTCACCACCATCGGAGCAGTATTTATATACTGTTCCGGTGGTGGTGGTGGTCATCATTATGGAACTGTGCAGCAGATGGAAACAAAAAGCAAAATAACTTATTTAATGTCAGTTATTTGAAAGGAAAATACCATACTCGGTTTTCTCGAGTGGATGTATTCAAACTAAATCCTCACCTTTCATGTTATAAAGGGTATTACAACTAATTTAGACTTCGATAATTACAATATACCGGTAGTACTATCTGACCTTAGTACTTATACAT
Organism: Bombyx mandarina; assembly: GCF_003987935.1. The sequence goes on from NW_021011614.1 coordinate 194,672, forward strand.
TGTACCGTAGACAGCGTCATTGCCGATCCATCCGAGTTAAATATACCACCTTACATCGGATTCCTTATGCTGTAAACTTAAAAAAAAAATTAAAGCCCCATTGAAGATTAATTTACCTCAAAATTATAAAGGTTGGTGTCATTAAAACATTGCACGGCCAAGTCCAACCTTAGTGTACTTTGGAATCCATTTCTTAATTGTAGCCTCGTGCCGTGATTTGCCAGTCTGTAATGTTGGAGAATGCCTAAGAACCCCACTGCAACTGCACCGTTACAATTTGGGACGCTTCAAACATAAATCCTCTCTTACTAACTCATTTCATCATAGAACATGTAACACAAATAAAATGACTTTTTACGATTTAATTTCGCTGTTATTATTTCCACATTATTATTTCTGATTTTTCAAATATAAAATATTTAAATGTAGTTTTCATAATTTGATCTAACCCACTGAGTTTCGATCGACGGATCTTCTCAATGGGTCGCGTTTTCGATCCGGTGATAGATTTTGCGAAGCACTGTTCTTATTAGGGCTAATGTTGGCAAATTATCTCAGGTCGAACCCGTAAGTTAATCCACCGGCCGCGTGAAGTTGAAATAGCCCCTTAGGTTACCAGCGAATAGATAGGAAAAAAAATCACTAATAAAAATCGAAAAAAAAAATTATTTTAATTTAATATAGATTATAATGTTTTTTTACTGTCCTTACTTTTCATCGGGTCTCAAAACGCAGCACATACCCCAAGGTGTAACTTCAATGTCAAACAGGATATCGCACGACTTATAGATATGCTGCCAGCGACACTTCTTTATGACCGCGTGGCACGGGGGCATGTGCGCCCTCATGATGTCTAGTAAGGTGACATTGTTCACAGTCAGCAAGTGGTCAAGTATCTGTATTTGGTCGTCGGCTGCTGGTTTACCTTTGAGAACGTGGGCTAAAGTTAGAGGTAGCCGTTTGTTTAGATTCTTATCATGTGACCTGCAAACACGTGTGTTCAATTATTTTTATTAAATATATAAGGTACTAATCTACTAGGTGGGGTCGGCACAGCGAATTTTTCTATTCCATTCTCTTCTATCAACCGTCATCTCAACAATCACTCCCCTTTTGATACAGTATTACATTTAATATATTGTTATTGTTATCTATATATATATATAAATAAATTGATGTTCGTTAGTCTCGCTAAAACACGAGAAGGGCAGGACCGATTATGCTAATTTTGGTCTTGAATTATTTGTAGAAGTCCACAAAAGGTTTAAAAGGCAGATAAATATGAAAATGCTCAGAATGAAATAAAACGTCAGACGGATTCCTTTTGTTTGTTATAAGTTTATATTATACAAAAGTTTAGGTATTTTATTTATCGATTGAGGCACTACCAAGTCTGTCGAAACAGCTAGTTGTTAATAAAACTATTAATCATATGCCTATATTCAAACCTTTATCTCGCATATCTTATTTCACACGGTTCATTCAAGTCGTGACAAATACGTATAGGAATCAGTAGGGAATGAACGGCTAAAGGAAAATCTTTCAGCGACTGAATGTTATTGCTCGCTAGACCGACACTGCCTGAATCAATTTGTTCGGAACTAGTACGAGAGATGTTGTTAGCGCAATTCCAGTTTTTATCGGTTTTATATATCTATGATAAATACCAATTCACAAGTATCACGAAATTCTTACAATTTATCAATGAATGCTTCAGCAATGCTCTCGACGGTAGGACACACAGCTACAACGGGTAACTGATGCTCTGACATTTCCAATTTCAAATCGTAAAGCGCCAACAGAGCGGGAACTTCTAGAAATCGAGCCCACAAAACCGTGCACAGGAGTCCGGCACAAGAGGCACTTGCACAGCAACACAGAAACCATCCAATCCTACAATAAACGCACTGAGGTAAATGGACCACGGGATTGTCGAAGTCATAAAATTCATAATTGAGGCCTATAAAATCAAAGGTAGCTAAATCCAAGTATGTCAAATATTCAGGTAAACTACAAAAATCGGCCCTAAACACATCATTACGGATCCTCCTGATCCATCGAAGTACTGCTCTTGCTAGGGCAAGTGTCAGAAACACTCCCGGTATGAGAAGCTGAAGTTATTTTATTCGGATAGCTACGATATTCTTTATTTTAAAGCAGATTTATAAAGAATGAGAATATAACTAATAATCTGAATTTTAAATGATAAAACTTCGTTTATTAGTACTTAGTACAAAGTAAAAATAAAATTTTTGAACTGAATTTGTTAGAGATTTACCTGCATTTGTTATAACATGAAAACACTAAAGCGTGTCCAACTAACTTAACAAGATAGCGCCATTGTTAATCCATTTTACGACATTAAGGCGTTTAGCTGCCTTTGATTTTATAGACCTAAATTGACTTATCGCAGGTACCGTCCTGGGGCGCCGTCAAAATACCGCCCTATTCCTACGTAAATTGAGTAAGTATAGGTCCGGAGCATAATTTGACCTATAAGCGTATAAATGTATACTACAAAAAAATTTATTAAACTACAATAAATATTTTCAAAACAATCACATATCTCAAAGATTATTCGATAATGGGGAAAATTTTAACTGCGTATAGCTACCCTAAATTCAAGCGCCCTTGGAAATTTCGGTGCACAAGGAACCAGCCCTAATGTTGGCAATTAGCAGATACCAATACCCTGATTTGTTCTGTCTTACATGTAGCAAGCATGGGATCCCAAAATGACCACTGTAAGAGTACAACTGGCCACCGCAAGACAAGATTGAAACCTCATTTTTATTGGCATAAAAGTTGCTCCTTTAAGCCATAGCACATGATTAATTTCCAAAAGGCAGAATGGTGGCAGCCTGATTAGCTGTGGCACATTTCAAATTTAACTGAAATTGGATTATCAGAAACTTACCGATCAATATAAAACTTCGAACCTAAGTATTTGAAGCCGTGTAGGGTTGTCGTCTGCAAGAATGTTCTTANGATACCTCAATTTTATTGGCATAAAAGTTGCTCCTTTAAGCCATAGCACATGATTAATTTCCAAAAGGCAGAATGGTGGCAGCCTGATTAGCTGTGGCACATTTCAAATTTAACTGAAATTGGATTATCAGAAACTTACCGATCAATATAAAACTTCGAACCTAAGTATTTGAAGCCGTGTAGGGTTGTCGTCTGCAAGAATGTTCTTATCGCTTTGCTTAAAGGCGTGGGCTTAAGTTTTTCCATTTTTGCATTTATATCGCAAACTGTAAGGAAATACCTACATTTTATACAAACTCAATTTTTAATTCATTGAGATTAATTCATTTAATTCATTTAGACTACTAACCATGAATCTTGTCAGTTAAGCTTAATATCTTTTTTACGAAATGCCGTGCAAATATATAGTGTAAGTGAAAATTATAATATAGTGAAAATTGTCTCGATTTTTTTTTATTGCTTAGATGTGCGAACGAGCTCACAGCCTACCTGGTGTTAAGTGGTTACTGGAGCCCATAGACATCTACAACGTAAATGCGTCACCCACCTAGAGATATAAGTTCTAAGATCTCAGTATAGTTACAACGGCTGCCCTACCCTTCAGACCGAAACGCATTACTGCTTCACGGCAGAAATAGGCGGAGCGGTGGTACCTACCCGCGCGGACTCAAGAGGTCCTACCACCAGTAATTACGCAAATTATAATTTTGCAGGTTTGATTTCTATTACACGATGTTATTCCTTCACCGTGGAAGTCAATCGTAAACATTTGTTGAGTACGTATTTCATTAGAAAAATTGGTACCCGCCTGCGGGATTCGAACACCGGTGCATCGCTCAATACGTAAGTATGCACCGGACGTCTTATCCTTTAGGCCACGACGACTTTCAACTTCTGTTACTTTGTTCATCATCTCACTAAAGCCGGTATTTTAATTCATACCTAAAACAAACCCACTCATCAAGTGAGGTGAGATTCTAGAAATATATTTATCAAGCATCATGCGACTCTTCGTTTTTTAAATTGAGTCAATACTTACAACAAAGCTTCTACTTACTATAATTAACAATGTAGATCTTGAATGTGTTCTTTTAACTTACAGAAAATTACTGAATTTGTTAGGCATAAATTTCGTTTTAAATAAGATTTTCTTTGATAACGTGATATTTATCATTTGCCATTAAGTGCCATGTTCGTTTATAATAACAGCTTTTAAAAAACGATTAATGGCATGCACGATTTAACACACAGCGATCGTTAGTTCGTGTGGTTTAAGAGAAACACTAAAATACTAAAAAACTATACTGAGACCTTAGAACTTATATCTCAAGGTGGGTAGCGCATTTACGTCATAGATTTATGTGGGCTCTAGAAACCACTTATCACCAGGTGGGCTGTGAGCTCGTCCATCCATCAAAAGCAATAAAAAATAAAATAATAAAAAAAACTGCTGAAAATTTGTGTTGGAATTGGAAAGCGTCCCGATTCCCCCAAATCTACTTTTTATCCCGATATATACCGCACCGACTCGACTATCAGTATTACCGTTGTGTGTATACGTACTGGACTATAGGAGTATTCAACCTCAATATTAATGTTGGCGTCCGTGTCGGGCTGTCTATGGGCCTTTGCGAGCTGGATCCTCGCGTTGAGGGAGCATTGCTCACCGTACATCGTGTGAACTTATATCTCAAGGTGGGTAACGCATTTACGTCATAGATTTCTATGGGCTCCAGAAACCACTTAACACCAGGTGGGCTGTGAGCTCGTCCACTAATCTAAGCAATACAACAAAAAAATTTTTATATTAATTACGTGTCTGCCCTGATATTTCACCGCCCTGTCTATTTCTTCCAATGGCAGTCACTTATTCGTTTGATGGATGTGATAAGCGGTATACAATAGATACAATAGAAACTTCAAGTCAAAGTTCCAAGCAGCTATTGCAGCATATTGAGCTATCTATGGGATCATTGCACACCATTAACGATAAAATAATCGACTTCATCATGGCGGCGAATTTATTTATTTATTACACTTCATGTAAAATTTATATTGGCGGACTTAATTCCTAAGGCATTTCCTAACAGTGAACCAAAAGTAGTGCAGAGTAAATAATAGTAGATGCAATGAAATTTATATTAAATTACAAATACATACACAAAAATATATACATACCATACATAAGCGTAAATAGGTATATTACTTATATACATCAAAGTTTCAGATTCATCAAGATTCATCAAAGTTTAATGACAAATAAATATAATTAAAAAAGATAAGTATTTGATTTTTGACAGAGCTTAGAAAAAACTATGGCCAACTTACCCTATATCACTTATATACACATACCTATACATACATATTTGTCTAAATTGTAAATGTAATTATATTTGTCTAAAAATATTGATTGTGTTGATAACGCCGAACACGCCAAATGAACAAAGGCATGAATTTAATGGGTAACTATTGATTGTTTGAACTTTGAAGTAGCGTGCATATTTTAACTGCTGGGCCACGAGACTAAGGGTGACAATAAATTATAGNCTTATATACACATACCTATACATACATATTTGTCTAAATTGTAAATGTAATTATATTTGTCTAAAAATATTGATTGTGTTGATAACGCCGAACACGCCAAATGAACAAAGGCATGAATTTAATGGGTAACTATTGATTGTTTGAACTTTGAAGTAGCGTGCATATTTTAACTGCTGGGCCACGAGACTAAGGGTGACAATAAATTATAGATTGTTTGCGTAATTTAGAAAACTTAAGCATCCCGGCCTCAAATTTTTATTAATCCTCATATTTTGCTTGCTTAGTTCTCAACTTCAGTGTGCATAAGTTTTTTTTTTTTTATTGCTTTGATGGGTGGACGAGCTCACAGCCCACCTGGTGTTAAGTGGTTACTGGAGCCCATAGACATCTACAACGTAAATGCGCCACCCACCTCGAGATATAAGTTCTCAGGTCTCAGTATCTCGGTCTCGGTATCCCGGAACACCAGCGGCATTGCCCGGGCAGCCTTGTAGAGTCGCCGTACCGCGGAGACCGGCGTCATTGGTCGTCGATTATCGCGTCGACGACCCGTCGTTCGGGCGTCCTCGGAGTGGCGCCGCGAGTCTGGTTGTATTATTGACTGCGGGAAACCCCCTACTCTGACCGGGTTCTGACACCGGGTGGAGATCGGACGTCGGGTGTAAGAGTGCAGGGGAGTTGTTGTTTAGTGCGGTAGAGCCCTAAAATACTCGTAGGCCCGCGGTCCGCTCCCAACATCTGCAGATCGTCAAGTCCCAAATATCCCGCGCGCTCGAAGACCTCGTAAGAGATTAGGCCCAAGCCCGAAAAAAAGTATGGATTTGAAGCATTTGTCTACGTTTGCTGCTTGGGGCACTGTTCCAACTGCCTACCAATTTGAGTTAACTTTTACGATAACGAGAACGTTAAAAAACTCGCACACTGGCCGTCAAAATGCCAAATGCAAAAAACAGATTTAATCATGCAGGATAGTTCTACCCTTAAGGTGGAATATTATTGTCAAGTGCGAGGTCGAGGCGAGAATTACCTTAAATAAAAATTGAATTCCAGAAAATGCCATTAAGCAGTATTTTTTCCTAAATTGTTTATATTTTTTTATACATTTCAATTAAAAATGTCTTCTATTGTAATGGGTTCACTATTTTTTTAAATGCCAATTTATTTTTTTCGTATTTATCTTAAATACAATCACAACAAATAAAGTGTATTTGAATTTCAGAAATTTCGGATGCACGTAAAGAAACATATATTGAAACACACTTTATGGTATGAAAGCGATGACCAAAGACAAGTTTTGATCAAGGGCTTCGGTAGGCGCTGGCTCCTGCACTGGCAACGGCCGTCCTGTCGCTTGGTGTTGTTGGGTGAAAATAAAACAATTAGTGCGTCTTTCTAGAATTTATTATCTGTCACATTTATGTGTCGAGGATTAGGGAACAATTTCTTAAAGATAAGACATTTTCTTAAAGACAATTTCTTAGAATACAATGCAATATAACGGGGATTCGGGACGCGGTATATATTTATTACCACTTCTTAAAACATTTTAAGAATACTAGTGGTAGAACCTCTTGTGAGTCCGCATGGGTATGTAACACCACCCTGCCTGTTTCTGCCGTGAAGCATTACTGCGTTTCGATTTGTAGGGCGGGGCAGCCGTTGTAACTATACTTGAGACCTTAGAACTTATATCTCAAGGTGGGTGGCGCATTTACGTTGTGGGTGTCTATGGGCTCCAGTAACCACTTAACACCAGGCTGTGAGCTCGTACCCCCGTCTAAGCAAAAAAATAAAATGTTTTGAAAAGTATGCAATGTACTGCTACACGCGCACTTTTAGTTTCGATTGCGGGTTCGCGAAGTAGGTACATAGATTTTTTTATTATTTTTTTACATTTTGGGGACTACTTTTGGCCCGGAGGCCTTTCCAGTTTAAGACTGATTGTCGCATTAGAGAGCTAGTGTCCACTAGTCACACACACACACACACAGTTTCGTCTTCTGACACTCGTACTTATTATGTTTAGATCTAAATTAAAAACAACAATAATCGCTCTATGGTCTTACAACAAATATTTATGTATTACAATCCAGCATCTTTAATTTTGCAAATATACGATGTCGGGTTTCATAATTATATTTTAAAAATCTGCCCGAAGTCTACGAGGGCAAGGGCTTCCGCCCCCACGGGCATTCTAACGGGTTAAAGGGATTGAAAAATTGTAATTTAATAATAACGATATTTCATGTTTATAATTTTCCTACGGAAATATTATACACTATAGTAGAATTATTTTGTCCGTGCAGTTTGGGTCATAAAAAATCGGAGCGGTGAAGCGAGTATTTTGCTCTCGCTTTCACTCACGAGCCTTATGGACGGGCATAGTGATGCGCATTATTGTTGTCGATAAGCGTTATCGATAGTGTATTTTGTCATTTTGTGGGTTAGTGATAAAAATCAAAGAAAAAATTACTAATCGAACACTTACACCACATATCGCCGCAGCATGTTAACGGGAACGGCAGAAATTAACTCATAACATAACAATGTCTCATCACCCTTCGTATACCACCCCGCCGCCGCGCCGTCTACCTGCCTTCGATGACTCATTTGTTTTTATCGATAACGGCGTTGCGCCCGCGCAACATTCTGACCGCCCTAGCCGGGCTATGTTTTATGACCCAAACTGCACGGACAAAATAATTCTACTATAAGCTATAATTTAATTAATAAGTAATCATAATATTATTTTCATAAATATAATAAGTATAATATAGAAAATTCATTATATTAAATATAAAATTCAGCCGTTTGCTTTACAGTTACATTAATAGCTACGTCTCAATATAAAGTGTAAAATATTCATGTACAGTGCATAGTGCTAATAATAATGATAATAATAAATGTTTAAAGATTCAAAATATATAAAAAAAAAATGTCAACATTGGTATTATTGTACAAATATTTTCACAAGCATTTAAAACAAACATATCACAAACGAATAATAATGTACAAAATAATAAAACATTTAAAAACACTAATAGTTAGAACTCTGGTTCCCCCGGGAATTCCCGGTGGGGGGTCGGCGACCGGGGGATAGATGTGCGTTGTCTATGACTATATATTTATAAAAAAATCTAAGTGATATTAATTTCATCTAATGACTTTAGCTACATACTTAAAACGTAAAATTGCATTATTTGAGTATACAAACATAACTATATAACTGTACATTTGATTGGTAAAACCACACAATACAATTCAGACTTCGCCCTGGGGGTGGCCGCTTATTTCAGGTGTCTATCCGTCTTCCTGTTGTACATTATACCGAAAACTATATACCAAATTTCCATATTTATATATATATCAAGTCAAAAAATCTTTAAAAAAAAATTAACCTTGTTTTATATACAAGTGTGGTACAAGTTTCTCACGGTTTTACTCTAAACTCAATCGGCCATAGTGCCACATTTGTGTTTTAATAAAACAATAAAATTCCCATACCAATCTCAGTAATGCGTTAACTTAATTCATAATTTTCATTCGGTGAATTTTTATTCTTACAAACTTTAAAAACAATTCTGACTAAATGGGGAAGTTCTCAATTCAATTATTATTTTTCGTGTTGTCACTTCAGAAGCTTCTCGGTGAGCTGACTTAATGATGCTTTTTCGCTTGAAAGCTAATGCTTCTCATGTGAACAAATTTTATCAAAATCTAATCAGCTGTTTTAGGGTTATCCTTAATAATGTATATTTAATTGACTTCGATACTACGTTGATCATGTTCGCATTTTATTTTGTTGGAGTCGATTTCTTTTTTAGTTAAAATGTTGTATTATAATTTTAAAAAAAATCGATGTATTTTCATAGATTAAATTCGATATAGTAAACAGTCTTCAGTTTTAAACAGCAAATGAATATAATCTGTGGCTGGACAGTTTGTAGCAACAGTTAAAATTTTCTATGAAAAATCCTAGGCCGCAACGGGCAGTAAACTGCTATAGTCATCTCCGCGACGGTAGTCAGAACAGATAAAATCATACGTTTCTTTACAGGCGTTCACACTTACTCGCCAGACAATTGGGTTCATGGACCTAAATTAATTGCTTTATTATGAAGTCGAAATCAGAGATCCACTGGTTTCAATAAACATGTAAATTGGACTTCAAACGTTCACATTCATGTTTCTGAGCAGTTTACTTTTGTGCGAGTTTGTGCACTGTAGTGTCTTATACATTTCCGCTGTTTGACTAGCCGATGCCTACGCGCGCATTGCTGTTAGCGTGAACCTATATGTTACTTATGACGACGCTTGCAGCTGAAAGTAAGTATTTTACTTTTTGACGAAGCATGTTGCTGATAACTCTATTTCTGTAATCTGACGAAGCGTGTTGCGGATAATAACATGTACTTTTAGGTTATTAAAATCATATTTTGTATATTAATAAAAGTTTAAATTTAACTAAGGTAGCGGTGCTAGTAGATGGCCATACATCAGTAGTTGGCCGCTTTCCCTAAAAATGCTTATAACAAGAGTTTTATATAACATTTTTTACGCATTGTTAGCTTATAGGCTAGTGTGATCATCTGGCAACACAAAAAAAATAGACGCCGTCATGTTGGTAGCCGTGATATTCAAGATGGCGAATTTTGACTTTTGAATCGGTGGTCGTCAGATTAAAACAAGGTAATTTCTTATGTAATTTATTAAACAAAGAAGTCAATCATTCGAAAGATTTTGATGGCAAATCATGTTATTTTGTTTGGATAATTTGGTTTTAGGATTTATAGTGGGTTTGAGTCAACATTTGTTTTAAAAATTAAAAATACATTTTTGCTTACATTACAGTTTGTTGGGGTGGCCCATTACTAGCATCTGTTAGTCAAAATAACTTAATAGTTGCCCGTCCGGGCAACTACTGGGTATTTTCTATTTCAAGTTTATTTTGCTTCATTATTTTTATCTAACCTAAAAAGTTAGTAAAATTAAAATGCTTTAACAATTTTTGGGTTTTATTTTTAATTTTCAGTAATGAGCCGGGTGGGCAACTACTGACTATTATTTCGGCTAATTACTAATTCTGTCCATGTATTCCATTTTAGGTAAGTATTAACTTAATTTTTTATTTTTTAGATGCCAGGAAAAAAAGGAGCGTTTTTAAGTTATAGTGAAGAGGCCATGACCCAAGCCGTTAACGACGTAAGACTCCATGACACACCGATACGTGCTGCCGCCAAGAAATTTGGAGTGCCTCGGCAGACTTGCAAATAAAGTGACCGGGAAATCTCCTCTTGCAAGGAAGATGGGCCCAGCCACTATGCTGACAAAAGAAGAAGAGGAGAGAATATGCCAATGGGTGTACGAATCTGCAGCGGCTGGATTCCCCATTACTCACGAGCAGCTGCTCTTCAGTATTCAGAATGAGAAAGGCATCGTACTTATACCACTCTTTCCAAATGCTACTCATTTGCTGCAACCACTTGACGTGGCCGTTTTTAAACCTTCAAAGGTGGCTTGGAGGAAGCGAGTGCACATGTGGCGGATTGAAAAAATTCAAAGCGAGGAGGGGCACGCTTTAAAGAAGAAAGACTTCGCCAAATTACTTAAGGAGGTGATGGAAGAAAGCTTAACCCCTTCCATACTAGTGAATGGTTTCCGCAAATGTGGCCTTGTTCCCTGGAACCCCGAAGCAGTTACGATCCCTGGGAAAGCTATTGAGAAGAAGGACAACACTGAAAAAATTTTGTTCTTAAAGAGAGGCTTACATTCTCTAAATGAATCAATACCTGCTGACACCTTGATTGCATTTCAATCTACAATTGGTGATTGGTCCGGTGACACCACTGATAAGTCATTGTTCAACTTATGGCACAGTACCAAAACTGAAGTAGAAGCCCTCCAAAAGGAAGATAGTGATCTAACGCACGAGGATCGGACAGCATCTCCACTTGCAGCTGACTTCAACATTCTAGCACCGATTTCCGACTTAGCCACTGCGGACATGGAGCTTGTACATGAACTACCAGGACCACCATCTAGCACAGCTGACTTCAACATTCCAGCACCGATTTCCGACTTAGCCACTGCGGACATGGAGCTTGTACATGAACTACCAGGACCACCATCTAGCACAGCTGACTTCAACATACCAGCACCGATTTCCCACTTAGTCACTGCGGACATGGAGCTTGTACATGAACTACCAGGGCCACCATCTAGCACAGCTGACTTCAACATTCCAGCACCGATTTCTGACTTAGCTACTGCGGACATGAAGCTTGTACATGAACAACCAGGACCCTCATCAACTAGCACTGTGCCTAGTCCCTTTAAAAAGCACTTTTTTTATGTACCGACGGAAGTGAGCAAGGATACAAAAAGGAAGCCAAAGGAAAAATTGCCCACCGTAGCTTTTGGAGAGGATTATGTAATCTACTTGAAACGGAAAAGAAGGAGAATCTCGCAAAGCAGAAGTTAGAGCGAGCCAACGAAAGGCAACGGAAGAAGGCGGAAAAAGATGCATTGATGGAACAGAAGAAATTGGAAGGAGAAGATCGAAAGCGCCGCAAGTTTCAAGACACCCAAGCCAAAAAAACCAGAAGACATCTGTGTTATTCTTCTGATTCTTCTGACTCAAGTGTTAAAGTCTCATCGGCAGAAAGCGACATTGACGATGAAGAAACGGATGAGGATGATAGTGACAGCAAACTTATCCCTCCGAAAAAAGTGAACGGCGAATTCGTCATCGTTCGTTATGACGGCAGGTTTTATCCCGGAAAAGTTGTTACGGCGCTTCCATTGGTCGCTTCAATTTCTGCCATGGCGAGAGTGGGGCGGCTATGGAAATGGCCAATTCGGCCCGACGTTTGTGAATACGAGTGGAAAAACGTCATCACTACCATAAAGGAGCCTCAGAAAACAAGCAAAACGCGAGACCTCTTTAATGTGCCTGAAATGAAACACTTTGAAGACTAGACTTATTTAAAATAATTAAATAAATTCCTTATGAAGCAGTCTATAAGGCTTATTTTTATTTAGAACACAGAATATAGCATTGAAACTGGGTGGGCAACTACTAGTGAGAAAGTGGCCATCTACTAATTTTTCACTTATCTCAAGTGGCCATCTACGAGGGCTGCACTAAAAGTATCGGGAATGGAATATTTCCACTGTTCCAGTCATATTAAAATCTTTTTAATTGAAAACTCCTTGGTTTTAAAAATCGAATACCATTTATTTATTTAAAAAAAGATTCTCGGTCTTGTCACGAGGTTTTGTCAAACTTGTTTAGTCGTTGAGAAAATGGAATTGACTCGAGAAAATTCAAGAGCGATGATTTATTATGACTTTCGAAGTGGTTTAACACAAAAACTGTGTGTTGACCGGATGATTTCTGCATTTGGTGATGAAGCCCCATCCAAAACCACAATTTATCGCTGGTTTGCTGAGTTTCAACGTGGACGTGTCAAGCTCAGTGATGATCCCCGTCAAGGTCGTCCAAAAACTGCAGTCACCCAAGAAAACGTTGATGCTGTGCGTAAGCTGATTGAGGAAGATCGACATGTGACATACCGCGAAATTCAGGCAACTTTAGACATTGGCATGAGTCAAATACAAATAATCTTGCATGAACAATTAGGTGTAAAAAAGTTGTTTTCCCGATGGATACCGCATTCGCTCTGTGAAGAGCAAAAAGCGGCTCGCGTTACTTGGTGCGTCAGAACTCTCGAAAGATTCCACGCAGGATCCTCAAATGCTGTATACAACATTGTATCAGGTGACGAATCCTGGATATACGCGTACGAACCCGAAACAAAAAACCAGTCACGAGTTTGGGTGTTCGAAAATGAGTTAAAGCCAACAAAAATTGTTCGTTCACGGAGTGTTGCAAAAAAAATGGTGGCCACGTTTGTCTCCAAAACCGGCCATGTTACGACTATTCCTCTTGAGGGACAAAGAACGGTTAATGCAGAATGGTATGCTAGCATTTGTTTGCCACAGGTCGTTTCTGAACTCCGTAAAGAGAACTGCAACCGCCGCATCATCCTCCATCACGACAATGCGAGTTCTCACACCGCGCACAGAACAAAAGAGTTTTTAGAGCAAGAAAACATAGAATTATTAGACCATCCGCCGTACAGCCCCGACCTAAGCCCTAATGATTTCTATACTTTCCCTAAAATAAAGAATAAATTGCGTGGACAGAGATTTTCATCACCTGAAGAAGCTGTGGACGCCTACAAAACGGCCATTTTGGAGACCCCAACTTCCGAATGGAATGGTTGCTTCAATGATTGGTTCCATCGTATGGAAAAATGTGTCAAATTTCGCGGAGAATACTTCGAAAAGCAATAAATACATTTTTAAATAGTAATGTTGTGTCACTTCGTTAATTCCCGAAATTTTCAGTGCCGCCTATGTATTATAATAGATATAGATATACTACAGTTGTTTTTTTTATTGCTTAGATGGGTGGACGAGCTCACAGCCCACCTGGTGTTAAGTGGTTACTGGAGCCCATAGACATCTACAACGTAAATGCGCCACCCACCTCGAGATATAAGTTCTAAGATCTCAGTATAGTTACAACGGCTACCCCACCCTTCGAACCGAAACGCATTACTGCTTCACGGCGGAAATAGGCGGGGTGGTGGTACCTACCCGTGCGGACTCCCAAGAGGTCCTACCACCAGTGGCAAAAAAAGTTGTTTTCCCGATGGATACCGCATTCGCTCTGTGAAGAGCAAAAAGCGGCTCGCGTTACTTGGTGCGTCAGGACTCTCGAAAGATTCCACGCAGGATCCTCAAATGCTGTATACAACATTGTATCAGATGACGAATCCTGGATATACGCGTACGAACCCGAAACAAAAAACCAGTCACGAGTTTGGGTGTTCGAAAATGAGTTAAAGCCAACAAAAATTGTTCGTTCACGGAGTGTTGCAAAAAAAAATGGTGGCCACGTTTGTCTCCAAAACCGGCCATGTTACGACTATTCCTCTTGAGGGACAAAGAACGGTTAATGCCGAATGGTATGCTAGCATTTGTTTGCCACAGGTCGTTTCTGAACTCCGTAAAGAGAACTGCAACCGCCGCATCATCCTCCATCACGACAATGCGAGTTCTCACACCGCGCACAGAACAAAAGAGTTTTTAGAGCAAGAAAACATAGAATTATTAGACCATCCGCCGTACAGCCCCCGCCTAAGCCCTAATGATCTCTATACTTTCCCTAAAATAAAGAATAAATTGCGTGGACAGAGATTTTCATCACCTGAAGAAGCTGTGGACGCCTACAAAACGGCCATTTTGGAGACCCAACTTCCGAATGGAATGGTTGCTTCAATGATTGGTTCCATCGTATGGAAAAATGTGTCAAATTTCGCGGAGAATACTTCGAAAAGCAATAAATACATTTTTAAATAGTAATGTTGTGTCACTTCGTTAATTCCCGAAATTTTCAGTGCCGCCTATGTACTAGTATTTGTATTTATTTCTTTTTAATTTTTTTTTCTTCTTGAATTTTTTAAACTGGAGTAATCTGTTGATTGATCTTAATAAATTCGAGTTTAAGTTATCGCAAAACGCCTTCACCGAGTGCATAGACCGATTAACAACACAGACAGTGTTTAAAAACAAAAACTACTGCATTAAATGGCCATCTACTGGCACCGCTGCTACCTTAACAGTAAACAATCATGATTCAAAAAATTCCGTTGAATCTGTACAAGTTAGTTTCACTAAAAGATCGATGTGTTTACAGCGATGGGTGCTCAGGAGACGGCGAGGCGCGCGGGGCTGACGTCCAGCAGACAGAAGACGGCGCGGCACACGGGGCACGTGCAGCGCCCCGCCAGCCAGCCCGACGCCGGCCCGCCCGCGCGCGTCGCCCACCACCGCCCCATGCACGACGCGCACCACAGCACCCTGCCCGCCCCCCGCCCCGCACTCAACATTGCACTCTACATCCTCTTGTGAGGCCACCCGCGCGGCCCTTAGAACTTATATCTCAAAGTGGGTGGCGCATTTACGTCGTAGATGTCTATGGGCTCCAGTAACCACTTTTTTTTATTGCTTAGATGGGTGGACGAGCTCACAGCCCACCTGATGTTAAGTCGTAATCTACAATGTAAATGCGCCACCCACCTTGAGATATAAGTTCTAAGGTCTCAGTATAGTTATAACGGCTGCCCCACCCTTCAAACTGAAACGCATTACTGCTTCACGTTAGAAATAGGCAGTGTGGTGGTACCTACCCGTGCGGACTCACAAGAGGTCCTACCATCAGTAATTACGCAAATTATAATTTTGCGGGTTTGATTTTTATTACACGATGTTATACCTTCACAGTGGAAGTCAATCGTGAACATTTGTTGACTACGTATTTCATTAGAAAAATTGGTACCCGCCTGATATTCGAACACCGGCGCATCGCTCAACACAAATGCACCGGACGTCTTATCCTTTCAACCACGATGACTTAACACCAGGTGGGCTGTGAGCTCAACCACCCATCTAAGCAATAAAAAAGAAACACCTCAAAGTAGAACCTTAGTGACCACTTAACAGCAGGTTGTAGTGTCGCTCGACATGACTTGTCTGTTGAGTCACGCTAGCTCGTCGTGGCCAATTCGACACATTCGACATATCTGCTTCCTGACCTTAAATGAAAACTTCATACAGTCAAAACATTGATATTTTCCATGAATTAGGCAACAAAATCAAGTGTTCCACACAAAATTGGTTTATAAGAAGGAAAGAAACGGGCTAACCTGCAGTGACACTGCTGGCACTGCTGTGGTCCTCCCTCGAGATGTGGTGGAGGCGGCAAGCAACGTCGATTTATCTTAACATCAGCCGGGGCTTGCATGCACCCAATGCACATCTCTGGCTCCTGTATAAAATATTAGATCGCGTATAAAGATTTTAATTAAAATGAATCCACCGTAACCATATAAATAAAAACGGTATTCATGATTTAAGCATTTAAAAGTATTTGCATATAAGATAGAAATTTCCTGGTAACTAGATAACACTACTGGTCAAAACTGATATCATCTATTGTCAGTATGCTAATAACTGAAGCATAAACCAAAAACCCATAAACACAACCCACTCAATTTCTCACAAGATCATATCAGTGGGTCGCTAATCCGATCTGGTGGTAGATTTTGCAAAGCAATGCTCTTGCTAGTGCTAATGTTAGTGAATGCTCTTTGGTTGAGCCTATGAGTTCACCTACCCATCCGAGTGTATCAAAAATAGCCCCTTAGGCTACCGGGGAATAGGTAGGGAAAAAGGTCAAAAAAGTAGGTAAAGCTCACCTCATCAATAATATAAACAGGGTTCTGATCAACATACTGTTTGAAGACATTCACGAAACGTTCCACTAAAGTTGGCATCAATGAAATGTGTTCAGGAACCCTCACTGCATTCAATAGCCTCGGCTGCAAGTCACGCAACATTACTGTTGTGATGCGAAATGTAAATCGCTGGATCTCATCTCGGTTGGGTATCACCTCTATGTTCAGATATTGGATTTCGTCTTCACCCGATGGTGACAAATTGTGGCTGTCACTCTGCAACGGTTTCTTTTTGTTAGCTGGTCCTTAGTCTCATAAATACCTATCGACTATGTTATTTATGACATATTCAACATATATTTTTACAGTGACAAGTAGACTTTAAGAATTATGATTATATTTCCTGTTACATTCTTATTTAATTATTGTTATAATTAAAATTACTAGCAAAACATTAGTTTTATTACATCAAAATATAATCTAGTTCCTCTGCAGCTATTAAATTCATTGTGATCATCATGGATTGGTATTAAAATTTAGATGAATTTAATAATACTCTTTCCCAATCATATATTGTTACTAACTTACAGCAGTGGCAACAAGAGAGCAATCTTCCTGTTTCACTATGTTAACGGAATACTGTGACACCTTGATGAGCCAAGTCTCCGTAGCCACAAACTTGCTTGTAGCCGTCAGCTGTATTGAGACTTTATCAACACTGAAATTAAAGGAAAGATACTTCACATTAATTACAATTATGATAAATGAACAATAGAGTACATTTACAGCTCTTGAAATTATCAACTGACCTACTTTTCAAATAGGAACAAAACCATTTTGTATTGTTTCAACAAATAAAAAGCTATGGTTTTAAAATTTTACAGCAACCTGAACTTACAATTAAGATAATCTTTTTTATTCTTTATCCATCACTCGCTCATGACAATTAGGCAAATAAAAAATATTATGCTGTCATCAATTCTTTATATGTGTACAAATTTTCAAGTAAATAGGAAGTCAGATACGTGGCAGATTAACTGGTGTTAAAAATAAGACTTTTTAAATGACAAATTACACACATAATTATTAATTAACTTCATAGTAAAGTTGTTCAGGCACACAATCTGATAATATGGCATGAACTGAACAATCATCTAACTTAACTGGATTGTGTTTCAGAACAATGGCATTAAGCAGTCAATGATTTGGTTGGTAGTATTCTATATTGTATTTATTATAATCCAAATAATCCTGAATAGCAATTTACACAAAAAAAAAATTATTGCCTTATAGGCAGACGAGCATACGACCCACCTGATGGTGAGTGGTTACCGTCGCTCATGGACGTCAGCAATGCCAGGGGCAGAGCCAAGCTGCTGCCTACCGTTTAATACTCTCCACAAGCCTCGTTTGAAGGACATGTCAATTAACATTAACAATTTATATTAATTTAATACAAGGCTGAAATAGCCCTATAAATATATAAAGAAATCTGCCATATCAGCATATATATGTCTACATCATACTAATACAATAAAGAAATTAGTGAAATTGTTGGCATTCATTGTTTGAACTTAACAAAATTCCATTATTCAAAGAAACACCTTGAACTTAAGGTTAATGATAATGTATGATTAAAACCTGAACCATTCAAAATTAAATTTTTAGTTAAATTAACTGTCACGAAATATAAGTGACTATCAATGTTTGATGATAAAGCTATGCACAAGATTTTTTAAAGAAAATAGTAATTTTCGTCTTAATGTTTTAACTATTTTCAAATTTTGTATTTGTAAGGCCCTTATCACAATGTTTTACAATTTATAGGCTTAAAACTGACCCTCTAAATTCTGAATTGAGATAAGCCGCAGTGACCCGCCAGTCACTTCCCGTCGACACGTACGGCAGGAGTGCCTTTACGATCGGATGGCCCAGCTTCTCATACTCCCACCAGCACAGCAATTTGTAGCACATTAACAGCGGTACGAAGGCCGTTGCAGCAAAACTTGCAAGCATCCATTGACTACGTTCCCCGCAACACCATAGTGTGCAAACGTACCCAAGAGGTAGAGCGGAATGTATAAACGCAGTTATGGTTATTCTCTTCATGTGATAACCAATAAAGTTGGTATTTTCAGAGCCCAAGTAGTTATCAAATAGCTGAGCAATTGTGAATCCTGCAGACACGAACTCGGTAGGCGGATAAACAACGCATATAGAGAATAGAACGTAGAAAAGTGTAACTAAAACATCCATTCTGATTTTTTTTGTATCTATTGATTAAAAAATTGATTGAAATACATTCCCAAAATGGATATAGGAGTTTATTGACAAAAGCTGTCGACTGAAAAATATCTAACGTATCACGGAAATAATTCATGTAAATCCACTAATATAAAATTGATCGAATTTCAATACAATTCCCACTGAATCGAATTTGAATTCGATGTCAATTGATGATAATAAAAATATTATTTACTTATTCGGTTCATAAGATAAGCAAAGGAAACACAGTCCAAAGTATTCTTAACTTTGAACGCAAAAGCCGCACCGCTTTTTATGAAAATTGAAGTGTAGAGTCTGATTGTTTGGAATCATGTGAGTAATCTTGAATCAATTGGTCTCTTAATTCTATTTTATAATTTACACTACTCTTCTCCTTTGTAGTGACAACTGATATGTATTTTTTGTTACTTTTCCTTCGATAAATATAGTTGGTGACAGTAAATCAAATTGATTTTCATCGATTTCTTTCAGTGATTAAGCAATTGAAATTTTTGAGTAAAACTCAATGATTTCAATTTCAATTGGATAAAATGAACTAATACAACATCCCAAATAAATGCAGAGGCAATAAAATATTTTCCGAGTAAAATTATGGAAATTGTTTACGAGCTTATCTGACTTTTTGGAAAAACTCGAGAAGCCACGTCGAATGATAAACAATTTATACCTTCAAACATGAAGAAAAACTAAATTATCAAAATATAGCACACATCTAGAAATATTAAATGGTGGTAGGACCTTTTGTGAGTCCGCGCGGGTAGGTACCACCGCCCCGCCTATTTCTGCCGTGAAGCAGTAATGCGTTTCGGTCTGAAAGGTAGGGCAGCCGTTGTAACTATACCGAGATCTTAGAACCTATAACTCAAGGTGGGTGACGCATTTACGTTGTAGATGTCTATGGGCTCCAGTAACCACTTAACACCAGGTGGGCTGTGAGCTCGTTCGCCCATCTAAGCAATAAAAAAAATATATATATTAAAAATTTGAAAAGACATTACCTTACAGGTGGTAGGACCTCTTGTGCTTGTGAGTCTGCACGGGTAGGTACCACCAAAGCGCCTATTTTCTACCGTAAAGCAGTAATGCGTTTCAGTTTGAAGGTTGGGTAGCTTTTATAACTATACTGAGACCTTAGAATTCATATCTCAAGGTGGGTGGTAGCATTTACGTTGTAGATGTCTATGGGCTCCAGTAAGCAATTAACACCGGGTGGGCTGTGAGCTCGTCCATCTAAGCAATAAAAAAAATAAAAAAACACTTAAAACGTCAAATGTCACTTGAGTGGCGTAAATGACATGTCGGTTTCTGGACACGTATTTGTGTATGAGGAGGAGCTAAATTAATAAATTTGATTAATTTTTCGTTTTTTTGTGTATTTTAGTCCATACATGAAGGATTATTGAATTATTCATAGTTCATTCTTATCGTGTGATTTCGTGGCCCAGTATATCTTTAACTCATTCAGGTTAGTATGAGAACAACATGTCACTGTATACCGGACGAGTAAACCACGAATTTTTAGGCAGTATCATATCAACACTCTATGGTCTTGATGTTACTGCCTAAAATATCTGCTAACTTAAGATAGCAAACGAAATATTAAATACGAATGACCGTAAATTACAACTATACTTTTAAAGCAATCTTAAACAATCGCAATTTAGATTTTCCAACTAGATCATTTAAATAGTAGGATTAACATAGAAAAATAAAAAATAAAGAAATACATTACTAACTAAATATGATCAAAACACACACACACATATTTATTTACCCATAAATTAACACTGCCAGGATCGGGACAGCTGAAAAGTTGAGTAAAACACATGTTAATAATCTACATTGGCTACCCTTATTTATGATCTTGTTCTCCATAATTGTTAGATTATCAGTAATAACGTTAGGAGGTTTGCAACAACAGTGTTCTACAATTGTTCTGGTATCTATTATACTGGTAGTACTCTACAAACTGACATCCTTAAGGGCAATATGTTAGCTGATTCCATTAGTGTTGCAGAATGATGAACCAGCCTAAGTTTAGCTAAGACATTGTCAATGCCTACGACCTGGGGATCATCATTAAATGGTTTGAAGAGTAATTAACAAATGTATTCTGGTTTTGAATAAACATGAATTGTGATTAGAAAATTTACAGTTACAGTCAAATTATTACTAATAAATTTAAATGTTTAACTCAGGATGGCGGTTGTGGAGCAGCCATGCTATACTCTTATCAATTTTCCAACTGATTTAGAACCATGCAATGAGATGCAACTTAAACTTGATCTTGGTGAGTACTTTTGCATAATTCATTGTCAGTAAAAGCTATTTATTAGTGACTTGGAAATTACAATACAACTTTTTTCTTCCAAAAATGTGGTAACGACTTGGAAGTGTGATTGCTACCTTGACCCCCTAGTATTATGCATGTATACTTTTGGATCTGTGTTATAATTATTATTCATTACATAGGGTGTTACTGTACACCACTAACTGTGATCTACATTAATTTATAGTTTGCACTTATGTTATTTGTTCCTATTTAGACCTAAAAAGTCTGAAAAATAT
Organism: Bombyx mandarina; assembly: GCF_003987935.1. Next base: position 216,367 of record NW_021011614.1, read on the forward strand.
GCATTAATATGCTACGAATATTTTTTGAAATTGAGTAGACTTAGGAATTATGTTTTGCAACTGACTACTAAAAAACACATGTGTTCAGTATATAATAGAAACTTTTAAAAGAAATGTACTTCTAAAATGTACATTTCCCTATCAGACAACATGAAAATATTTTTATCCTTAATACATATTTGAAAACCCTTCAAAACGCTTGTTTTTGAAATAAAAAGTTTTATGCACCGTCTACAGTGGTAGATGGTAATCACAAATATTTTTTGTAGTAAATAAAATAAGCAACCTTGCCCCCAATGTTGACTAAATTATATTTTACATCACAAACTTTACAGAGAAAGGTGATACAAAAAAGAAAATAGAAGCATTAAAAAAGACAATAGGAATAATACTTTCTGGGGAAAAGATACCAGGTCTGCTCATGATCATTATTAGGTTCGTGTTGCCATTGCAAGATCACATGATCAAGAAGCTGCTACTTATCTTTTGGGAGATTGTACCAAAGACCTCACCTGATGGAAAATTATTGCAGGAAATGATCCTTGTCTGTGATGCCTATAGAAAGGTTAGGGCGACAATCATATTTTTGCCTTTTTGAAGTGATTATTTCCAAGAAAATCAGTATGAAACTGTCTCTATTTTGTCAAAGAATTGTAGCTGCGTTCAAATCTCATAGCTATTTATGCACAGTAGACATGAAACAGTAGACTCTAAAAGTCTACTGTTTCAAAATTTAACTGTAAACAAACAGTATTTGATTTTAATAACTTTTAAAAATGTGTTCTTTATAATTTTATTAATTTACTAGTTAATCATCCTACCACTGTGATTTGAGTGTAACAGTATTTAAATCGACTATAGGATCTTCAACATCCAAATGAGTTCATTCGCGGATCTACTCTGCGTTTTCTGTGCAAGCTGAAAGAGCCTGAACTCCTTGAACCCCTAATGCCAGCCATACGGTCCTGTCTCGAGCACAGACATTCGTATGTCAGGAGGAATGCTGTTCTTGCTATTTTTACCATATATAGGTGAGGAATATATAAAATCTAAATTCATTTGTAAAGTTAATCAACCACAGGAAGTCTTATAATATATGATGATATAAAAAAAAAAAAGGATCTTGTGATTGCAAAACTTAAAACTGGTTCTAGCTATATTAAGATTAAGAGGTATATTAATATATTATCTTCTATCAATAAAATAGATCAAATAGGAAATGCCCTGGGAATTCATCTGTAACAATTAAATGTTATTCATAATATATCAGTATTAAAATTTTCCTTTTAGGAACTTTGAATTCCTAATTCCTGATGCACCGGAGCTGGTAGCAAACTTCCTGGAGACTGAGCAAGACATGTCTTGCAAGCGTAATGCCTTCCTCATGCTGCTGCATGCTGACCAAGAGCGTGCTTTGACATATTTGTCTTCTAGGCTCGATAATGTACACAGCTTTGGAGATATTCTTCAACTGGTCATAGTCGAGTTAATTTATAAGGTTAGTGTCCTAATATTGAAATACACAAAAAATATATGTGTGGGTTGAAAGATAAAAGATAGATAGATGTTCCATGTTTATTTTTTCATATATAGAAAAGGTATATATGTTTTAATGTAGTAACATTAGTAAATAATTCTAGTGACCATAAATTGAAGGATATATTTTGCTCATAAATGTCAAAACAGATAGTAATTCTTGGATTAGTTGCGGAGGATAGCTACATAGTTGTAGGCAGCTGAGACAAACTTGGATCTATAAAGAATGTCTTCATAGATGCTTACTATCATTACTGAATCGAGAGCATAATAAAGGACTAAATAAATAATTAAAAACGAAAAGATGTAATTTAACAATGTAAAGAATTTTGAGATAAAATGTTTTTTTATGAATAATAATAATAATTAAAAAATCGGTATAGAAAAGAAAATATTCAAAATTTACAAAATTTGTGACATAAGGTCGAATTTAGCTTAAGTAAGTGAATATCGAAGTGGCACTAACTATCTGTACGGGTGCAGGTCTGCCACACGAACCCGTCGGAGCGCTCCCGGTTCATCCGCACCGTGTACGGGCTGCTCAACGCCAGCAGCGCCGCCGTCCGGTACGAGGCCGCCGGCACGCTCGTCACCCTCTCCAACGCGCCCGCCGCCATCAAGGTGCGTCGACCCCCCGCCGTCCCCCCAACGCCCCCCACCGTCCCCCCACCCGACTGACCGTGCCCGTGCGCAGGCGGCGGCGGCGTGCTACATCGACCTCGTGGTGAAGGAGAGTGACAACAACGTGAAGCTGATCGTCGTGGGGCGACTGGGAGCCCTGCGCGCCGAGGGCGGGGAGGGGGCCGCGCGCGCCCTGCCCGACCTGGCCATGGACGTGCTGCGCGTGCTCGCCTCCTCCGACCTCGACGTCAGGAAGCACACGCTGCAGCTCGGTAATGTATCCGCACTAGACATGCCACGAATATTCGGCTACTATTCGGTATTCGGCCTATTCGGCCACTTTGTTTGGTATTCGGTATTCCGCCGAATAATAGGCACTATTCGGCCGAATACCGAAAAATGACGGGCAGGTCTCAAATCATGTTTCGTAAAAAAACTCGAATCATGATTTTTGTTTATTATTTTCACTAGAAATCTCATAATATTCTCATATGGCCGATTTTCTATTAATTGGTGTCACTTTTTAATGAACAAACAATTGAAAAAGAACTAACGAACAAACTTTGCTACAAAATCGTAATGTTTTATTTAATTTGTTATTTATATTGATCTGACAAAGCGTGCCGTGACGTGATTTACTCGCAACTGAAACAGTCAAATGGCCGAACACCGCCCGCGCACGATGGAGACAGGTCCCGATCTGTCCTATTATTCTTTACGCGCTCGACTAACTAGCATGTACTTTGTGCCGAATGTTCGGCGCTTCGGCCGACAGCGTTGCCGAATATTCGGTATTCGGTATTCGGCCGAATCACTATTCGTGGCAACTCTAATCCGCACTCAGCGTCTCGCACTGCACCTTGCTACAGTCCCATTGATGTATCGGTGTTGTATGATGACGCAGCGCTGGAGCTGGTGAGCGCGCGGCACGCGGAGGAGCTGGTGCAGGTGCTGCGCAAGGAGGCGGCGCGGGCGCACTCCGCCGACCACGACGACGCCGCCAAGTACCGCCAGCTGCTCGTGCGCGCCATGCACAAGGCCGCGCTCAAGGTCCGCTCCCTTCCACTTCTAACGATGCCGTTCATACTTCATTCGTAAATATTATTTAATACAATTGCATTGCAGAAAAAAAGGATTGTGTGGTTTTATGAAACCACGGTAAAAGTGAAACTTTTTTCACATTATAGACATTTAACTCTGACAAACAAAATTTACCTTAAACACTGACAAAAACAAACAAAATAGCGTGGAGCACTGGCACAAATGAGTAATAGTCTATACACTACACGGTCAGCTGCTGCGAACTATAGGCGCCGCCATATTGGCCTTGGCTGTTCTGACGAGCGCCTTGCACTTTCTCCCTACTCCGCGGCCGACCGTCACGCGACATGCAACACAGACGAAAAAGTTTGAGACGATTTCATAAAAGTTTCACTTTAATTCAATTAATTTCATTTTGCTCATTAGTTCTGATTCATGTGACTTTGCCGGAGTTCGAATCCCACAGACAAGTACACATATGTCTAATGAAGTACGTAGTTATCTCATGTTCACGAATGACTGAACTGTGACGGAATAACATTGTGTCATAAAGCTGGGTAGTGGTGGACGTGCTGCGTAAGTCCGTTGCGTCCCGCAGTTCCCGGAGGTGGCTGGCAGCGTGGCGCCGGCGCTGCTGGAGCTGCTGGGCGAGGGCAGCGAGGCGGCGGCGCACGACGTGCTGCTGTTCCTGCGCCACGCGCTGCACGCCTTCCCCGACCTCAGGGACCACATCTACCAGGTCACTAGCCGTCCCGTACTGCTCAACTGGACGAGCACTACGGCTCTTCGCCTTATATTTTGTTCACCCATTTTGTTGTATTTGGGTCCTTGGGTTTGTAGATGGGTCGGTGACCCCACGAGGAGGAAGAGTTGTTTTGACTTTAGATATTGTTTTAATAGAAAAATACCCATCGAAAATAGTTGCACCTACATGGCTTGGTAAAACATGACCACTGGCCACGAGGTACTAGGTGGCGAGTGGTGTGATGGGAGAATACAGCTTTCGGTTTGTTCTGGCTACAGACCATATTAGTAAGTACACTGGGATTCATGTCTTCGATGTCCAGGCCGCTGCCTACCGTTAAATACTTTCCGCAAGTTTCGTTTGAAGAAGGACGTGTCATAGCGCTCGGGAAGCACCGTGGAGGGGAGCTCGTTGCCGGATGGCACGTGGCAAAAAATATCTCTGGAAACGCACTGGATGAACGCAGCGGTTATAGGTTCAATAGTTCTGCAAAATGTATTTGTTTATATTAGTCGAGCCAAAATATTATAACGTTGTGATGCCGAGACAGCACACACTACAGCGCGCCTCGTGTCGCAGAAACTGGTGGAGTCGGTGCGCAGCGTGCGCGTGGGCAGGCCGGCCCGCGCCGCGCTGTGGCTGCTCGCGCAGTTCGCCGACACGCCGGGCCGCGCGCGCGCCGCGCTGCACGTGCTCGCTGACGTCATCGAGGGCGCCGCCGACACGCAGGTAGTGACGTCACACCCGCCACCACAGCGCCGCAAGCGGACCCGACTCATCTCTGTGTGCTTGTAGCAGCCGGAGAGCGGGCCGGCCGCGGCGCCGCGACGCCTCGTCACCAGCGACGGCACCTACGCCACACAGTCCGCCTTCAACCTGCCCGCGTGAGTGTCGCGACGCCTCATACTTGTTATTTGTAGTGTAATGATTGTGTTCCTAGTGCCGTGTGCGTGCAGGTCGGGTGCGGCGGAGGGCGGCGCGGCGGAGGGCGGTGCGAGACTGGGCGGCGCGCTGCTGGAGGGCGAGAGCTTCACGGCGGTGTGCGCGTGCTCGGCGCTGGCCAAGCTGGCCCTGAAGCTGCCGCGGCAGGAGGCGGCCCGCGCGCTGCACCTGGCCGCCGTCCTGCTGGCGCGCCACAAGCAGAACGCGGGTGAGTCCCCGCCCACACCGGTGCTGTCCCGAGGGCTGGGCGAGCGCTCACCGTCGTGTTGTCGCGCAGGGCAGCGCGGCGGGCTGACGGCGGACGACATGGAGCACGCGGCGCTGTGCGTGCAGGCGGGGCTGGCGGGCGCGGGGCTGGGGGGCGGGGCGGGCGGCGCGGACGTGCGGCGCGCGCTGCTGGACGCGTCGGACGCGGCGCTGGCGGCGCTGCTGGCGCTCCCGGACCGCGAGCCGCACCTGCTGGAGGACGTCGACAAGGTACAGTTCAGGCTCCACGTAACTGATAATCCGGTCCTTATCTAGCATGTCTTACCAATCTGCAAAATCAAAGAGAACATTCCTGTACTCCTTCAAGCATCAGCAAAAAAGTTTCAAGCTTAAACCCAAAAAAATTTCTAAACGAATCAAGAACACATATGCACAAATATAATTTAAATTTTCTTCTAGTGAGAGCTCATCTAACGTTTGTCTTATGTGTAAAATGTGATTTTATGTTAACGCTTAAAGACATCAGTTAATAAGACGTAATATCGGCCACGGCAGGAGCGTGAACCGAAACGGCAGGAGCAGAAGGTNAAGTTTCAAGCTTAAACCCAAAAAAATTTCTAAACGAATCAAGAACACATATGCACAAATATAATTTAAATTTTCTTCTAGTGAGAGCTCATCTAACGTTTGTCTTATGTGTAAAATGTGATTTTATGTTAACGCTTAAAGACATCAGTTAATAAGACGTAATATCGGCCACGGCAGGAGCGTGAACCGAAACGGCAGGAGCAGAAGGTGGAGATCGAGACGGGCATCACGTTCTCGCAGCTGGCCGGCGCCGGCGCCTCCGGCTCGCAGCACGACATGTTCGAGCTGGCGCTCAACAAGGCGCTGCAAGGTACTCCCACAGGACTAACGGCTGAGTCGCAGAGTTTGTCGACTTCATGATGTGCTCTTCAAAATGTGTATTTGATACGATTATTTCGTCCGCCATGAACGCCACGGTCCTCATTGATTCTGCACTGTTCTTCCCCTGGCAAGCAGCCGGCGACTGATTGGCGCCCCTCTTCCAGTTCGATACGACTTAAAGTGATTGTTGACAGGTCGCAGCGGTGGCGAGGCAATCGACCGCGGCAAGTTGTGCCGCGTGCGTCAGTTGACGGGATGCTCCGATCCCGTGTATGCCGAGGCCATCGTCTCCGTCAACCAGTACGACATCGTGCTGGACGTGCTGCTCGTCAACCAGACCGGTATGAGACTTCGCTATTAATAAACTAAAACTTTATATATCGTTCTTGCCCACATTTTCCACTAATTTGAAAGAATGTATTAGCAACTCTAGTGTTGTTAGAAATTTTATTGAAACTAGTAAAGTATATGCTCAAAAATCATCACATCACAAATAAAAAAAGTTTGCATGGGAAAATACATTGCGCATAAATATAATTTTTTATAATTTTTTTATTATAATAATATTATAATTTGCCGGGCCTTACGAACACCTTGCTGTCATATTATTATCATACAGTGAATCGTTGATAAAATACACCGGTAGCTCATGCATAAAAGTTGGTCCTTCGAGCCGACTGCAGTTCCGTTGTCTACAACTGTGATGCAATGTACGACAAGTAGTAGCGGGTAGTGTGCGTGGTCCGCAGACGACACGCTGCAGAACTGCTGCGTGGAGCTGGCCACGCTGGGCGAGCTGCGCCTGGTGGAGCGCGCGGCCGAGGTGGTGCTGGCGCCGCGGGACTTCGCCTCGCTGCGGGCGCACGTCAAGGTCGCCTCCACGGAGAACGGCGTCATCTTCGGGAACGTGGGTACGTGCGCGGGGTCATTGAACATTAACTTAATGAAAGGAAGAGTATTACTTTGGTTTTGTGAATACGTTAAGGAGTAATAGTGCACTTCAGACGCAGAGCGTAGGATTATACTATCTATTTGCATAATTCACGAATACCACTGTCCTTAGTATGGGTTATAGTGTTGTAAGCTCACCCGGGTAAGCGCCAGCGTCTGCCAACTTAGGCATAACTAACCTGTGTGTCACATACACTCTACACGTCGAAGCAAGTAAAAATATTTAATTTTCAGTATACGAAGTGACGGGAGCGTCCATGGACCGCGGCGTGGTCGTGCTGAATGACATCCACATTGACATTGTCGACTTCATCCAGCCGGCGCACTGCAGCGACGCCGACTTCAGGCAAATGTGGGCTGAATTCGAATGGGAGAACAAGGTACGTCTCGGCTCGGAGCCGGTCGCGGAGTGACTTGGTTACCGAAGTAACCGGAGGACGCAAAGCCGTCGGTTGTTTTAACGAAAACCTAATCTTTGGTTCCGCGCTGTGTTCTGCTTGTAACGTCCAGCCACTGTCCGCAGGTCTCCGTGAACACCAACATGACGGACTTGCATGAGTACCTGCAGCACCTCCTTGCCTCCACCAACATGAAGTGCCTGACCCCCGAGAAGGTAATTACTCCAAATACCAATATAATTACCAATATAATAATAACCAATAAATTAACAGTGATTTGAAAATTACAAAATTACAAATTCGCTTAAAGTCATTAAACTGTACACACGCACTTTGTGCTATTGATACAGATCGATCTAATCTACTGATAACTTGAAAAGTGATATTAAAAAAAACTTAAATAAACACGAGACTAAACGACAATTCTTTGATAATGTTTCGCGCAAGGTGGACTGGACCGTCAAATCGTCACAATAAAATTTTGAAATTAAAATTGTATTGTGTCTGGCAGGCGCTGTCAGGGCAGTGCGGGTTCATGGCGGCCAACCTATACGCGCGGTCCATCTTCGGCGAGGACGCGCTCGCCAATCTCAGCATCGAGCGGCCGNCAACTTAGGCATAACTAACCTGTGTGTCACATACACTCTACACGTCGAAGCAAGTAAAAATATTTAATTTTCAGTATACGAAGTGACGGGAGCGTCCATGGACCGCGGCGTGGTCGTACTGAATGACATCCACATTGACATTGTCGACTTCATCCAGCCGGCGCACTGCAGCGACGCCGACTTCAGGCAAATGTGGGCTGAATTCGAATGGGAGAACAAGGTACGTCTCGGCTCGGAGCCGGTCGCGGAGTGACTTGGTTACCGAAGTAACCGGAGGACGCAAAGCCGTCGGTTGTTTTAACGAAAACCTAATCTTTGGTTCCGCGCTGTGTTCTGCTTGTAACGTCCAGCCACTGTCCGCAGGTCTCCGTGAACACCAACATGACGGACTTGCATGAGTACCTGCAGCACCTCCTTGCCTCCACCAACATGAAGTGCCTGACCCCCGAGAAGGTAATTACTCCAAATACCAATATAATTACCAATATAATAATAACCAATAAATTAACAGTGATTTGAAAATTACAAAATTACAAATTCGCTTAAAGTCATTAAACTGTACACACGCACTTTGTGCTATTGATACAGATCGATCTAATCTACTGATAACTTGAAAAGTGATATTAAAAAAAACTTAAATAAACACGAGACTAAACGACAATTCTTTGATAATGTTTCGCGCAAGGTGGACTGGACCGTCAAATCGTCACAATAAAATTTTGAAATTAAAATTGTATTGTGTCTGGCAGGCGCTGTCAGGGCAGTGCGGGTTCATGGCGGCCAACCTATACGCGCGGTCCATCTTCGGCGAGGACGCGCTCGCCAATCTCAGCATCGAGCGGCCGCTGCATAAACCCGGCGCGCCCGTGCTCGGACACGTGCGCATCCGGGCCAAGACACAGGTAACTACGTGCCCCCGCGCCCAGATGTAGGTAATTACGGCGGGCGGGGGGCGACACGTGCCCCCGTGCCCAGATGTAGGTAACTACGGAGGTGGTGGAGGGCGACATGTGCCCCCGCGCCCAGATGTAGGTAATTACGGCGGGCGGGGGGCGACACGTGCCCCCGTGCCCAGATGTAGGTAACTACGGAGGTGGTGGAGGGCGACATGTGCCCCCGCGCCCAGATGTAGGTAACTACGGGGGGCGGAGGGCGATACGTGCACCAATTTAGGATTTTTCTTCTTTTTCGAAAATTTTACACAACGCTTTGTGAATTATAAAAAAAACTTGGTTAGAACTAATTTGTAATTTACTTCCCGCCTAAATTGCTAAGTTACGCCAAAAAGAACAATAGCGTTCAGTAAGGGACTGTCTGTATGTCGGGACGGTTGCGCGGGTGTCGCCCCGGGTCCGCCGCAGCTGGTTGAGCCGCGCGTGTGTCGGCAGGGCATGGCGCTGAGTCTGGGCGACAAGATCAACATGATGCAGAAGGCTTCCCACCAGAAGCCCGCGGACCCCACGCCGGCCGCCTGAGCGCCGCTGATGTGACCACCGCCGACGTCCTACCTTACTTTCGTTATTATAAAAATTATAAACATTATCTTTATTTCATGACGTTTTTATTTATTAAAGTCCTATTCGTATCTTGTTGTTGTAACTATACTGAGACCTTAGAACTTATATCTCAAGATGGATGGAGCATTGACGCATTTAGATGTCTATGGGCTCCAGTAATCACTTAATACAGGTTCGTCTGTGAGCTCGTTCACCCACCTAAGCAATAAAAAAAAAAAAAAAAATTGAAAACTCTCCTTCCGATACGTGGTACTTTGAAGGTCGATACAAAATAAGTTGACCACAATAGCTCTATCATGCTAGCAAGAATAAATAGATTATACAGAGAAAAGAAGAGCGCTAGAAATTATTTCTTACACGATTTAAAGTTGTAATGAAAATATTGTAATAAAACAATAGTTTATGTTGCGGAATTATAGAAAAACTTTTGAATCTACATATTAGTTAATTTACTAAAAATATATTTGTCGCGATTTTCCCCATCTTGTCGATAATGCAACTTAGAAATAAATTAAATAAAAATTGAAATAAATTCGAACCATAAGTCGCTCTAACACATTTATGTTCCTAAAAAACAAATATCTATACTAATATGTAAATGTGAAGGCATGTTCGTTTGTTTGTCCTTCTTTCACAAAGAAACGAAGTAACCGATTGACATTTTTGATTTTTGATTGATTAATAATTTTAATTTTGCGGTAGGCAGCGGTCGGTCTCTACACCTAGCATTGAAGTCCATGGGCGACGGTAATCACTCACCACCAGGTTGACCGTATGGTCGGCTACAAGGGCAATTAAAAAAAGTGATAGTATGAGGTGTTACAAGCGTGCATAGGACATCTTTTATCCCGAAAAAAACAAATCATTCCCATGGGAAACTACACCGACATTTTAGCTCGACCACGCGGGCGAAGATGCGGGCAGCAGCTAGTTTGAGTCTAAATATAACTGTATAGTAATTTTTGTTTTATCTTTCTTCCTCTCCTGTCGGCCACTTACTTTAAGGTATTTTTGGATTCTAAATTGTTCACACCATTAAAAAAATATTACTTCGAATACAGAGGGCTTTAACACACTGAGTTTCTCGCCGGATCTTCTCAGTGGGTCGCCATTCCGATCCGGTGGTAGATTCTGCGAAACACGGCTCTTGCTAGGGCTAGTTTTAGCAATTCTTTCAGGTTAAGCCCGTGAGCTTACCTTCCCGTCCGCGTTGTTTGAATAGCCCCTTAGGCTACAAAATATTAGTTAGATCGAACCATAATAAAAAATTGGGTTTATGCGACCGTACCAGAGCGACCAATTATAATACTCTAGCCGTACTCGCCCGCTCCGCTGCGCATTTAAAATTAACATTATTATTTATTGTCATTATTTTTAGGGAGACCAATACTCATTTAAATATTAGCCTATCCATTAAGTAGGTACGTGTATTTTCTACATGGATACCAAGTTTCGAGTCAATCGGATGCATGGTTCAGTAGTTATAACGGAACATCCGTAAAAACCACTATAGATTTATATATTTATACAGTATAGATGACGGGGCTCTTAGCTCGGCACCCGACATTGTACATAGCCACAATGAAAATTTGTTCACGCAAGTAAAATAACCAAAGTCGGGGAATTGGGGTTGATTAAAACAAATTCAAATTATGAAATAAATTAGTTTATTGTATCGTCATAGGCTGTTAACGACGTTTCGTGGAAAAGTATAAATAATAAAAATATTTTGTTCATATTATAATAGCAATAAGTTAATGGATTGGTTACAAAACTGTAGGACGCGACCGGCCCGCGTCGAGGGCCCCATCAGTGGCGCGTCCGATTTCTGTGGAACAAATTCAACATTTACTATTTCATATAAACCTTAAAACAATTTATATCGTAAGATCAGAAAGGACAGGAGGGGATGGACAACAGTAATGTCTGGGCCACAAAAATGTAGTTTTGTAACAAATACGTGCATAATTTTTTACTGCGAATAAAGTACTAAACTAGTAGGAGGGCTACTACTCTTTTTTTTATTCCTTAGATGGGAGGACAAGCTCACCTCCCACCTGGTGTTAAGTGGTTACCGAAGCCCATAGACATCTACAACGTAAATGCGCCACCCACCTTGAGATATAAGTTCTAAGATCTCAGTATAGTTACAACGGCTGCCCCGCCCTACAAACCGAAACGCATTACTGCTTCACGGCAGAAATAGGCAGGGCGGTGGTACCCGCCTGTGCGGACTCACAAGAGGTCCTACCACCAGTAGTAGTATACAGTAGTATCTTATTTCAAGTATGCTGAAAGTGCACAAATGATATTTTGTGAACTTCGCATGTTTTAAAAATGTTTTCACTAAGTATTATCTTCACAATAATTTATCTAGTTGAATACTTAGGTTAAAATTTACCTAAAAGTTCAAGAACTTACTTATTCCTCTTCTTCTTCCTCCTCCTCTTCCTCTTCTTCTTCTTCCTCTTCTTCCTCCTCTTCTTCTACCTCCTCAACGACCTCTTCCTCCTCCTCTTCGGGTTCAGGCTCGTATTGAGGCTCTTCGTCCTCCTCGGGCTCAGCCTTGACGTCCTCTTCGCCTTCCGGAGATTCGAGTTCGCCCTTCTTCTTGCCGGGCCTCTCGCCGAACCACTTCGGCAGTCGCGCTATTATCGTATTCCAATATTAACACTTTATTATTCCAAGTCTTAGTAGAGTTACATTAATATTGGCAAGAAATAATCAACTTGTTTTGGGTCAAGATTGAGATCAATCTACATAATAAATACCCGAACGGGTTTCGTGTGTTGTTTTTAGCTACATTGAAACTGCAAAATACATCAATTTGTCATCCATTGTAATCGGTGCCAATGCTGGTTTTTAGAGCCTGTGCCAAATTGGTATTACGTTCTTTAGATAGACCAGTGCGACTGTTTCGTAACTTTCTCAATAAAAAACAAAAGGTCAAACATACCGAGGTAAAGTCGTTAGAACGAAGGAGCGAGGGAACATTATGACTGGGCTACTTACCCTTTTGCCTGCCGCCGAACTGTTCGGCCCTCTCTTGCCACACCTTCTCGAGGAAGTCCTTGTTCAGTTTCTCTAGGTCCTACGGGGCGGGTAACATGGGGGTCAGTGAGACAATAGGACGGAAATTACAACACGAGGAGCCTAACAACACATACTGGTTGCTCTTAATTGAAGTTCAGCTAGAGCCAATAGTCTGCTGTGGGACATTAACAAATCGGGCAGAACCTGACATGTTAGTTAACGACATGAGTGATCATAACAATAACAGGTTGACATGCCAATGACGTGCTTCAATGACTGGGGGTCTGGGACCAAACCACTCCATATCTTACTTCTTGTGCGATTCATGAATTCCTCCATCTTCTCCTTCCACATTTTATCCATAATCTCTGAGTTCTGTGCATCGAGACCCTGCGTTTAAATCGATACTTTCATAATTTGATTTTTGTTGTCTTTGAACTGTACTGTAGTGATGGAGTTTTGAGTGATTTTGCCTTTAACTTGGATTTTAGCAGATAATAATATGTTGAAGAGTGGTTTGTTTGATGTCTGCGTATACTTACACCCTCGAACAGTTTCTTTTTGTCGTCGTAGGATCGTGTGTCGACACGCCTCTCGTACTTGGACGCTACTTGAATTTTGGGCTAAAAACAAGAACAATAGAATTACATTATGGCACTCATAGTATTACCAAGTACTTTAGCGGTTTTGTGCTAAAATAACGTGATAAAGTATTGACACTGTTCATAAATTAAGTGACGATTGCACTAATAATACAAGCTCCTTGTTAACCCGTGGACGTTAAGACCCTATTCAACGGTTTGTGTTTTAAAATGAACTTAGAATAAAATTCGCATTGAAGCGAGAGTTATTTGTTTTGGTCCGTGTGTTCCGAGCTTTAGTCTGAGCCGGCGCGACCGGCTCCCTGGACTTCTGTTCTTGTTTACCTATATGATGTTAACACGCTTACGTCTTTTAAAATAAACCCTTTTTATTCGTAATTGTTTTGTTTAAGTTGCTTACCGGGTGCTTGCCTGTGAGCGCTTCGGGGTCGAGACCCTTCTTGAGAGCTTTGTGCCTCAGTTGCTGCTTTTGTCTTTCTTTGAGCTCTTTTAACTAGACAAGGAAAATAGATAATTAAAATCACCTAAGGAGAAGATTATAAGTATCATATACACTTATTGCTTATGGCTGGACGATTTTTTTAATTTAATTTAATTATTTACCAACTGCCAGTTCTTAAACCAAAGAAAATGTCGAAGGGATTTTTTTTAGAAAGCATTAAGATTTTCTTGATGCCTACTGCTATAAAGATGTTAAACAAATGAAAACCAGTTTACAGTTACTTAATCAGTAAAACAGTGATATGTATCGGTGATTGCAGTCTCAGCGGACTCAATATTTCTGTTTGAATCAGTAAACTTGACTAGAAGCTCGATATTAGACTTACGTCGTAGTCCTGTCTCTTTTGCCTCTCTTCGAGATCGTATTTCTCGGTCTCGAGTTTGACGATGCACTCCCAGAGTTCCTGGGCCTTCTGTCGGAGTTTGTCGACGGAGAGACCCTCGATGGTCAGCGGCTTGATGCGGATGGACAGGGAGATCTTCTTCTCCTCTTCCAGCTGCTCCTTGGTCTTGTTGCGCTCCAGCTGGGCATTGCTCAAACCGAACTAAAAATAAATTCAACATTATTTTGATTCGTCTCCCCATCTTACCCTAGGAAATCTGAGTGATATCTTCAACAACATGAACCGAAAAATAGGAGAATAATATATACCTGGATATTAATAATATTGAGCATTTATAGTAAATTATGATTATTAGAGGGCTTATGGGCTGAACATCAAAAACGTTCGCTATCGTGAAAAGCTTTCTTAAAGATTCAGGATTGTCTTTGGATATACATAAACATGATTTTCATCTTACGTTTTCGCTCTTCTTTTGGATGGTGAAGTTGGGTCCGGTCTTGCTGGCATCTTTCATGGCCTGGAGCATAGCCTGGCGCTTCTTCTCGGCCTCCTCGAGCCGTTGCCTCTTCTCTTCGATGTCGCGTTGTTTCTTCTCTTCGATTTCGCGCACTCTCCTTTCTTCTTCTTCCTTTTTCTTTTGAGCGAGGCGCTTTTCTTCTTCGGCACGAGAAACCTACGTCAAAGATTGTTTATGAATTAGCAATTTTTTAAACAATGATTTGTTACAATTTTCCGATAATTAGGATTGTTATAGCAGAAAATGAACTAAACAAACATGTGCTAGTTTGGATTCAATTTGGTATACATGATGCCACTTTCACTATACACGTGTTTGTTGATGGTATTTAGCAAAATCCCAGGTTCGATGTTCGTAATCCCTCACCTTGCGCTTGGCCTGCTTCTCTTTAAGGCGTTTGAGCTCATCCTCCTCCTTGGCCCGCTGTTTGCGCCATTCGTTGATGTATTCCTTCAACTGTTCATCCAAGTCCGACCGCTTCTGGTCTTGACGCTGCGAATACACAGTGAAACTATAAAGAATATTCTCTAGAAATCGAGAGACTATACCTATCAGAACGAATCAGATCGTATGATTTTCCCTCTACGTTACTTCTGCAGTGAAAGGATGTGCTTTTTTCAAATGATTTTAAATTTTACGACAAAGGCAGCTGCTTGGCGTTGATCATTGGCGTTGCCGATGTTCATGATCCACTTGTCATTAGGTCAACCGCATTCTTCTCATCCTCCCTGGATCCACTATTGTGTTTTCACTTTTCAGATCTTCCGTTAGTCTTAGCATGAAGTGCTGGACTTAATTATAAAATATTACCAATATAACTGTCTTGAAGAAACCTAAGCTAATTGTATAAAATGTTACGTAAATATCCCTACCTTGATGAATTCTGGATCTCCCTCACCCCTGAAAATTTAAATGCACACATAAATATTCGTAGTTGATTTGTAAAACTGTATATGTTAGAATCTTGTCGATATTACTGTGACAATACATATAATTACGGCGGCTGAATCGTTAGGTTATGTTTAGCTGCTTCCGCGCTTCCACAAGCTATGAAGCAGCTGAGTATGACTGTACAATTGTTATGTAGTATTTAGCTCATTGACTTATACACTATGTGGTACGGTTAACATCGATCTAATTAGATTCGATACGGAACAACAAATAAACTTCCATATCGGACCAAGATATGCACACCTGAGGATTCCTTTGATCCTTCCTTGGCCTTGACCTGAGGATTCCTTCATTGAGAATCCTTTGAACGATTGTGTAATAAGTATGTGTATTTTTATTTGTAAATGATTACTATTGGGACTCAAATGAACAACAATAATCGACATGGTACGGACGGATACAAATAATTATTATAACATTTATTTATTATTTATTGTATTACAAGGTACATCATGCGCTTTTTATTTTAATTTATTTGGTGTGTAATAAATGTCATGCGTTAAATCATGTGTCCGTTGATGGAACCCGTGCAATATCCCAGTAACAGACATGTTGATTTTGTGTGAGGGGACGCGAGCGCAGCGCGGTACTCTATATACCGAAATAGATCGGCTACCGGACGATAAAAATAGCTCTCGAAGCCGGCTCTCGGGCGTTTGCTGAAACGTAACGCTTGTGTATCTGGTCCGATGCCGATAAATAGGGAATTTTGTGTGGCGACCGCGCGCCGACCTGCGCCCGCGCCATTCACAGTTAATGATAGGATTATCTAAGTTAGTGACACCACAGAGAGCGGTGCAACTTACGCGATCGACGGTCTACTCCTAGAAACAGAAAACATCAATCAGCCTCTACTTGTCTCAACATATTTCTACTTAACGCAAAATTCCTTGCCCTCGTCATACTAAGCGGTGACATTATTATTTTGCGCATACTAAATACAAACACGGCGTTATAAGCAATCGCAGGGATGACTCAGTTTTTTGTTTTATACTTTTTTTTTTGATGATGATTTTCTTTGGCCTAAGCTTCAAACCTCAATGTATTGGAGCACCGAAGTTAATTAAAATGCCAATCAACCAAATCTCGGAAGGCGACTCAGTGTGGCCTAAAAGCGAAGCATCTAAATTACGATAAAGGATCAAAACATATACTCACTCTTGTTTAGGAGCGGGTCTTCATAGAGTTACGACGACAGCCACGATGGAAAGAAAAAAAAACATATAATTTAATTAGAATATATTCCATTTTTGAGCATAATAACCAGTAATTACGAAGCCAACGGGTTTAACGCAACAACTAAACACAATAACAAAGTTTAGAACACATTTCAAACGACAATGAATTAATTTTACCTGTTTATAGGTTACTCATACTCAACTTTAAATCCTTTATTAATTATTTCTTGAAAACAAAACAGTGATGAAGTTAAACGAAAGACTTAGGTGTTAGAAAGCAGGTTTCGCGGGCTGCAGCACCTAGCTGAGGGTGAGCATCTGGAAGCAACGAAAGCGAACCAAGTAGTAAGCGCTAGAAGCGTTAATACTGCTAAATAAACTTAGCCTAAACCAGCCAAGCATTTGCGAATGCCGGAACAACCAAAATGGCACGTCACTCACTTCCTGCAACAAAAGAGAGAATAGGATTTGGTGAGGGCGTGCATCAAGCCCAAGAGTTGGGAGCTCGAAACAAAACTGGGAGCAAAAAACCTTTCAGCCATGCCTCATAGAGTTTGCGGCGACTTTTTATACAGATTGTATGATCCTTGTGTGCTCTAGTTTATATAAATTTTTCGGAAAGATAACTTCATTTGCCAAGGCATAGTCAAGGCTCAGAAAAGCTGAAGTATCAAAAAAAAATCAAACAAGGTCTAGAGAGGACTAATCTTGGGAGAGCAGAAGACGGGCGCATCCGTTGGTATACTTACGTGTCCGGGACTTCTTCTTCTACTTCCTCCTCCTCAGAGCCACTGTTGATCAGATAATATTGAGGTTAAGAACAGGGGATCAAACTTGCGATCTAGTGGTTGGTTAACACAGCAACATTCGGATGGTTCAACAGAAATGGGGAAAAAAACTAATGTTTGTGTTTATATTGTGTTGTGTAACTCATCCGTTTTCCATAAAAGCGGCTAATGTTTTTCGTATCTGTTTATATACTCACGAATATTCCTCCTCGTCAGACATGTTGGTTGTTTATTGAGTCTGAAAAACAAATGTTTGGTTAGAAATTAATCGTTCCTCATTTATATATTAGCCTTTCAGTGTTCTGGCTAGAACGGCAGGATCGAGCTAGAATTTTAACAAAATTTAGATTCTGATTAAAATTGTATTGGCACCTTCCGTGATAAATCACGGAAGGTGCCAATACCGCGCAACACTAAATTGATAACCGCTACATCTGAGACATACTGAGACCTTAGAACTTATATCTCAAGGTGGGTGGCGCATTTACGTTGTATATGTCTATGGGCTCCAGTAACCACTTAACACCAGGCGGGCTGTGAGTTCGTCCACCCATTTAAGCAATAAAAAAACTAACATTTAAATTTTCTCATGAAAAAAGTGTACGTTATAAAAGTTATTGCATTTTTTGAAAACTAACGAGCTACCTGATTTATAGCGTGTCTATAAAATATGCACGACTTGCGAAAAAGCATACGTATCGTAATCGAAGATAATCTGTGTGAATTTTTCCCGGCGCCTTAATCACGAGCAAGATGTCATTGAAAAAACAAACAAACAGCAAACAACTTTATTTTAAAAGAATTGAATTTGTTCCAGTCACATGGCTGCCTTAATGTAGTAACATAGTAAGATTCTAAATAACGACGCGATGTGTTTTGTTTTTAATTTAGTGTATCGAGGTGGCCGGTAAATATTAATGTACGGGGTTTATTATCTTCGGTAGCTGTAACATCATAATGACACGTGGCAGAACTATTCGCCTTTCCTACGATGAGCATCCATACACTGTGTAGATTTGTAGCTAAGAAATGGTTCTGTAGCCTTAAAATATAAGTACATATTTGATAGTTGAATAGATGTCCCAATGTGCACTCGCTCGACAAAACCTAAAGCTCCTAATTGCCCACCAACCGTTCTTGAAACTGCAAGGGATAATATTTTCTATTATACACTATTAATGTATCCAAGTTGAACTACGTGACTTCAACCGGCGGTGACGAGATGTGAGAAGGAATCGCGTGGGCCGCGCCGCAGCTGATACAGAGCGTGCTTATTGTTTATGAAATCCGTTTTTATTTTTAGAGGTTTTATCTTTCTCGCCATTAAGCACACCTACGGGCGGCGCGTTGGCAGCGATTCAACTGTGTAGGTATAATTGGAATTCGTCTTCGACTGGACGTTGCCTAGGATTCGTATTTCGTTTTTATAACGTACAATGTTTATCCTCAACGTTTTTTAATACCTTTTGAAGTTATCACGGTTAGTTTACATGATTTAAAAAGTTTATGTAATTAAAATGCTGAAGCAATAAAACGAAGCAATAAAAAACGCGGGAGTTCTCTTAAAATATTTTAAAGCAAAACATTTTTTCTTACTTTTTTTCAGACTTGTTGGCAGTTTACATACACTAATTTAAAAAAAAAATATTTGACTTTTACAGCCTTAGTTTAGAATGTTATATGGTTAGGTTCACCAGTAATTTTTAGGTGCTCTAGATGGGTCGACGTGATTAGCGCCGATTTTATATACGCTTTGTTAGGTTATTTCAAAATTAATAAGTAAAAATCTCAAAACTGCGTTGTTGAACACATAGGTATGTATTAGAAAGTGCTGTTTTTTTACCTATTCGCTGGTAGCGTAGGGCTATTCCAGTTCACGGGCTCAACCTGAGATAATTTGCTAACACTAGCCTTAGCAAGAGCAGTGCTTGGCAGAATATACTACACTGAGAATATCCGGCGAGAAGTTCAGTGGGCTATGTATTTAGGTTGAGCGCTATGTACTCGCTTGGTGCGGAATGAGGTAGGTACTGCCCAGGTGGAAAAAGGCATGTAGCTACTACGCGTGAAGTACGATATGCTATGCGGCATCGGGACTTCTAAAAGTCAACAGAGCACCCGCGTCTTCCTATTTAAAAATTGAATTAACGACGATTGTCACGAATCAGAATCCTCCTCTTTTCCGAAATATGTTACTGAACTTATCCGATTAAGAAATTATATATCCAATGAAAACAGAATTTTAACACGTAATTGAATTTGAATTAATTTTTAAAATAATATTGTTTTCTCTGAACTTTTGAACGAGCTCCAACTTAATTTAATTCAATTTCATAGTGTACCTAGAGCTCTCATAAATGAAAACCAGGTCAAGGCATTTCCTAAAATAAATCTGGCTTCCCTATCGTTTACCACGTTTTACACAAACCGTCCTCATTCTCGTTTTTCATCGCCTTATGAATGAAATTATATTTCCGCATGATGAAATTCACAAAATCGTTTTAGCGCAACGGAGTGCCAAAATTATTTATTAATCATTCATTCATCGAAACAGTAATTAGTGTTGATTGGTTTGTGTATCGATAACACATTAATCGATTTTAGAAACAAAAATGTTTATGTGGAAATGTTATTCGTTTTAGTCATAGGAAGAACAGTTTCTTAAGCTTTGACAACGTCTCACTTTATTTAAAAAGTAACTGACCTCAAGTAATCGACATAATCGGTAATAAAATTGCTGTTCAAAAGTTTTAACTGTAAAATTTTTAACTTTTATGTTGGCAAGTTGTTGTTTATTAATTTAAATTCATTTTGTTAGTACAAAGTTTCACGTGTATTCAACAAAATAAATCAATACTCATAATCCAACTTGTATTATTAGCTCGACTATATTGTTTTTTATTTATTAAAGACAAGAATTTTTGTGTTCATGATAAGTTGTCAATAAGAATAAAAATGTGGGTATTTAATAATTATGTTTATTTTTTATCTATCAGTGTATGTAATATTCCAACTACAATTTTATTTGTTAGTCTGTAATGAGCTGGGTATAGTGTGTAGTGTACATGTTCAAAAAATGTGTGTTTGTTCACAAGAGAATATTCTTTTTAAAGGTGCTTTTTCGATTCGTTCACGTGTACATTCCAAATATTTGATAATGGAAGCACAGTTCCGCGCGCGGTAACGTAATCCGGCGCGCTATACATGGCGCGGGCGGATCGTTCGACGCGCGTATTTTTAGAGTCGGCTCGTGGAAGCCTCCTGGAGTCGAGTAGCACACATACACACTTTACCCGCGGGCACTAGCACTGCACGGCACTTACGTCGCACGGGTAGAAGTCGGTCACTCAGTCACTCGGCACTGGTTCTTGGACCGGCAGCACAGCGACGTTGGAATGTGGAGTCCGCGGCGACCGGGGCGGCTCTGACCGGCGGCGGGCGGCGCTGGCGCACGGCTCGCGCCCCCGCCCGGCGCCCCGTCCCCCTCACACCCTACTATATTTAGCACCAGTCATTTTTGTGCTGACGATTACGGGCAGCTCCGGTTTCTTGAGGGCATCCCGTGAAGCGCTCACGTCACCTGTCGGTGCAACGGCCAGTGTGCAATGAGGAAAAACCTTTTAGAACATAGCGTTGCAGTTAAATAGCCGATGGGGCGTTTTCGTGCTTTGATCTTGGAGATTGGTATCGCCGTTGCTCTTATTTTGCAGCCAACAAATGTTTACTGTTTTGGTTCGAGTAGGTTTTTNCTCCGGTTTCTTGAGGGCATCCCGTGAAGCGCTCACGTCACCTGTCGGTGCAACGGCCAGTGTGCAATGAGGAAAAACCTTTTAGAACATAGCGTTGCAGTTAAATAGCCGATGGGGCGTTTTCGTGCTTTGATCTTGGAGATTGGTATCGCCGTTGCTCTTATTTTGCAGCCAACAAATGTTTACTGTTTTGGTTCGAGTAGGTTTTTCGAAGAACGACAAATCTTCCATCGAGTGTGATACTTATCTTGGAATCGTGGTTAGCGACATTCAAGTTATGTTTTGCCATATATTTGATATTATATGTAGGCTATCGCTGTATCAGTAACCTTCGAACCTGGAGATCATGCGTCGTCGGTGCTGATATTAGCTTGCAGATGTCAGTACTGCTCGAAGTATTTATATAGTGATTCGTGACTGAGCTTGAATCCTGGTGTGTCCGTGAATAGTTCATATAGGTAGGTCAATAGTCGGGGCTATTAATCCTCATATCATGAATCAATTAAATGGGTCGTCTGTTATGAGACCTTGCGGGAAGAAATTACCAGTCTGGTCATTACGTTGCAAAACAGCTGCTCATGCTTTCAAGTTCGAATGGCAAGTCAGCCGTTTACGGTTGAGAATACAACTCATGTTTCAACGGGATGGAAAATTGGGATTATTAGGGGTTCCGAGACCTCTCAGTGTGCTTAGTGCGGGTTTATAACGCCTTGATAGCGTAAAAGCTAACTCAAATTTGTATGGAGTTGGAACATTTGCCCACGTTTGCCGCTAGAGGCGCTGTTCCAACTGCATACGAATTTGAGTTAACTTTTACGATATCGAGTACTTTAAAAAACTCGCCCATAAGCACACTGAAGTTGAGAACTAAGCAAGTAAAGTCGCCCGCCGCCCGCTGCGTATTTCTTGACTCTTTCTATGGCCCTGTTTTGAGTTTGCGCGGGCCGTTAAATCGCCTTATCTTCTTCTTATACTACTACTATTTGGGTATTCAGGTTGTGGATGACAATCGAAACTACTAAACTAACAGTAACTACACTAACTGCTAAAAAAAATAAGGAATTTTACTTTACCTAGAGTGCGCTAATTAAATAATTAAAAATAATGCAAAATCAACAGTTAAGTATTTTAGTCTCTTGTATTAAATTTGTTGTAAATAGCTGGGTACGATGATCAACAATAAAGGTGAGCATAATCTTGAAACTCGGTGCAGATTTACTGGTTGTAGAGCGACTTGTGAGTCCGCACGGATAGGTACCAGCACCCTGACTATTTTCCGCCGTGGAGCAGTAATGCGTTTCGGTTTGAAGGGTGGGGCAGCCGTTGTAACTGTACGGAGACCTTAGAACTGATATCTCAAGGTGGGTGGCGCACTTACGTTGTAGATGTCTATGGGCTCCAGTAACCACTTAACACCAGGTGGGCTGTGAGCTCGTCCACCCATCTAAGCAATAAAAAAAATACAACGAAAGCCACTGTCCACACACAATATCGACGGTTGATAGGAAAATATGTGTGGATATGGAGCTCGGCGTGGCCAAGACTGTATGCCCTATTTCTTTCGGAATTTATATTAGGTACTTACATATGAAATTAGCATTTTGTCGTACTGACCACTTTGATCTGAAATATCTCCTCTTTGTTTAAGAATTGCACATTCAAATTTATAAATTCATTTAGCTGGTTGAGTGAGAACATTTGAGTTTTGAAAACAGTCATTCTTTGTTTTCCTCATTATTATTTTTTGTCGTCGCTTATTACCGCACAATAGAAAACACGAAATATCGGTATTTTTACGAGTACGTACTGCAGAAACATCTCGAAGGATTCATAATGTGTACGGCACTGGTGTCGCAAAAGAACGCACGGTACGTTTTTGGTTTAAACGTTTTTGTTCTGGAAATTCCGACCTTCAGAACTAACCCCGTGGACGGCCGGAGACCAAAGTGAAAAATGAAAAATTAAAGGCTATTGTAGAAGCGGATCCATCACAAAACACTTCAGAGATAGCTGCAGGCTTCGGGGTAAAAGTGATAAAACTTTATTAATCCACTTGAAGCATCGGGAAAGTAAAAAAACTTGAACGATGGGTACCTCAGGAATGGTGTGAATCGAACTTGCAAACACACGTCGACTGCTGTGTTACTTTGCTTAACTTAATAATGAAGGGGTTTTAAATCGAATTATTACTTGTGATGAAAAGTGGATACTGTACGATAATCGGAAGCGCGTCGCAATGGCTGAAACCTGGAGACCTAGCCAAAACCTGCCCTAAAAGAAAATTGACTCAGAAAAAATTACTTGTGAGTGTTTGGTGCACTAGCGCCGGTGTCGTTCACTACAGCTTTCTAAAATCTGGCCAAACGATTACGGCAGATATCTGTTGTCAGCAACTGCAAACTATGAAGGAAGAAATAGCTGCTAAACAACCGAGATTGGTCAATCGTTCTAGGCCACTGCTACTTCACGACAACGCAAGACCACACACTGCACAAAAAACAACCACTAAGCTAGATGAGCTATAATTGGAATGTCTGCGACATCCACCGTACGCTGCGGACCCTGTTCCAACAGATAACCATTTTTTTCGGAATTTGGACAACTTCTTGCAAGGAAAAAATTCAACTCCGATGCGGCAGTCTAAAACCGCCTTCAAAGAGTATTGATTCTCGCCCCCATGGTTTTTTTAGTAAAGGGATTAATGAACTACCTATGAGAAGGTAAAAGTGTACGGATAACAACGGTGCATACTTTGATTAATTAAATATAATATATTTTACAAAAAAAAACCTTATAATCCTCCCGTACAAAACGCCAATTTCATATGTAAGGACCTAATATTATTTTCATAATGAATAAAATTTCTTCTTTCATGTCGTTCCCTCACAGCTGAAGATCGCGATCACATGTGACGTTCCTCCATTGTGTTCGATCATGGGTGGCACGGACCGCATGGTACAGACTACCTACGACCATGTGTTTCTCTTACTAGATCTGACCGGATCTGGCTGGTGTTCTGCCCACGGGACGTTTGCCCTCCATGCGACCCACAATTATGAGCTTCTCTAATTCATATCTGGGAGACCGCATGATGTGTCCGAAAAAGCTCTTATCACGTTCCTGGCAGATGGAAGAGAGCCTTTTTCGGATGTTTTGCTCCCTTAGAATGGACTCATTGGTTCTCACAGTATTCGTAGTATCCTACGCCACACCTACATTTCAGGCATCGATCTTTTTGGCATCGCGGCTTTTCATGCACCATGTCTCCGCTCCGTAGAGAAATATGGGAAAGATCAGTGCCCGCACCAAGTGCACTTTGGTTTTATAGCGAATACTACGATTTTTCCAGATCTTTATAATTACTTAAATAAATTTTACAATTTCTTACAAAACCAGTTGCACAGTAAGAGGGTTTTGTAGTTGGAATAATTTTTAGTATTTTTTTTACTTTAATTTAATGGAACTCACAATTTAATCTGAGATTCTTAACTTAGTTACCAATTTTACCGAAACTCTGCTGTTTTACTAAATTTTTTTTATAAATATTAATCCTTTTTACTTTCCATACAACAGATATAAAATGATTAATAAGGGTTGATGTTATGATTCCCTTTGCCCACCGAATGAAAGAATCATGATCGAGTCAGGTTAGGTTAACGTTTGTTTACAAATAAATTAAGTCTCATTTTCATAGTAAATTATTTAGGTAGGCAATTTATTTTAGTTCTTTATGTCTACTAGAATTTTACAAAATGAATTCAAAAGATAAAAGAAACATAGAACATACTTCAACACCTAAACGTCGTCGTCTTTCACTCAGACGAAAATGTTCAAATTTAAAAACATACATTTACAATGCACCTCATGAAGATTCTATACCTGAAATAGCTGATGAAGAAACTAATACGATACACCGATGTGAGTCACCACGTCTACCGTGTAACCAAGTTGAATATTTGAGTGAATCTGGGAACAGTAGCGATATTCCATGTTCCCCGGGAGTTTCGAATAGCTATGCCTTAAACAACATCAGTAACTGGGAATCACTAGTATCAAGTGCAAATAACAAGAGTTCTAGTCATATAATTAAGCAAGAAATTGAAAACATATCTGATGAGATGTTCTGTTCGCTGATAGAAAAATCTGTTTCTAATCAAGAAGAAGTTGTTATGAAAAATGATGATAATAATGTTAATAGTCAAGCCAATCACAATCAAATCTTCAAGCTTAACTGTGGTTCCAAAGATGAATTAGAAACTAGAAATGAACTTATGCCTATTTCTCCAATAATAAATAGTAAATCATTTACTTTTAATAAAGGAACTAATCAAAATGAAAATATCAATGCCAGTACTATTAATTATGAAGTAGATATTGAAAACTATTTTGATGAGATCAACCATACCATAAGTAACTTCGATACAGTAAAATTGAATAAATCATCCCTTTTTGAAACAAAGGATTCATTTTTACTTCACATTAAAGATGACAGTATTCTAGGTCAAGAATTCAAATCGGATATTCATGATCTAGTTGAAAGAAAATTAGAAACAAAATTGAATGACAAGCAAGCAGTAATGAGTAATTTGAAAAGTTCAAATAGTTTTTATGGGCTCCCGATCTCTGCTAAAGAGCTATTTAAAACTTTTAGGAATATAGAGAGGTTTTATGGTAATTAGCATTTTTGTTATTTTATTGACTTATATTACAATACTACATATACACTGAAGTTAGTATAGAGTTCAGTTCAGTGAAGTATTATCAGAGGAGAACCAAAGCTTGAGGTTCTGGTATCAAAGTATGGCTTAATTTCTTTGCTGCTAAATGAACTGGATTGTTACTTTTTTCTTTCATAATATTAAATGATTCATGAATGAATGATTCAGATCAAAGTTCTTCTGGAGTGAAGTGGTTACTTGAGTCTTAGATAAAAATGATTGCTGCTACTCAGTTCGAGACACCAGATGTCAAAGGTACTGTGATGCAGCTGTTCCATCCAAAAAACCAGAATGTGTACAATCCTTCATGGCAGATATATATAGGTTGTTCTGTCATACTAACTATGCAAATCCAATTGCACCAGTTATTCAAAAATTTAAAAAATTTAAAATTAGTCTATGGAGAGGATGGAATACTCATTAATAGTTTCAATTAATTTATTATAAAAAAAAGAACAATATTCCTAACCTAAAAGTACATGTTATTATCCGCAACACGCTTCGTCAGATTACAGAAATAGAGTTATCAGGAACATGCTTTGTCAAAAAATACAATACTTACTTTCAGCTACAAGCATCATCATAGTAACTCATTAATAGTAAAGTTATCTGTGTTATTTTATAAGTTTGACCGTTTGTTGCTCAGTTACAGAAATATAACTGAACAAGCTACCTTATAAGCGGGATTAACACAATAAATACTTTTTATCAATAAAATGACCAAAGTAACAGTAGGTATATCTGCTATAGTAAATATTACATGGTGTTTGTTGGTTATCATTTTGCATCTTATTTATATCTACAAATATTGTGTATCAGAGACACAAGCAAGCTCATTTTCAAAGAAAATGAAAATGTTTAATTTTTTCTAAAATAAAAATGTAGTTTAGGTGACACTATAACTCTTGTCTAGTATAATATAAAAATATATTAATGAATATACATATAAGGAAAATCAAGAGAATTAGTGAACACTTATTTCAATTTTAGATTGGCAAGAGGAATGTCTGAATCTAGATGCAATAAAACATAGAAGAAATTTGATATATGCTCTACCAACTAGTGGAGGGAAGACCTTGGTATCTGAGGTTTTAATGATGAGAGAAGTCATCAACAGGAAGAAGAATGCTTTGTTCATATTACCCTATGTTGCTATTGTTCAGGAAAAAGTGAGTTAACAGTTTTTACTGTAGACTACCAGACCTGGCCACACGTTGCTGTGGCTAAGGTTTTTGTTTCTAAATAAACGAGACCGGCTATGTTAATACCAAAAATTAACAAAGTAAGAATCATTTGATTTTACTGTATTGCGTTTACTACCAAATAAATTACAGCTATACTTTAGCCTCAGCAACATGTGGTGTTTATGCCATTAAATTGTAGCTTATGTGAAACGTTGGTATTTTTAACAAAGCGCCATCTATGAGATATTAATGTCTACAATTGTCTGTAAAAACTGATTTAAGGCGCCATCTTACTTATGAAACTTACAATTGATAACAATAATCAAGATAAGAAATCATTTTATTCTTAATTAATAAATATTGCGATCATTAATCGAAATAAAAACCATCCTATGGCCTAAGTTAGAAAAAACTAATATTTAAAAAAAAACAACTTAAAATTGGTTCAGTGGTTTAGGTGTCCATCGCGGACAAACAAAATGACACGTAATTTATATATATTAAGATGTATGGTACGCTACATAAATCCTAAACATTAAATGATCAACCTCATTGGTGAAAAGTGCTAGAGCGTGTCTTTAAATAACAGCACAACCAGTAACAGTTAAATATCAACTAACACCCTGTACGGCCTTGGACATTTTGAATTCATAACAAAATTAAAAACTTTCGTTTTTAGATCTGGGCTTTGTCCCCGTTTGCAGTGCAGCTAGATTTCCTAATAGAAGAATATGCTGGTGGAAAAGGCAGTCTACCGCCAAAGAAACGACGCAAAAAGAACACTATTTACATTGCGACCATCGAGAAGGGTTTGGCACTTGTTAGAAGTCTCATAGAGCTGCGAAGACTGGACGAACTTGGACTTATTGTGGTAAAGCACCATTGCAAGCTTTTTGTTTATTTATTCAATATTGTGCTTAGTCTGAAAATATCTGATAAATATGTATAAAGGATTTGTAAAATATAAATAAAAAAAAGCATAAATTGTCTACAACATTTTCGAATGAAAAACGTAAACGATTCCTTTTTTCAGGTAGACGAACTTCATCTTATTGGAGAGAAAGGACGCGGCGGTACTCTAGAGACGTTGTTGACCACTGTCATATTCGTTAACCGTAAGTCAATTTAGAAAGTGTTCCAATTTATACTAATATTATAAAGCTGAAGAGTCTGTTTGTTTGAACGCGCTAATCTCAAGAACTACAGGTCCGATTTAAAAAAAAATTTCAGTGTTAGATAGCCTATTTATCGGCGAAGGCTATAGACCAATGCAGGCGGAGCACCAATAAAGAATGTTTCAAAATCGGGGTTTTTGAAGTTATACTTCTTTAGGCGCGTTATGAAAAATTGATGAGAGTGAAATTTTACGATGCGCGCGCACCGTGACACAAAATTAACAGAATGAAGTTGTCCACTAAATCGCTCAATACAATACAACCTACGTAACTTGGCGAGTCTGAATATAGCCGTAGGTGAACTTTCGCGCATGTACACTCGTTAAAAATGCTACCAACAAAACAGAAATGGAACCTCTGTTAGTGGCGCATTTTGGCACGCACGCCGCCTCTGTTCACTTCGTATTTATATTTATAATATTCATCCACATGCTTTAAGTTTCTACATTTAAAACATGTGTTTTCATTTTGTTTTCATTATACAAGTGCGAATTTTATATGTGTTATAATTATAATCAGAAGTGATTTAATTTGAATATTTAAATCAATAGTAATTAATATTAGAAAATATTTGTGAAAAAACTGTGCTCATCAACCTTCCTAAGTGCTCCAATACAATTTAGGTTAACTATCCGTATGTATTATTTAGTAATATAAATGACAACATTATTATTTAATATAATTCATACTAAATATTATTAAATTATTAACGTTAAATATTAATTATTTAATATTAAAAAAAAAGAAATAAATTTAATAAAAATAAAGTATAACTTCTTACGCGCGTACATAAGTACACGCACCCTTTTTCCCTTTTGAGAGCTTCCACTGCGTGCGTTGCGGAAACGGTTAAAGTTTCCCTAAAATAATGTATGAGAGAATTGTTCCCCTTTATATGATCTAAAAAAAAATATCCAGCGAAGTTACGTCCAGCGGCTTTGTTTCATTTTCCTACAATTGTGCACTTTCACAGATATTAAACATTTAACAAACCACCGTTGTTACACATTTATACCCGAAGAAACACTAAATAGACAAAATAAAACAAAATCACAGAACTTTACACATCGCGTTCCCGCCAAAAAGTCCTTGACTGTATAATCTACATCGTATTGCAGAGAATATACAAATAGTCGGCATGAGCGCGACGATAGGGAACTTAAGCGAAGTGGCAACGTTCCTGAAGGCGGAAGTGTACGAACGTCACTTCCGTCCGGTGGAGCTGACCGAGTACGTGAAGCTCGGGAGCACGCTGCACAGGATGCTGTGGACAGACGAGGGCTTGGAGCTTGTACCTGATAGAGAGTTGGATTTTAATGTGAGTGTTTTTTTTTATTGCTTAGTTGGGTGGATGAGTTCACAGCCCATCTGGTGTTAAGTGGTTTCTTCTCTTCGCGTCGTTTACCTCATTACTGAGGGTCGTGACTCCCCCGCTGCATCAGTTTCTTCGATCAATCGAACCCGTCGCTTGCGACGAAGGGCTAGACGAGTGAATTAACCCATATACACAGCCCACTGAGTTTCTCGCCGGATCTTCTCAGTGGGTCGCTTTTCCAATCCAGTGGTAGATTATGCGAAGCACTGCTCTTGTTAGGGCCAGTGTTAGCAACACTCTGGTTTGATCCCCGTGAGCTCACCTACACACGTTAGGGCGAAGCTGAAATAGCTTCTCAAGGCGATCAGCATAGGTAGGAAAAAAAGACAGGTCCTTGGGTAGTTCTTCTCCAACAGTCCCCGTTGATTGTTGTGCATGTGTCGCAGTACTCGGCGGAGCAGCGCGCGCGCGACCCGGACGGCGTGTGCGGGCTGCTGCGCGGGGGGCGGGGCGCGCTCGTGTTCTGTCCCACGCAGAGGAGCTGCGAGAACGTCGCCGCCACTGTAGCCGCCATGTTGCCGCCGTATGTACGCCTCATACACGGACTCATTACACGACCTCACAATGGACGGTGTTCAGTAACCAATATCCAAGAAATACAAGTCTATTGTTCATATTGCGAATTATACGCTTCGGTATCTATTTAGGTTGTTGAATAATTTATTTTATTTCTCAACATCGAAAAGAAGAAACGAAAATGTGTTCTAAATTCAAATACGAGAATATTTTTTTAAGTCATACTGAGTTGTAACAAAAATAAATTTAAGAATGTTTCGTTGTAAGGTTGAATCCAAAATTAATTTTGAAAATGATACTGAAACTTTAAATCTTTAGATAAAAGGTCGACCGTGTTTGCAGAGAGATGGCAGACGGTCGCGCCGAGGAACGCTTAGCTCTGGTTGAAGCTCTGAGGGCCGAGGGCTCCACCGACGCCCTGCTGCAGGCGGCGTCCTGCGGCGTGGCCTACCACCACGCGGGGCTTGCGACCGACGAGCGACACTTGTTGGAACAGGCCTTCAGGTGAGGCAGCGGAGATAGATCCTTCGTAACGTTGCACACTTTGCATGACTCATTTATTAAGGGATTTTATGACCTGGTAACTAAGACTTTTAAGTCATGTCTCATTTTAATTTTTATTCTTGTTTTTATGAAAAATGATAATATGAAAATGAAGATGACTAATTTGAGACATTAATCAACTGGGATGAAATTAAATGAAATGGGATGAAATGATACGGGATGAAATATAATCTCAGTAAAATGGTGGTCGTTTACTGAGATTTATTCAGTGGACTTTTTGGAGGATCCCGAGAAGTTACGTCCAGCGGCTTTGTTTCATTTTTCCACATTTGTGCACTTTCACAGATATTTAACAGTTAATAAACCACCGTTATTACATATTGAAACCTGAAGAAAAACTAAATAGACAAAATAAAACAAATCATTAACTTCAGTCCTCGCGTTCCGGCCAAAAAGTCTCATGGTGTGCGCGGCGCAGGTCGGGGGTGCTGTCCACCATATGCTGCACGTCGACCCTGGCGGCCGGCGTGAACCTGCCGGCGGCGCGCGTGCTGCTGCGGGGCGCGGCGGGCGCGCGGGGGGGGCCGCCCGCGCTCTCCGCCGCCGCCTACCGACAGATGGCGGGCCGGGCGGGCAGGGCGGGGCTCGCCGCCGCCGGTCAGTGTCTCTCTTATGCTGGGGCTACATTAGCGAGCTACGGCGAATATTCGTGCCATTGCGATGAGTGTGGCCGAGTAGATCGTTGTAGCGCGTAGTATTCGGGCGAGGGCGACATACTATCGGGACACTGTCGGTAAACTGCCGGGTATCCTAATTCCTACGACACTTCAGTGTCGTCCAGACTTGGATGCGGTACGAACGTGCTCTTGTTTTTTTGTACACCATGGAGTGGAGTAACAAAAATGTGTTGGAATTTGTTTAATTGTATTTAAATTGCGTCTCTGCCGCACAGCACACCACAACAAAACCCGGCATGATGTATCGCGTCAACGCCAACCAAAGCGGTTATCGTTTTCGTCGAACCCGTCACTTGCGACGAAGGGCTCGACGAGTAAATTAACCCCCAGACACAGCCCCCTGAGTTTCTCGACGGATCTTTTCAGTGGGTCGCGTTTCCTATCCGGTGGTAGATTCTGCGAAGCACGGCTCTTGCTAGGGTTCGTGTTAGCAACGTCGTCAGGTTTGAGCCCCTTGAGCTCACCTACTAGTTAAATTTACGCCGATAAGGTTTGTCTAGACCATCAGTTTAGGCAAGAAAAAAAAGCGACACAAATCTAAGTCCGCCGTAATGTGAACAAGAACATTGCGTGTGCCCGTACACGATGTTATTAGCGCGCCAACGCGGCACCAATCTTCGTCCACTAATGTAGCCCCAGCATTAGTGATGACGAATGCCGATGTTTTCAGGCGAAAGCATACTAATATGCAGCCCCCAGCAGTGGGAGCATTTGAAGCCAGTACTGGAAGCGGGAGTGGCCCCGGTGACCAGCGTCCTGCGACCCTCACTAGAGAGCTTAATACTGAGCGCCGTGACTCTACAGTTAGCGGACACTGGCCCCGAGCTGAAGAGACTGCTGGACTCCACGTTCATGGCTGTCCCGAAGGCTGCTGAAAGGTAGCGTAACGGTCCATCTAATGAGCTCTCAAGCTGATGTTTCTAGGTACAAGAGCACCCGTTAGCGCTGAAGACTTCACTGGTGGTAGGACCTCTTGTGAGTCCGCGCGGGTAAATACCACCACCCTGCCTATTTCTGTCGTAAAGCAGTAATGCGTTTCGGTTTGAAGGGTGGGGCAGCCGTTGTAACTATACTTGAGACCTTAGAACTTATATCTCAAGGTGGGTGGCGTATTTACGTTACAGATGTCAATGGACTCCAGTAACCACTTAACACCAGGTGGGCTGTGAGCTCGTCCACCCATCTAAGCAATAAAAAATAAAAAAATAAAAAATGTTGCAGCGCGGTCGCCGACACGAGGGCGGCGTGCCAGGAGGTGCTGCGGTCCCTCACGCGCGCCGGAGTCCTGGACGTTAAGGGCCAAAGGAAACTAAACCAGGACAATGATGATGAGGAGCTATACAACTCTCAGTTCGTCGTCAGCAGACTCGGACAAGCCGCTGTCAAAGGTATCGTCGCCAGGCGTGCGGCCCAGGCCCAGTAGTCGAGACGAAGTTCTTGGAATCGTCGAGAACATTCCTCACAAGTCGAGTACCTTTGATGTGTGTTTCCGCTATCTGACAATAGATGGCGTTGTACTTCTCGAGCGTTCTAGGTGTTACTAGATCCTTCGATATTCGTTCGGCTATTCGGCGATCGATGGCTTTACTCTTACCGGCGTAACAGTAATACAGTAGTAATATATCGTGTGGGCGGCAGGGTGCCTGTCGGTGGAGGCGGCGCGGCGGCTGGTGGCGGAGCTGCGTCGTGCGGCGCGCGGGCTGGTGCTGTGCGGGCCGCTGCACCTGCTGTACTTGGCGGCGCCGCACGACGACCCCGTGCGGCCCGACCCGAGACACTTCTACTCGCTGGTCAGCCCTTTTTTATTTATTGCTTAGATAGGTGGACGAGCTCACAGCCCACCTGGTGTTAAGTGGTTACCGTCGCCCATGGACTTCAGCAATGCCAGGAGCAGAGCCAAGCCGCTGTCTACCGTATTTATTGCATAGATAGTCACAGTACACCTAGTGTTAAGTAGTTACCGAAACATAGACATCTATAACGTAAATGCGCCACCCAAATTGAGATATAAGTTCTAAGGTCTCAGTATAGTTACAACGGCTGCCCCACCCTTCAAACCGAAACGCATTACTGCTTCACGGCAGAACTAGGCAGGGTGATGGTAGCTACACGCGCGGACTCACAAGAGGTCCTACCACCAGCTCTGCCGCTCGCACTCCCCCGCGCGCAGTTGGATGCAATATATCGTTTAGAATGTTTTATTGTCATTGTCAGTACTGCGAACTGGACGACGAGGGCCTGCAGACAGCTAAGGCGCTCGGCATCAACGAGACGAACGCGATACGCATGATGACCGGGAGACCCATGGTTGTGAGTACTCGCATTCATTTAATTCAACATCTGTATTTGTTAGTTCTTTTTACTTAACACAAATATTGAGATCTACGAGCTCATGCCAAAATTAAAAAGATGTGGTGTCGTGGGACACCAGGTAGGAACGAAGTTCCTTCGGCTAATGTAGAATCGACACAATTTGCAAAAAAAGAAATGGTGCTCAATTTTATGTAGGTTTTCTTGGTTTTTCTCTTAAATTTTGCTGATTAGTTTTTATTTAAGCACGGGAAAGTATTTAGGAAATTCAGTATTTTAGGAAATAATAAATTACGTAAAATAAAAAAAATAGTAATTCAAATTATCAATTAAAATAACAAAATATATCTCTTTATTTTTGGTTGACAACATAAAATTACATAGAAATAGAAATAATTACTAAATAGAGAGAGAAGGGATTAGAGAACGAAAAGAAAGAAGGAGAAAGAGAAAGGTATTATACACTACTCGCTTGTGTATGCGACTGTCGCGCCTGCGCACGTCTCATTTAACGGTTTTATTCCACGCATTTTTTTCCACGGATTTTTTCTTACGGTTTTACTATCACATTTTTTTCAGTTCGGTCGCGCAGCAAAATCCCTATCCCCTCCAAGCCTGCCGTAAGGAACTTCGTTCCAAAAATCTTTTTTGTTTATTGGGGGTATTATATTCAGGTTAGGCCAGTGAAACGGTTGATCACTTCACACAAACTTGATTCTTTATTTCGTCTTAATCTATGTAACTAAAATATAATCGTCTTGCTTCTTCGGAGTTACACGGCGTCTGTCTGTCGTCGTGTCCGGCCACTACCATCTCGCTTAAGAAATAAAACTATATGTTCCGCATTCATTCGCTCTCTTTCTTACTTCCTAACACGATATCTCCTATCTCTCTCACTCAGTCATGCTCCATATCTGTCGTTCATCGATATCGCTCCGTTTCGTTCCTACATTTATTTACTTTATTGCCCTTGTAGGTAGAACAAACATACGGCCCACCTGATGGTGAGTGGTTACCGTCCCCCATGGACTTCAGCAATGCCACGGGCAGAGCCAAGCTATTGCCTACAAAGTTCATTGTTGATTGTAACCACCAACAGTGCTGTGTATACATAAATAGTGTGCACACTATAGTGCACATGTGTATAATACAGTGTGTATGATTCGACGTGCAACCCAACCCCTGCATCAGCCTGATTCTGATCCGGTAGTAGATTCATTCGCAAGCAGTTGCTCTTGAGTTGTTAGGTCCTTCGGAGGCGCTCGGGCAGCTGTTAGCGAATCCCACCCTTCCTCGCAGAGCCTTTGCTCGCCCACCTGTCCTGGTGAAACTGGAAAAGCCTCCAGGCCACCAGTAATCCTCAATCATAAGAAAAAAATTAAAAAGGGAACTGTACTAATAATGGTAATGGTAATGGCGGTAAAGCTAAAGGCAAAGGCAAAGGCGCAACGTTCATAGTGCCACCGAAGACGCCTGCAAAATTGAACAGATATTCTGAGTTATTTAATGCTATGAAATTTATTTGCATGAAAATTTAATATAATTACACATTTACTACCAAGCACGCTATTACATGATTTTTAAAACTCATTGAGCAAGGTTATTACATTATTACGTAATTTATATTATAAATGTGAATTTAATTATTATCCGCTTGTTTTACTACCAACGTTCCGACGATGCGTAGTGGCCCGGGCCGCACGTGTAGCGTTTGACTAGTGTCGCTTGTGCCCGCCAGTCCGTGTCGTCGCTGGTCGTGAGCCGGTTCTACATGGCGCTGATGCTGCGCGACCTCTGGCGACACATGCCGCTGCACGCCGTGGCCGACAAGTGCGTGCTCTTTATCACTACTTTCTAGGTCAAATTGAGATAAGGTATTTAGGCATTTTTGTAATCAAGTAATACTGGTGGTAGGACCTCTTGTGAGTCCGCGCGGGTAGGTACCACTACCCTGCCTATTTCTGCCGTGAAGCAGTAATGCGTTTCGGTTTGAAGGGTGGAGTAGCCGTTGTAACTATACTGAGACCTTAGAACTTATATCTCAAGGTGGGTGGCGCATTTACGTTGTAGATGTCTGGGCTCCGGTAACCACTTAACACCAGGTGGGCTGTGAGCTCGTCCACCCATCTAAGCAATAGAAAAAAAAAGAAGAAAAAAAAATTATATTCATAGCTCAAGGTTAATCAACTGTATCATCTGTCACATGAAGGTCACTTCTGACGGTTAGTTATTGATCCGCTAGAGACAGTGATGTCACAGTGCAGACGCTCGCGGCTTGTCGGTTCTCTCAACTTACGTGGGTCCGCCATTTCGCAGCAGGAAGCCAAGTGGAATGACTTCGCGCTCTTACAAACATGATGACCGCACGTTTGGTGGTGGATAACTAAATGCAGCTTAGCGATTTCAACTGCCAAATGCGCACTCCACGGCGGGGTCGCGTGCGGGGTTCGAGGGGGAGGGGGGCGCGCGAGGCGCTGGTGCTCAGGCCGTGTGCTGATCCACTGTTGCGCGGTGCAGATACCCGGTGGGGCGGGGCTGCAGCGGGGGCGTGCGAGGCCCTAGTGCTCAGGCCGTGTGCTCGGTGCAGGTACCTGGTGGGGCGGGGCCGCGTGCAGTGGCTGCTGACGGCGGGGTGCGCGGGGGCGGGGGGCGCGGCGGCGGCGTGCGAGGCGCTGGGGGCGGCGCCCTTCGCCGCGCTGCTGCAGCCGCTGGCGCTGGCGCTCAGGACGTGCGCTCACCCGCAACTACACCTGCTCATGGAACTGCCTGCCGTGAAAAAAGTATGTTTTAATATTCTTGGATGGAACTGTAAGAATATCGTTCAGACGCTAATTTACGCAATTTTATCTACATCATATACATAAGATGGGTAAGAACGGAACGTATGAAAAGAGTGTGGAACGGAGCTTTAAGATATATAAGTAACAGAAAACGGTCAGAAAGGAAAAAGAAAATGACAGAGAAAAGAAAGATGGCAAAAACGATTGAATGAACAAGGCGTAAAAAAGTGTCAATTAATTTTTAATTATTATAATATATAAAGAAGATTTTGGAAAATAATAGTAAAAGTGCAATAGTGGATAGTGTTATTTATGCGCCACGATTACAATTCTACATACGTCCAACACAAATATGCATTTTGTCACCACGGTCTAGAAAATACAAGAGACCGAGATAAATCATTTTACCCTCATCTAAATTATGAAACAACAGTTTTTGTGTACAGTTCATTGAATTTTACTTGAATAATACGAACTATAGGCAGTAGTTTCTTTTAGATTTAACTGAAAATGTTGCACATAAAATATAACTTTATTGTGTTTTAAACTAATGTTTCGATCTAAAACGAAAACTCACCGTAAAGTTTTATTAAATCTAAGTTATTTATCGAGTTCATTTCGCGACCATAACTGATCAAACCGAAGACAGTAATAAGTAATAATAAGTGTGCTCATTATCTAACCGTCTAGACCAGCCTTTCCCAAAGTGAGCGATATCGCCCCCTCGTGGGCGCCGCAGGCCTAAAGAGGGGCGGTAAGAGACCCAAACAAAGGGGCGTTGTGTAGAGGCTTGGAAGCGATTTGTAATTTCATCTAGGAGGACTCTTAGACAGCGACTGAACTCTCTCTATAGTGGTTTTTTGGTAGGTGAAAAAATGGAGGACGCTAATAAATAATTTACTCTCAAAGTGGGCAGTAGACAAAATAAGTTTGGGAACCCCTGGTCTAGACTGTATATTTAAAATTAATTATTATTTGTGTTCACGACCAGGCCCGTGCGCTGCAGCTGATGCGTGCGGGATACAAGAGAATAGAAGACGTCGCTAAAGCTTCTCCAGAAAATTTGACCTCCTCCATCAGTCATCTGTCCAGGACCGCCGCCACGCACCTCATCAGTGCTGCCAGGGTCCGTCACTGTATTAACCAATTGAATATGCAGTTTGAAAAAGGCACATGTCGCATATTTTGTCAAATACGTTTTTTCATATACATGTGGTTTTGAGGCCTACCTACACCAATTTTATAATAATTTTCAGTAATTTTCAATTGCTAATTAACACTAAAATATATCTCAAAAGGTAATATTTTAAATTTTACACTGCTTTAGAAAATAATCAGTTTTTCTCATTTCCTGAACATTTTACATTTTCAGAGATGTGCCCTTTTCGAAATTGCATATTCAATTGTTTCACACATTCGCCGTGCTCATTAAAATTAATTAGTGGTGGGACCACAGTAGTCGAAATTCGGCTATAATTAGTTGAAATTATAAGCTTGAACATTATTATGGTTTTATTGGATTTCGCCAAAATTACACTATAGACGAATATAATTAAGGAAAAACAATAATACCTAATCTATTCTCAATTTGACCACATACTGAATTAAGGGCGCGTTCTGAAGTGTCCCGTCGCGTTTTAATCTCTGTAATTCATTAATCATGTATTGTGACTAGTAATGTTATGAAATAAAATTTATTTTAACGACATCCCGTGGCGGGGCTCGTCCTTGTACTTACTGCACGCCGACACCAGCAAGGGACCCGGCAGGGTTGGACTCGGTGTGACGAGGCTAGTTGTTTCAACTAACAAATATACTTGTACAATACAATACCACCGTGAGATATAAGTTGTAAGGTCTCAGTATAGTTACAACGGCTGCCCCACCCTTCAAACCGAAACGCATTACTGCTTCACGCTGAAATAGGCAGGGCGGTGGTTAATTCAGCAGCATTTCCATTAAATTTCGATATTATTTTCAGATGATGCTCATAGAAAAAGTTGAGAATCTTCGTGCCGAAGCCGAAGACGTGATGCAGGAACTGAATTTATGAGAGCGGACCGCGGACCGCGCCGGGAGAGTCGCGGGACTAGATGCTGTATGCGTCTGAAGTTAAGAGTGACAATAACAGCGGCTACGAATATATCACAGACATCATTATTGATGTCTGTGATTCAGATTGGACAGTAGAAATTTATCATTTAACTGTGGTTACGATGTATATAAAGACCGGACGATATCCTTCGATGATTTGTTTGTGTATCCAGCTATACTGGGTCTGGACGCAGTGTGATGTCAGCTGCCATGTTACTGTTGTTGGAAATTAGTTGATTATTATTTAAAAATGAGTTTAAGAATTGATTTGATAATATAATAATATGATGTGATATACATAATATTACTTAGTAAAATTGTTTTGATAAACATTGTGTTGTCATTATGATGGTAGTTTTGAAGCCGGACCTATCTTAAAAATTCTTTTACTAATCAACAGCTACACTATCTGGAACATAGTTTTGATAAAGGCCACAAAAATGTAGTGAGAAGTCAGTTTGAAAACCGTGAGTTTCTCAGAATCCCACGGTACCAGCTAGCAAATACAGCCAGAATGTACTGAAAGCAACATAACAAGATATCATTTAAATATTTTAAATCATATTTATTCCATTCGCAACCTATCCTGAAGACAAACTCCCCGCGGTACAGGACAGCTTGGGTCGTTGACTCCACGCGTGAGCTCAATGTTAACTAAAGTAAATTAACTGTTATTGGATCTACCGTCACTAACATTAATTCATACCCGTTTACGCTGATTCCCTAGATTACTAGCTTATGTAGGGGAAAAAACCACTAAAAATCGGATAGCCTGAGACTGAAAATGCCGGCGCATTCATCATCATTCTTTGATCATTCATTCACCGTCCAGGCGGTTCGATTGTGGAATGCTCTGCCGGATGCAGTGAGAAGTGCTCAAACTTTAAACTGTTTTAAAAGAATGGTGAAGGAACACTACTTATCTTCTTAGTGGTGTTTGTTTGCATCATCATTTATTATTTCCATACTGTTGATTATTTTGTGTATGTAAGTATATTAGTATGTATTGTATGTATGTATATTGGTATATAATTGGTATATATTTCATATTATATGTAAACGGTATATATTTTGTTTATTGTATGTATATATTTTCTATAATGTATTATCTATAGTACACCACAACATACCTGCTATATATTTTTTTTTATATTTTCCAGAATTTCTATAAATTAAACGGTTGTCTGGAAGACATCGCTTTTAGCGATAAGACCGCCTATTGTACAAATGTATCTGTTTTTTTTTATTGTTTTTTTGAATGTAAATTGTGTTTTGGTGTGCAATAAAGTGTATTCTCTCTCTCTCTCTCTCTCTCTCTCTAAAATTGCTTTCTGGAAAGGAACACCGCCGCATAGCAAATGTTATTTTTGCTAAAATAAGGCTTGTAAGAATTTGCATTGGCACTCTTTCGAGTTAAAACGAAGTACGGTTACTGTTGGTACAGTTACGACCAGGTCTCCTTAGCAAGTCGTAGGTGAGCACGCGTCCTAACGAGGCGACTCTGGACGTGCAAATCCAGGGGGACACTCAACCCAATGCATCCAGGGTCACGATCCTCAGTTATGAGACAAGGATTGAGGAGGAAGAGGAGCGGGTTTGGTAAATGACAAAAAACATTAATTCATAATTTTATTATCGTCTCTTATAAAGACAAGGTTTAAGCGTCAAAGCGGGTAGTTTGGATTTCTTCACGGGCGCGTCTCGTATTTTCGTGAACTCCATGAAGTAGAAGACGGTGTGACTCTTGTCCAGTTTAATTAGTTTGAATCCGATCCGCTCTAGTGCTTTAGTAAAGTCCTCAACTTTTTCAAAACGACTCTCAACTTCTGCTATTAGAAGATGGCCTCTGTAAAAATAATATTGGCATGGATGGCATTATTATTTAATGCTTATTTCAGTGACCTCAAATTAATACAAACACACGCAATTACATATCAGAATATAGCTGTTATGCCAAACTGCAGATAGCTGTTGTCTCTTAAAATACTTTTTTTTTTATAAAGAATTTCGCTCCAACGCCTTTGGCATTGATTTTGCGATGTCAAAGTATATACAAAAATGACAGGTACGTAGAGAGGAAAAAAATTACTAAATCTAAATACAAATAAATTTGGTCACTTTTTCCATACGTGAATCTGTTATTTTAAGAGCAGCACAAACAACTATATGTTAGACTAACTACTTTAAATATTATTAGCAGATAAAAATTTACACAGAATATTTACATGTTTAGAATAGACTAAAGTTAGTAAAGAATTAATATTAATAGGCCGGGGACTGTCATTTGGAAGGATATCATAAAGAGGGGATACGATATTGGGGCAGTCGAAGAAAATGTGATCCAGGGTACCCTCATCTAATCCACACTCACAAAGAGAATGGTCACGGACTCTAATTTTGCCAAGAAAAACAGCGGAGCAAACATGGCTAAGTCTAAGACGGATTATAGCTGAGACAATTTTTTTAGGGAGATGGCAGTGGGAGGAAAGCCAAGGCTTAGAGGGCAGGGTCGGTTGCAAGTTACCATAATGCTTACCTACTGACTGACGAGAAATCTGCCACTTTTCATTCCAAGATTGAAGCATATCAGGTTTTGCCAGGGAATGTAAATCTCGAGGAAAATTTTTGTTATACTTCTTAAAATACTTACCCAATTTTCAATATTCTACTAGCTTCGACCAAGTACTGAGTGAGTTCAGTGCCCATTAGTGCCAAACAATAGACTGCAACATCCATGGACGCTGTCAGCAGTGGGGTGTGTGCTATGTTACACACTTCTACACTTGGTGTAGTGGCTACCAAATCGAAGGACCGAACTGGATGGGGTACATGATGTGACAGCGCAGCTTCTCCACAACCCATATCAGCTATTTTATGTGTTTTAGGCCTGTTGGAGTAATAATTAAGTCATTCCAAAATTTACTGATTTGTAAAATAATTTTTAGCTTAAACATCCTCTAGATGTACCCAATTTAGTAAAACCTCAAGCAATTTAAATGTTTTAAACAATTTTTATACTCTGTTCATATTAACTTTGACGAGCTGCATGTAATTTTACTATGTATCTGTTAAATCAAGCTGAGAGAAATTATTACTCAGGTAGTTTTCAACAACAGTATAAAGTTGTAATACGTCTTAATGAAGAACAAAATGTCTAGAAAAGCATCAAATTCTACAATTCATTTGTTTTGT
Source organism: Bombyx mandarina (assembly GCF_003987935.1). The sequence goes on from NW_021011614.1 coordinate 258,090, forward strand.
TGTGGTTACATTTCATAATGCCTTTAAATGGAAAAATAGACACATCGTGATGACATTTGTGATAAAGTTTTTCATACTTACATTTTCTGAATCCTCTTTACAATTAGGTCTAATGGATTGATGGGCCATTTCTTGAGTTGTTGCTGGTAACCTTCATGGTAAGTTTTGAAGGCAGCGGGATCACTCTGGAATAATTGATGTGCTTCTGTACCTGATGATGTGTATAGTTTTTCATTGAGGTACCTGAATTGTGCAGCTGAAATAATCAAAGCTTTCATAAGGAATTTATATAAACATTATAGTTGGAAAATAAGCTGACATGTCCATAGTTAATAAATACTATTGCTTATTTTTAATGCCTAAGTATTTCTACAATATAGTTGCTAACTGGACAAAACAATCAGTGAATATTCACTGATTTTTTTTTCCAGTTAGTATATATATACTGACAGAACTGATATCTAGTGACAGAGTATAAGTAATTAAATGTTCAATGGTTTACACTAGGAAGACTAAATAAAAGCAGCTAAACTAAGCACAACATCAAATATAAAAAAAATATATGATTTACTGTCCAGTTATAACCTTTTAATCTTTCAAGCATTCTCTCCCTCAACTTGTTTCCGTTTCTCACATTAACAGTAAAAGGACTTCTCAATGAGTTTTCTTGTAACATCTTTCTTAGTTTTTCTTTTTTAAAATCAATTTTAACATAATTTGATGCTTCTAATTTATTTATATTTTCATCCTTGCTGGTTTTAAGGTGTTTTGCTTTCTTTCCTTTGCTTTCTTTAAATAAAATATCTTCTTGATCATCATTCTGTAATTGTTCATTTAACTTTTTCCTTTTTTCATTTATAAGTACTTCATCTACTATGTCTCCATTGAGGTCAGAAACTTCAACATAGTCATCTGGTTGTGAGTTATTTATACTTTTACGTTTTTTTGTTCTTTTTGTAGTATTTTTTAATGTACTATCAGTAACACTTGTGTCTATGGAATGTTTTTGTGTACTGTCACTCAAATCTTTATTTACTTCATTCGATTTATTAATTTTTGATTTTTGAAACTTAACATTTTTATTTTTTATTTTATTAACATTTTTATTTTTTATTTTATTAACATTTTTATTTTCTATATTTTTGTGATTTTGATAATTATTTTTACTGTTAGATTTAGTGATATTTGATTTCAGTAAGCTGACAAAATTATTCTTTTTATTTGTATTTCCATCTTCATTTACTATTTTGTTACTATTCTCATTCTTGTTTTTATTTTTCTGGTTTTTTATCTGATTGATTTTTTTGTACTTTGTGCTTAAATTGACTTTATTGGCACTTTTTGGAAACTGCTTGGTGTTGGTTAATTCAATATTTATTGGAGTTTCAGTTTTCAGTATTAAGTTTTGTGATTTTGCCTGAAATAAATAAGTAAACATGATATGTATTAACCAGAACTTGGCCAATTTATTTTGTGTCATCATTGTTAAAAGATTAACTTTTTTTACGACCGACAACATTAAACAAACTGGTCTATTTGCACAACGATGTGTTGAGCTTTGTACGAAACATTCCAACCGAAGTCGCATCACCACCATAGTTCAATGAGGACTAGACTGGTTCAATGAGGACTATTTTTTTTATTTTTTTTTATTGCGTAGATTGATGGACGGGTTCACAGCCCACCTGCTGTTAAGTGGTTACTGGAGCCCATAGACATTTACGACGTAAATGCGCCACCCACCTTGAGATATAAGTTCGAAGGTCTCAAGTATAGTTACAACAGCTGCCCCACCCTTCAAACCGAAACGCATTACTGCTTCACGGCAGAAATAGGCAAGGTGGTGGTACCCACCCGCGCGGACTCACACGAGGTCCTACCACCAGTAAAATTTATTGTTTTTATTGTTGTAAGTTTTATTGTTTTTATAAAAATAAAGTAAATCTTCATACTCAACAAGATAAATAGATACAGTTATAGTTATTGTTAGTTCTTCTTCTATATCGTGTCACTCTTGACAGAGTGGTCGTGATTTAGTGTTGGAGGAAACAATATCCTCCAACACAATTTTATATAAAGATAGCAAGCATGCTTGGGTTTTACTTTAATATTCATGAAATAAATCGCACCTTGACGGTTTTCCTACTGAATTTAATATTTGATTTGGGCACATAACTATCCCATTCCGGTATTTTGAACATTTTAATTATAATTCAACTCTCTATTAAGAATACAGTATTTTCTTCTTCAGTCCATACATTTGCTAGATACACACTAAATGCTCTCCGAAGATGTTTTAATGAATCAAGTTTTATTTTATTTAGGTTATGTTTTCTTATAATTTATCCGTCGTGGTAGATGTCAATTTGACATTTTTTAGTTACGTTTGACAGTTGACAATGGTAGTCTTTTTATTGACGATGTCAAAATCAGTTTTGTTCAAGACTGTTTTCAGTTCCCTGCATGTTTCCCGTCTCTAGCAATTAACTTTTATTTTTGTTTGTAACGAATTTATATCTAGATAGCTTGAACACCTTAAAATGAAAATTCATATAACATAAAACAATAAATAACTTTTATAAGGAACTTCATAAATTACCTAAAGTACCTGCTTTTTCACGTTGTGATTTTATATAAATGACGTAGACTAACAGGTCCATTCTAGTTAATATCACTATTATTTTTTAAAGGTCATTGTCGTTGTTCGAAGTTCTTTGTAACTGGCTGCCATTGATTCCCAGGATATTAAAAAGCCGTAGATTAAATAAAATATATAAGATTTTATTTAGGTTCCTGTTTCGTAATTGATTAATCCATTTATTCCTGGATCTACTCATTAACGCGCGAAATTTATATCGATTTGGTGGAAATGGGTCATTAATAAAGGTAATTTAATGTGAAACCATGATAAGAGTTTTTTGTTCTTTGATATCTGATGGGCATCGGCTTCCACTATTCAGCTCATCGTTATTTATCTTTCTATNTAAGATTTTCTTTAGGTTCCTGTTTCGTAATTGATTAATCCATTTATTCCTGGATCTACTCATTAACGCGCGAAATTTATATCGATTTGGTGGAAATGGGTCATTAATAAAGGTAATTTAATGTGAAACCATGATAAGAGTTTTTTGTTCTTTGATATCTGATGGGCATCGGCTTCCACTATTCAGCTCATCGTTATTTATCTTTCTATCTTGTTTTCCTCATCGTTCATTCTTCAAGTTAAATTTTCCAGAAAACGATTGAATGAATGAAGTCGCACTTCCCAGAACGCAGCATTTTAATGAGTACCTAGGTTTGAAGAGTGGGACAGGTGTAAACTACAAAATTGAGATTTAGTAGACCTCATGTTTCAAGATGAATGGAATTCTTGGCAGTGAACCCATAGATTAACGCATAATTGAGATTTCAATCTCATATCTTCATGGTGAGTGCATTGATACTAAGAAGTTTGTTCTTCGGTAGCCACTTAATGTGGACCGTGAGCCCGTCTGCTTATTAACAAAAATACAGAACTTTAAGCGTAGGTACTGCCACGGACTATGGATGAATGGTGAATAGTAAGATAAGATAGGTTTAGCGAAATCTGTAATATACATATAACCGTCTGATTAATCTACGCCAGCGCCAAGCCACTTTCAGCAGGTCTGCATGTCTTCCGCAATATATACATTAAAAGTGAAGTCCTGATTTCCCCCTACATGTCTAAAAGCTATGACGCGCATGTCCGCCACAAGACATGCGCAAAGAATTAGTGGTATCGCTCTCAATGCGCGTGTATCATATTTACAAAATATTAACCAATCCAGAAATTAACATATGAAACATCAGTATTACATGCAGGAATAAAATACGAATTTTATTAGTATTATGTAGTGTAGCGAGTGTATTGAATGTTTTGATAACCTTTAATATTTAAATGATTGCTTGATTAATGTATGCAGCGTGAGAAAATATCCATGTGAGTGATTTTCTATGTACTTAAGTCTTATAATACATTGGTTTTGAACACTATTTTTAACAGCTACCTATATGATATGTTTTTATTATGAAAATGCGATAATTTTTTTAAGTACATACATACATATTAAATTGGATATTCCAAGCAGAAATTAATTCTATTTTTTTTGACTTCAAAAGCAAATGAGTTTGATGACAACTCTAAGTGGTATCAGCGTTCATGGACAACGGCAAGGCCAGTGATATAGTCAAGTGCTTCCTACTGGCAAGGATCGTGTGCAGGTTTCGTTTGAAATATGACAATCAATTACGAGTATATAATAATATGACGTAGCGTTCGAGAAAATGTTAAATTTATTTTTATTTTATATTCATAAGCTACCGAATCAAATAGGTACCTACAAAACGTGTTTCTATATATAACTTCAAAAATTACTTAAAGCAACTATAATATAATTCGGATCTATTATACAAAAAAAATAGGAAAGTTATATGTTTATGTACTATATAATTTTATAATTGACTTCAATATTAATTATCCCAGGCTAAGATCCCAAATTCTGTTTACTTTTAAAGAAAATAGATTCCACAAAATGTTAAACGTTCGGCATTTTATTATGAGTTTATTATATTACGTTTCAATATTGTAGCTTAACTAAAGCACTAAATTACTATACCTGCATATATGTATATATATATANTATGTTTATGTACTATATAATTTTATAATTGACTTCAATATTAATTATCCCAGGCTAAGATCCCAAATTCTGTTTACTTTTAAAGAAAATAGATTCCACAAAATGTTAAACGTTCGGCATTTTATTATGAGTTTATTATATTACGTTTCAATATTGTAGCTTAACTAAAGCACTAAATTACTATACCTGCATATATGTATATATATATATATATACAAAAAATATTCATTGAACTGTACTTGACATATCTTTTATCGAATTTAATTTAATTGTGTACAATAAACAATATTGTTTAACGTAAACAATTTTATTTGCATGGCTGTGTGGCCCTGGGGGTGTCAATGTCCGAATTATCGGCAGTGACTACATTCAACCAGTAAGTTTCTTGTCGTGGCAGAAAGTGCGACTGTCACGAAACATAATAGAATATGTTAAAGAAACGAGAAATTGCAAATTATTTTTGGTACATTTTGTCTCATTCTGCATTGCTGTATTATTCAGTGCAACCTAACCTAAGCATCAGCCCGCTGAGTTTCTTGCCGGATCTTCTCAGCGGGTCGCGATTCCGATCCGGTAGTAGATTCATACGCAAATCAGCTACTCTTGAGTTGTTAGGTCTCCTTTGGAGGCGCTCGAGCAGCTGTTAGCAATTTCCACCCCTCCTGGCTGAGCCTTTGCTCGCCCACCTGCCCTGGTAAAACTGGAAAGGCCTCCGGGCCACCAGTAAATTCTCAAACATAAAAAAAATATGTATTATTCAACTATCATCATTTTCATCAGCATATCGTCTAGGTACTTATTGAATAACATAAATACATTGTATTCATACTTAATTTGATGGTCACTAAATTGATCGTTCATTCTTATCTCACGACTGAAATTTCAAACGTACCTAATTTAGTTTGTCGAACAAAGCAGACATTGCTGGTTAGTAATATAGGACATATATATGTTCTGGACTCCTGCCGCATTGCGTCTTAGGTTCGTGTTGTTGGCCATGTGAGATCCGGCTAGTGTAGCGCGGACTCCGGTTTCGACTGGCGATCAGAATCAGTATCTTTTATCGAATAATGTACGGTATGGTAGCTGACTATTTTTTCTTCTTTTCTTTATTGCCCTTATAGACGGAGGAGCATACGGGCCACTTGATGGTGAGTGGTTACCGTCGCCCATGGACTTCAGCAAAAGCAGGGGCAGAGCCAAGCCGCGGCCTACCGTTAAGTACTCTCTACAGGCCTTGTTTGAAGAAGGACATGTCATAGCTCTCGGGAAACACCGTGGAGGGGAGCTCATTGCAAAACCGGATGGTGCGTGGCAAAAAAGATATCTGGAAACGCACTGTGGATGAATGCAGTGGCTCCCGGTAGTGTGAATGAGCTCTACTCCGGTGGCGGGCGGTGCGATGGTAAAAACGAGATGATGGGTTCATCTCAAATAATTTCTCAGAGTACTCCCCATGGAACATACTGTACAATTACTTGTTTTAGTATCATATGAAGTCGTCGTAGCCTATATTGAAGTCGTCGTGGCATAAAGGATAAGACGTCCGGTGCATTCTTATCTAGCGATGCAACAGTTTTCGAATACCCATAGGCAAGTACCAATTTTTCTAATGAAATGCGTACTTAACAAATGTTCACGATTGATTTCCACGGTGAAGGAATAACATCGTGTAATAAAAATCAACCCCGCAAAATTATTATATAATTTGCATAATTACATGTGGTATGACGTCTTTTGAGTCCGCATGGGAATGTACCACCGTCCTATTTCTGCCGTGAAGCAGTAATGCGTTTCGGTTTGAAGGGTGCTCCACCTTTGTGCTGTAAAAACTAAGACCTTGGATCTCGTGTCTTAAGGTGGAGGCTATGGACTCCGGTAAACACTCAACACCTGGTGGGCCGTGAGCTCTTCCACACGTACATATGTGGACTATAATATGTTTATGATACAATAGTATACCTAATAGTACATATTTAGGAAAACAAGAACACAAACGCACAAAATCACGGGCCACGTGCGTGCTTATTATCTGGACTAATACGTCAATTGACGTCGATATACGGACTATTTGACGGATACCCTGATATATGGTAACTAGAGTACAATCAATTTTAATGTCTCTATTTGCAGAATATATATATATAAGTTTGTCGTAGGAATGAAAACAAGTTTACAGTTTGTGCCGATCGTGATACTAATCGCTTTTCTATATTCAGAACAACATTTTACGATGTCTATGCTATGATGAAAAAAAAAACAATAATCGCTATTGTTGTAACAGGCAAAAGGGTTCAACAAACAGGTAGGCAGCAGCTTGGCTCTGCCCCTGGCATTGCTGAAGTCCATGGGCGACGGTAACCACTCATCATCAGGTGATGCTCGTCTGCCAACAACGGCAATAAAAAAGAAATTTATATAGAAACAGTCATTATAATTAGTGTAAAAACAAAACAAAAATTTCAACGTATATTGCCAACTGTTTGCGGGTTCCGATTACAATGATATGATATCAATCTGAATTTTTATGTTATGCATGTACATACATCGCTTCTAATGTATAGTTCTGGCCTTGCGTCTGTTACAGTCTGTATCATTTGAAATCTGAATCATATTACAGAGTTGGTCGTCCTTAATGCCCATAATTGCCAAGAAATTGTTATGAAGTATAATTAAATTTTTTTATGGCTTATTCTTTCTTTATTCACTGATCAAAATGTTTTATCAACCTGTGTCAAAAATAATTATGTATAATGATGGTTAGAAAGACGAAATGACTGGTCACGCAATTTTTACATCTCCTATTGTTGTTATTGTGACCGATTCGTTTGGAATTGTAATATGTAGTTATGAAAAAAGAACATTGTTGCCTCACTTTACGGAAATCTTTTTCACATTTAGATTGTAATGGTAGATAATTGTTATTTGATTTAGTCTCGGAAAATGTATTGACATGATAACATTTTATGAGCTAGAAGTTTCGACGGTAAATTACGGGAGCCGACATCTGTGTTTCCTTCTGATTTTTGGTTTGTTGTTTCAGATGATAAAAAGGTAGAGAATACAATTTAGAAACAAATAGTCCAGGTGATGAATAGAGGACGATTACAGGAATGGGTTACTCTGTGGTCAAAAGATCCATCATCAAAGGGCGGAGGGACAAAATTGTAAGTTTAAATTGTAAATTGTAAGTAAGTTGTCATATCAATTATTTAAAAAATTTTAAAGTCGTAGTTGCCTAAAATATTAGACTCTCGGCGTATTCGTATCAAGCGATGCGACTGTGCCGGTGATTGAATGCCGCAGGCTCAGCACTTATAATTTTTTCTAATGAATACGCACTTAGCACATTTTCAAGTATGATTGATTCAAGAAGAAATCTTTTAAAACATATGATTTGCGGAATTACTGGTGGTAGCGCATCTTATGGGTACTCATGGGTTTGTATCACTACCCTATTTACTTCTTACGGTTAGATCGGGGATTTAGACCTCATGTTTCGATGACCAGCGTTGGTCAATCTCGTGGTGAAGTCGCCGGTAGTCACTCCACACCATCTTATAGGCGAGATCATTCAGCCCTCTACGGAAAAGAGGTTTCTTCATTAATATTGTTTTTATTTGGTTTTGACCAGTTCATTCATTTTTGTAATCTACTAAATTCTCCACAATTGCTAACTGCTTTCTGCGTGATATGCCCTTTTTAAATGAGATTTGATTCGGGAGGCAGCGGCTTGACACCATACCTACTCGTATCACTGTGATCGTTTGTCTCCGCAGGTAACAGTTTCACAAACGTAAGTTTTTGTTAACAGTGGAACTGGCGCTGCCGATGGAGCATTGTGACGATAGCGGCCATAGCGCTAATATTCTACAACGCCGTTGCCAACATCTGGTTGTTGCACCCCACCGCTTGTCCCGTCATCTCAACTGCCTCTCCCTCAGATCCTCCATCGTGCGAACCATGCATAGACACGGTACCGAATAGCGCAATCGACGACGATCCGATCGCGAAACTCGACTTGCGATTAGGAAGGTGGGACGGATCTCGAAGCTACAGACTCTTCGATTACGCGGCTGTGGGAGAGCTATACTCTGAAGTGTCGAGCAACAGTAAGGTGTGCCTCGCCACTCAGAGCTCCATAGAACGGCTCCACGAGCTGCTAAGAATAGCCGCGCACTGGACTGGACCTATATCAGTGGCTGTATTTGTCGCTGGAGATGAACTAAGACTTTTGAGAGCGTTCACGACATGGCTATTTCGATGTCAACCAGAAATATATTCAAGAGTTGCCTTACATATTGCGACACCAGCAGAAAGACCAGGAGTGCACGGTGTAGTACCGAGCTGGGCAAGGGATTGCCGCTCGAAGCCGTTGCCTCCAGGAGAAAGAAGGGCAGATACAGTAGCTTGGAGGGCACGACATCCATACCCTCAGAACCATATGAGGAATCAAGCACGGAAGAACTGTCATACTTCTTACGTTTTTCTTGTCGATGTGGATATCGTGCCGTCTAAGGGGATGGCAGCATCGCTCGATAAGGTCAGTATCCGATTACTTCATAGAGAACATGTATCAAACATTGTCTCTGTTTACTTCACACACTTATATATAACACGGCCTGATAATCACTTTTACTCGGATGGCAACGCGAATCGCAGCCGCCACCACGGTGCACCATTCTCTTGGTGCCAGCGCCCTTGAGTGACGGCAGCGTACGGCGCAGCTTCCACCATCTCAGGTCGCACCGTGACCATCACCGGGAGGAGAATATCTCCTCACAGGGGCCAAACGAACGACTTTTCTTTTTATGAGCGAAAAGTTATTTATTAGTAGTATAAATACGAAAACATTGAAATGGCTATGTAATGTAACGGTTTATTTTTCGAAAATATACTAAATTAAATACTTTTATAAGCAACATTGGGCTAAGGGTACGTTCAGATGAGAAATGCGCATCAAATTCATATCAAACAAGATTCTTAATACAATAGTAATGTTTATAAGTTTGCGTTCCATATCTTACCCTCTATTATCTTATCTTCTAGACGAAAGATTGGCTCTCTGGCTTACCTTGATGGTGACCGGGCGTAAAGGCAAGCCGTGGTTCGGTCGGCATGTACAGGGAAATCGCCCCTCGCTATCTTAAACTACTACGCACCCAGCCTGCACATACAATATGAACCTAGCTTAATTTTCTTTTCAGTTCTTGACAACAGCACCTAAATGCTCGCTCTGTGCCTATGTTGTTCCGACATATGAACTAGACAAACGCGTGGCGACCTTCCCTAGCAGCAAGTCAGAACTTTTACGCCTCTCCAGAAATAAATTAGCCATTCCGTTTCATAGAAAAGTGTTTATTTACAACCAGTACGCTTCTAATTTTTCTAGGTGAGTTTTTGTATATACTCTTTTCATTTCTAAAACTCTTGTGGGTCGTATATGAAGACATCAGTTTTCTGTGTCTGTCAGGGATTCAAAGAAACACGATTCATACTATAAAATAGTAATTTTCTAGAAAATTCTCAGCACCACCTCTGTACTCAAAAACGGGGTAGCCATTTTAGAAATTTCAGGAAATTTGTGATTTCGATCTCACTTGTTAAGATGAGTGAGGCCATTCAAACGAGATTCGATGGCAGGTCCTGTAACATTCAATCGAAGTTTAATTTACTCTCAAGTTTGCTTTGTTTAAACTTCCAATCCGAACCAGATGGGAGGCGAGTGGAGGCAACGAGACCAGCGAGACCCACATCTCCCATAACGTGACCAACTTCGAGCTGTTGTACGAGCCCTTCTACGTGGCTCCGGACACTGTACCTGCTCATGATGAACGGTTTCTGGGCTACGGCTTCACGAGGAATACACAGGTTATTAAAGAATAATTTAATTACGTTTATATTGTATGTACACATAAGTTAGAGGTGCGATTAATTCAAACGAGAAATTAAATATTCGTATATCAGTAATCGTCAAAGCCGGCCGTTTCCCACTGCTCCTTATGAAATCCACAAAATTTCGTTTTAACCTTTAAAAGCGCGAACCGTCGATAGATCGACACTCTATTAATGCGTATAAACTGCGGAGCGTCGGAATACCGACTATTGCGCACACAGATCATCTGTGTTTCTATGACCTGTGATTGCGCAGTTTGATTATAAATTATAATAGGTATTTGGCATCGATTGCGCGAAGTGTATAAAATTTTTAATACGTTAATAACATTTTATAAATAACCATTTAAAATTATTTTGCTGTGAAATCAGGTTTGATTTTTCTATTTTTTTTAATTACTTAATTTTTATAAGGGTTTTTTGTCAAAAATTCTTTTAATTTATGCAAAATAAGCTGAGCACTAAAAGGGTTAAGTTGCTGCGTGACTGATATCACACTTCATGAGTACCTACTCCGTCACAGAAAAAGGCGGGATGGTGGCACCTATCCATGCGGATTACTGCATCCTACCAGCTCAGCAGTAAAATCAATTAGCGATCATAATACACTGGTATAATATTTACAGAACGCTTCTCCGAGCACTCATTACTTGAGGTATATCTTAGCGCGGAGGTGGAAATGAGGTGAAGCCATTCTATGCGGACGCAGCGCAGTATAAAGATTGGTCAATTGAGAACTAAATATTTTCTTTTATATTAATTGAAGCTTTTTTTTATTGCTTAGATGAGTGGGCAAGCTTACAGCCCACCTGGTGTTAAAATATGAAACTCCACGATTTACAAATTGTGAAAGTCTAATTCAAGAAGAAATTCTAATCTCATATGTTCGTAATAGTCTGAATAAGGTTGTTCTGGAAACAAAATTGGGAAATTTCATAAATCACACTACTGATATACTGATTAAGGCTTCATTTGTCAATGTATGGAGTTTTCTTTCTCCATCTCCTGAAGCAGATAACATTGTGTTCAATGATATATTGAGTGGCGCGATAAACAGTAACCTTGGCGTCGTGCCAGCCACGCGTTATCCGGTATGGTGAAGGAAATGAGGTCATCATGATTCCGTCATCCAGTTTTCTAAACTACTCCTCAACGGATTTTGTATTGGCATCTGCGTTAGGGAATACCAATAAAATCGATTGGTATAGCTTTCGCACAAGCAGTGAGTGAGTAATCTTGACATTGTAATACAAAGTTGACCCGATCCATTTGCAGTTAGATCGAAATTTCAGAGACACATTTGAAGAACGGCCGTTCTGACTTCAAAGCTGTTGGACGCTGTTTTACCGTAGAAATTGGTGGGGTGACTGGTTTGGGAATTTGAATTTGAATTATTAGGTCGTAATTTTGATTATTCGAACAAATAGATGAATGTTAATGATCGGTTATTGATCAGAATATTATACTACTAGATACTACTCTCGCATCGTTTATCCGTAGTAGTGTTTTCGATTACAATATCCAGTCCTCTGAGGTGAGGATTTGATACATGCCTTTATTTATAAGTCCGCACAGGAAGAACGGAATGTCTGTATTTTCAAAGGATTGGGAACATTTTTAAGGCCAATGGTTCTGGAAATGTTTTGTGTATTAGCGACGGGCAGATGGATTAAATGCTCGTCGCTCGTCTAATAAAAAACAAACCGAAGCATGGAATGTCTGTATTTCCAAAGGATTTGGAACATTCTGGAGGTCAATAACTCTGGACGTATTGTGTGTATTCACGGCGGGTAGATCGATTGAATGCTCGTCTAACAAACAAAGAAATACCGTACTCTTCAGACTTGAATACGTAAACCGAAATGCGACAGAGAAGTAGGACTCTAGCATTAGTTTAGTTCTCAATAATAGATATATTCTTTTACTTTAATATACAGTTATACTTGAATTTTTGGGGTCTTTCTTAAACCCTTTTTGGTATGTAATGGTAAGATGGTAATATTTTAATGTAACCTCTTGTCAGTCTGCACGGGTAGGTACCACTGCCTATTTCTGCCGTGAAGCAGTAATGCGTTTCGGTTTGAAGGGCGGGGCAGCCGTTGTAACTATACTGAGACCTTAGAAGTTATATCTCAAGGTGGGTGGCGCATTTACGTTGTAGATGTCCATGGGCTCCAGTAACCACTTAACACTAGGTGGGCTGTGAGCACACGCGTCCACACATCTAAGCAATAAAAAAAACATGAATATAATAAAATTTAAACAGATATTTAGATAGTTATATTGAGGAACGTACGCGAATACCGATCTGCATCATGTACTAAACAAAATTAGTTTATTTATAACATTTTCAAACGTACAGTGAACGCGTCTTGGGAGTTTTCCTATGTTTTTCACGATTCTATGTTCATAACAAGTATCTCAAATCAACACGGTTTACAATTTAATGTTTCTTCTATGAAGGCAAAGCTAAAGATTGATTATAAATAAACCTAATGTATGTTATGAGTTTCTTCGGACATTTCATGCGGTCTCTCAGATGTGAATTAGAGAAGCTTATAATTTTGGGCCGCATAGAAGACAAGCATGTCGTGGGCAGAACACCAGTCAGATGGTCAGATCTGGTTTAAGGAGAGGTTGGTGGTAGTCTATACCATGCGGTCCATACCACTCATGATCGAACACTATGGAGGAAATCACATGTGGTCGCGATCCTCAGCAGTGAGGGAACTATGAAGAAGAAGAAGATACAAGGCCAGTCATGATATATGTGTGCCTTGTATGGATGTTCATCTAATGGCGATGCTTCTAAAGCGCTACTTTATATTGCCCCGGAGTACTATTCCGACATTTCAAAATATTCTTAAGCCTCATTAAAATAACTAGTGGTCTCCCAGTAGCCGAAATTCGACTATAATTAATTGAAATTATAAGTTTGAACATTATTATGGTTCTATTGTCAAAGACTATAACCACAGATTTCGGGATATAATTAAAAATCATTTCGTGCGTTCAATCTCGTGCTTAAGTCAATCATAAAGGAAGTGGAAGGTAGTAACATAAAAATAGGGATTTTCGTCTGTTTGTCTGAAATTTTGTTTGATTGATTGGTAATCGAATGAGTTGGTCAAATAATTATTAAACTGTTACAATTCTAGGTGAAATAAATGGCACTAATAATAGCTCGGAACAAATCAAGCACGGTCATCCGGTCCTAATTTAGGATTCCCTGTGTTATGGGTATCAGAGACTGATAAAAATACTTATAGGTATATGTTCTAAAAAATACATAGCTAGATAATAAACACCCAGACAAAGAGTAAACGATGAGAGTAGACGATCTGTTCATTACACAATGTTTTCCCGATGTGGGAATCGAACCCGCGACCCTAGGCGCAACAGGCAGGGTCGCTAAGTACTGCACCACCGAGTTAGTCAGTGAAAGTAAATTTATTTTGCCTCTCCAAGTATATTTGGAATTTGGGTATGATTTTTAGTCTTCTTCTTCTTTGTCTCCACCTTGTCCCACTAAGTGGGATCGGTACAGCGAATTTTTCTCTTCCATTCTCTTCTATCAGCCGTCATCTCAACACTCACTCCTCTCTCTCTCTCTCATATCGTCATTCACACACACTCCATCCATGTCTTCTTCGGTCGACCTCTTCTACCTTTACCTTGCACTACCATTTCCATACATCTTCTAGTCACGTGCATCTCGTCTCTACACATCACATGTCCATACCACGCTAACCCTCCGCTCTTCCCGCCGTCTCGTAGGTAGGGTAGGGCGCCGGCTGTGAGCGGCTGGAGTTTTTTGTGAGGTTCAACTCCCACATACGCACGGCGGGTGGGGACCCAGCGATTTTCTCCTGTGGAAAGAAACCCCCCCCGCTCTTTATGATTTTTTTTTATTTTTTTATTGCTTAGATGGATGGACGAGCTCACAGCCCACCTGGTGTTAAGTGGTTACTGGAGCCCATAGACATCTACAACGTAAATGCGTCACCCACCTCGAGATATAAGTTCTAAGGTCTCAGTATAGTTACAACGGCTACCCCACCCTTCGAACCGAAACGCATTTCTGCTTCACGGCGGAAATAGGCGGGGTGGTGGTACCTACCCGTGCGGACTCACAAGAGGTCCTACCACCAGTGATTACGCAAATTATAATTTTGCGGGTTTGGTTTTTATTACACGATGATATTCCTTCACCGTGGAAGTCAATCGTGAACATTTGTTGAGTACGTATTTCATTAGAAAAATTGGTACCCGCCTGCGGGATTCGAACACCGGTGCATCGCTTCAACACGAATGCACTGGACGTCTTATCCTTTAGGCCACGACGACTTCAGAACTTCAGACTTAGTGATCACACTAAATAGACTAACGAATTATAAGTTTCAGTTGGCATTCAGGTTGCTTATTTTAAAACAGTTCCCTAATAAGAAGTACACATGAAATCGTGGACATAAATTTCTCTAAATACGTATGTACAAATAGTTGGTGGATATTGACGTAACAGTGGTAGGCACTTGGCAGGGTGCCAACGCGAATAACTGCAGTGGTAGTCCTGACGTCACGCTAATATTGGGCTAACAAATTCAAGGGTATACAGTTTATATAAGTTGAATAATCTGATAAACTAGAAAACATACTTGAGTTGAACACGTGCAATTCGTGGATTTATCAGATTACGAACATACGAGGATCAGAAAATCTGTTTAAATTTGTAACGTGATCTATTTAGAACAGGGGTTCCCAAACTTATATTGTCTACTGCCACTTTGAGAATAAATTATTTTTTAGCGTCCCTATATTTTCACTTACTTAAAAATCACTATAGGGAGGCGGACCTCGCCCAAGTCCTGGATAACACATTCTAACCAGCGCCATCTAAGCGGGCTCCGGATAGTCTGCCAACCGAGAGGGCTGGTGGTCGCGGTGCCGACAACCGCCGGTCCGGCGTCCCAAGGGGGAGGGTGATGGGAGAGATGTGCTCCGCACTAAACGCTTCATTTTCCCCCCTTTGCCTTTTCATGATTTCTTCTCATGCGAGGTTCGGACGTGGGTTGTTGAGCGACAGGAGGTTTTAGTCAGTTCGACTCCGACATGCTCCGCCCTTCATCCCCACGGAGGGCAGAAATCCGGAGATTTCCTCCTGACCAAAAAAAAAAGCTAGAGCTCGGTGCTACAAGTCCTTAGGCCTGCAGCGCCCATAAGGGGGCGTTATCGCCCACTTTGGGAAAGGCTAGAACTATTAACTATTTGATTTAAAAGGCACGCGTGTTACTACTGTGTCAGTAGCGCTGTAAATGGCACACTGACATAAATATTTTCGTCACTAAGCCGTCATGTGTGTGTAGACACATTTGATTGTGACCTTGATAGTGTCAATGCTTACCAGTGGTCGCTGTCATTTCAGATCTACTTGACCGTAAGCTTATCTACCGACGTAGCCTAATAGACCATTAGCAATTATGGGTATTTTACCATCAATAAAAGTTAAATGACAAACAAATATTTTTATGATGTTGATTATAATATATATATTACTTAACATGTATTATAAGTATATACTGGATAAGAATTTATTATGATTTTTTATTAGAGCTCATACTAATTTAGTCTTTCCGAACTCGAAGAATTGAACAAAAATATTCGATATAACAAAAGCGGGTAGGATATTAAGCTGTAGAATTCTATCCATACAAATTATTTCAAGTTATTATCCTAAAACGTTTAGATAATCAGAGAATGTGTTCAGTGGCTTGCAATTGGAGAAGCATATGTCTAGCAGTCGACTACTATAGGCTGATGATGATGTTGTGCAGATGATAAATTTGAGAACATTATTCTCAGTATTGATAGTAGCATAGGTCTGACATTTACGCGTGATAACCCAAAAATTGTCGTTTATTTTGTTATTTATACCTTAAACCATCTTCATACTGTGTTACTGCAGATGGCGCAATTTAAAAAAAAAAAAGATTAACTTGTTTTCTTAATTTTTATAATATGGTGGTGCACTACATAGATTCGCAGTTATGTAGGTATGTCAAGTTGCATATAAAATATAGGATCGCCCATAACGATGAAGTGTAAATCTTTTAAAATTAATTTATGTTCATCTTATTGCGTGGTAGCTCCTCTAATTAAATCGGTTATCATAATTAGCAACGACACAGTTTTGTGATAAAATATATATACAAACAATTAGTACTGAGTGATAATTTGGCAAATTGTTCAGTTTGGCATTCTTCCACCAACTCATCTGTAAACAACGCTCGGAATATTAACTAATAAAGATTAACACGTCACTTGATTGAATGTTTAAAATGTGTAACGCGATAAAAACGAAAGAGCTTATATTCCGAATCAACAAATCACAAAAGCAATTTGAATATATAATCAAAACGTAAAAAACGGTAATATCATATTTCGAACGTTCTGAAACCGGAGATTAATACTGTTTATTCAATTTTATTCGAAGATCAATATCGGATCTATAAATTTCAGCGCTTGTAATAAAGGTACCGTGGATTCAACGCGTTAAAAAGGTTTTATTCATAGTTGCCTTAATTATTTTGTAATTAATGACTTACCTTTTTTTCAATTTTAATCAAAGGAGAACGTGAAGTAGTGGCTGTTGAAATTCAGCGCTAGTTTGTTGCTCAAAATTTTTTAGAACCAGTCATTATTCAAAAGTATCGTTACTAAATACCGTAGCTGATTTAGTTCGGAAATGCATTTCAGTCTAGTTTTTGTAATAGATTTTTATTATAACAAGGAAATAAAGGAGTGGAGTAATAAAGGAAATAAGTGTGGCTTTAGATTCTTGTGTTGATAGTGACCATGTTTACTGTAAATCATAGACAATATACTTAGTCTGGCCATAAATACTGTTACAATTAAAAATAAACAAAATATTACATTTGAATTTGGAATCTGTCATTTTAATATGATTGCTCATTGAGTTTTCTTATTTTGGTGCCAATACATTGTACAATATTTTGCGATATTAAAATGGAGTGGGGTGATAAAGAGAACCGAATCGCTGTGATTGCATTACACAAAGTAGGTATGGAGGCAAATGCAATTTTTAAAACTCTCCATACGCTTGGTATTAGTCAAATGTTTGTGTACCTGGCTATTAATAGGTGCAATGAGACCTCCTCTGTTTGTGACAGAAAAAGATCTGGCCGTCCACGTAGTGTTCGTACGAAAAAGGTGCTCAAAGCAGTAAGGGAAATAATTCGAAGAAATCCTGTCCGAAAGCAAAAGATTTTATCTCGGGAGATGAAGATAGCACCTAGAACCATGTCGCGTATTTTAAAAGATGACTTAGGACTTGCAGCCTATAAGAGACATACTGGTCATTTCTTAACTGATAATTTAAAAGAGAATATGGTGGTAAAATCGAAACAACTACTGAAGCGGTACGCAAAGGGAGGTCATAGAAAAAATTTGTTTACGGATGAGAAAATTTTTACAATTGAGCAACATTTTAACAAAAAAATAACCGCATTTATGCTCAAAGCTCTGAAGAAGCTTTCCAATTAGACGACAGAGTGCAACGTGGGCATTATCCGACTTCAGTGATGGTTTGGTGGGGTATTTATTACCTATGAAGGAGTGACTGAGCCATACTTTTGTGAAAAATATATCAAAACATTGGCACAAGTGTATCAAGATACCATTCTTGAGAAGGTAGTGAAGCCCCTTAACAACACCATGTTCAATAATCAAGAATGGTCCTTCCAGCAAGCTCGGCGCCAGGTCATAAAGCTCGGTCTACGCAGTCTTGGTTGGTAACGAACGTTTCGGACTTCATCAGAGCTGAAGACTGGCCGTCGTCTAGTCCCGATCTTAATCCGCTGCATTATGATTTATGGTCAGTTTTAGAGAGTACGGCTTGCTCTAAACGCCATGATAATTTGGAGTCCCTAAAACAATCCATTCGATTGGCAGTGAATTTTTTTTAATAATTTTTTTATTTAATTGATAACTAGCCTCAACGTTTAAAGGACTGTATTGCAGCCAATGGAGACCACTTCGAATAAGCTTTTTAAACTTTAAATTGTTTTATATTTATGTAATAAACTAACACACTGTAAAAGTAATAAATGTTTAATTATTTGCAATAGATTTTTTTTTATTTTTAATTGTAACAGTATTTATGGCCAGACTAACTATATCACGGTAGGCAGCAGGTTGGCTTTGCCTTTGGCATTGCTGACGTCCCTGGGCGATGGTAACCACTCACCATCAGGAGGGCTGTACGCTTGCCTGCCTACAGGGACAATAAAAAAAAAGAAGTCAAAACATTTGTAACATTTAATTAATGGTAATAATTCTAATGATCCTGGTCCTTTAGGTAATAGTTTTGACGTTTCTGAATAACTATTTCGTGGACTATTGAACCAGTTCAGGCTATCTTCGAATGCGCAGCATCGTGGATTGAGGTGTAGAGTGAAGCGATATATAATAATGATCCTAAAACTACTGCCAGTAGGGCATCTTATGAGCTAACACCACCCTGCCTATTTCTGTCGTGAAGCAGTAATGCGTTTCGGTTTGAAGGGTGGGGCAGCCGTTGTACTGTAACAACTGAGACTGTAGAACTTATGGCTCGAGGGTTTTTTATTGTTTAGAT
This sequence comes from Bombyx mandarina, assembly GCF_003987935.1. The sequence continues at coordinate 277,299 of NW_021011614.1, forward strand.
GGTTGGACGAGCTCAAAGCCCACCTGGTGTTAAGTGGTTACTGAAGCCCATAGACATCTACAACGTAAATGCGCCTCCCACCTTGAGATATAAGTTCTAAGGTCTCAGTATAGTTACAACGGCTGCCTCACCTTTCAAACGGAAACGCATTACTGCTTCACGGCAGAAATAGGCAGGGTGGTGGTACCTACCCGCGCGGACTCACAAGCGGTCCTACCTCCAGTAAAAAACAGCAGGGTGGCAGCATTTACGTAGTAGATGAATATGGACAGTTATTACTATTCACGTCGTCTCAGCTATCGCGTTACAAGACGTACAGAAATACATCGAAGTATTTTCATAATCGCAACCGTTTTATATTTAGCGCGTTCCCCGCTTACAGCTAACGTGTTACAGAATGTAACGACCTCATTTATGTTTTATATTCTTTTGAATTTGTATTACGTTCGTTGACTAGTTCACGCCCGTGATTTTGTACGTGCTTTAAGCAATTAATAAATAAAATTATATATTTTTAACACGTTTTTATTACTTGATGTGTATGCGGAATATTTGAACGTTATTTTTACCATGTTCAAGCCCTACGAGAACTATTTATATATTTAATTTACAGCTATAAATGGGTCAATGGCACATCTGGTATAAGGTGAAGACCAGTGGCCATAGACCTTAATGTTGCTACCGCTCACATTAGGATATAAGGTAGGTAGAAGTCTCAATACGGAGCCCATTATTGCTTCGCAGTGTGCTCTTGTGTGCTCATACTACGCCCTATCACTAGTGAATGGAATATGTAATCACAGGATGTTTGTTTACTACTCACGAGAACGTAGCTTGTCTTTCTCAGCTGAGTGGTCACATCATCATGATGTGACGCCCACTGTAAGAAATATAGAGGGTCTTTTATACGTAATTTTTCGACATAAAAATTATTCGATGTTATTTTTTATTAATAACAACAATATTAATAATAATCTATTTTAAAAAATCGATAACCAAAAATCAATGTCGGTTGAGACGCGATTAATTTGATCTGTAAAACTGCTAAAATTGTACAGTGAGTTCCGTATAATATTTTTAAACTATTGCATAGCTTCTATCGCGGGCCTTGAGCGCGACGACTGAATCAAGAAATTCCGTAACGAAAATAACCTGACACCCCCACTACGCCTACTATGTAGCTCGCGTTCAACACATTCACACGTTGCGCTTGTGTAGTGTTTGGTTTATTAAAGCCTTAACAGATGTTCTCCATAGTTTGTGAACTGAGGCTTGGCGCACACACTCGCTAAGTGAAGTTTTAGAAAGGTCTTTCACCTGATCAGTCCAGCGTATAGGGCTTCGTCCACGAGATCTTTTACCATTGACCCTACCCTGAACAACAAGTTTTTCGATAGGCCGTCGCGATACGTGTCAAAAATATCGAAGAATCCTGGATTGCACTGTTGACGACAACGTTTGAGAGATATTAAGTTCTTTTAGGATCAAGGCGTTGGTGCGATGATCAGTCCAAGATATATGGAGCATCCAGCACCACATTTCTAATGCATCGATCCTTCTTCTTTCTCTTTCTTTGACAGTCCAGGTCTCAACCCCATATAGAAAGATGGGGAACACAGATCCAAACCAAACCAGTCAAAGTCCGACTGGTAAGGACCAGTCGGCTTTTGGTGGTCTTGGTGATATTCCGGTCTTTCCATCTTTTCGTGAGTTTATCCATGCCCGAAAATATAAATGAAGTAAATAAGAATACCGTGTACCAGAAGACGCAGTGTGGATAGGCCTCCCACAAGATGGACTGACGACCTATTGAGGTTCACGGGGATTCGTCACCATTTGAATATTCCGACAATTCAAACCTGACTATCCTCGAAATTTCTTCGACAATTATGAATAATATTAAATTTCTTGACATTTACTTTTCTTTGAAATTAAATCGTAAAAGTAAGTGTAATGTCTGCGCCTTGCGAAAACTGAAGAAAATAACTACACCATCAAGATTATTAATATTTTGAGTTTCTTATAGCCCAGCTCTATTTATTTATTAAACGAGTTATTTTTAAACATCAATTAACAATAAATATGTACAATGCCATTACAAATGTTTCGGCAATGAAGCTTGATCAGAAGATAGCAATTAGTGGAATATCAGTCCTGGAATTATCTTTAGAAATTATCTTTTGATCTTATTTGTTTTGCGGTAAGTGTGAACGATACGATTTTGTTTTTTCTGAAATGGTTTTTATATCGACTAAATTAGGAACGCCGTAACCCTGATGAGGTCGTGTCGCGACCGTGACTTGTACCGTGTGAAATTAACTCGTAGTGTCGCAACCTTACAAATTAGGACATCGCCGTTTTTAACTGAAGGCTCCAGCTATTTGCTCCATCACCGTCCGGCGCGTTGACTGTCTGAAAATGAATTGGACTGCGGCTCTATTGCTCTTGTTCGTGGCTTCTGTCGTGGGTGAGTATTCGAAAATGAAAAACTTATTCCGAGATTCTAACGTATGATTGTGAACAAGAACACGAAAGTTATGTTTAAAAAGACCATTAAAATTTTTAAATTAGGGAACTAAATTGTCGACAATAATCGTGTGCAATTGCTCTGAGCACACGATTAATAAATAAAAAATGGTAACCTAAAACTGGTAAGTGATATGAAGGTAAGTGTACAATTTAAAAAATGCCAATTTCCCTTTTTTTTTTCATAAAAAAATACTTAGTCGATGAATTTAACGAAAAGTCTATGTTTCAGACCTCCAAGAAGCAGTTGAAGGCGACTGCTGCTCTGATGCTCAGAACACCGATGATGTACAGGAAGATCAGGGCCTGTTAGAGTTGGAAGCGGCTTGTCCAGAGTTGAGCGGACAGATCATAGGCGGGAGGCCGAGCTCTGTCAGCAGACACCCTTATCAGGTGTCGATGGTGCTGAACGGTAACTCTTTCTGTGGAGGCTTCATTATCAGCAGAGACTACGTGCTAACGGCCGCCCATTGTGTTCAGAAGTAAGTACATTTTATTCTTAGTTTTTTAAAACGAGATGACGGATAGACTAACTTAAGAAATCAATGACGTTATTGACCTTGAGAAATAAGGCTTCAATCTCTATTGTATTGAAATAACTTTTATCGTACCTGTAGACATTAGTACGAATAATACTCTCGTTTATTGATAGCGATTTTTTCCCCCTACCTATTCACTCGTAATCCAAGGGTCTAGCCGATTGGATCGCTATATAAAAATATAGCCACAGATCATCCTTCTTGACCCTCCCCGATGTCCATTAAGTTTTCAAAAATGTGAAATCAGGAATTGTATTGTAGGGCTTTAAATTTTATTCAATACGAACGACTATAATCCGAATAGGAGATCTGGTTGTGAACTAGGCGTGTCCGTAGCTCGAAAAGGAGAATAAATATTATGAGAGCTCATTTTAGGATGGTAGATTTTTTTATTTTTTTATTGCTTAGATGGGTGGACAAGCTCACAGCCCACCCGGTGTTAAGTGGTTACTGGAGCCCATATACATATATAATGTAAATGCGCCACCCATCTTGAGATATAAGTTCTAAGGTCTCAAGTATAGTTACAACGGCTGCTCCACCCTTCAAACCGAAACTGCTTCACGGCAGCAATAAGCAGGGTGGTGGTACCTACCCGCGCGGACTCACAAGAGGTCCTACCACCAGTAAATTTGATTTGATTTACTTTTACCGATAAATTTGATTTGATTAAATTAATTTAAAACTTTTTTTCCGGTAGTCTATATGCTTAGATAAAATTTGTATACTGTTTTTGGAATTGTCAAGTAGATTATCACAAAATTAAATCAAACTTCTTGCTAGAAATTGTTGTGAAGACATAATTTCAAATACATACATCAAATATCGCAAAGATAACATTCGTGGAATTTTTATCACACCTTTTTAAACGATGTTCTAAAAATGTTTATTTTGCGAAAATGATACTTAATGTCTTTGTGACAAGCTTCGATGTATAAACGGACATCTGCTACTTTACGTAACAGCTTTTGAGAAATCAAAACCGCAAAATTATAATTTGCTTAATTACTGGTGGTAGGACCTCTTGTGAGTCCGCACGGGTAAGTACCACCACTCTGCCTATTTCTGCCGTGAAGCAGTAATGCGTTACGGCTTCAAGGGTGGGGTAGCTGCTGTAACTATACTTGAGACCTTAGAACTTATATCTCAAGGTGGATGGCGCATTTACGTTATAGATGTCTATGGGCTCCAGTAACCACTTCACACCAGGTGGGTTATGAGCTCGTCTAACCATCTAAAAAACAAAAAAAAAAGAAATTAAAAGATATTCCTTGCCTTACTAGGATAAAACGAATGAGGTAATTGTTTAGTAAATGTTGGAAAGTTATTATTATATTTCTAGAGCTCTGACCTCTAAATATCAACGGGTTTTAGTCTGCGACCTCAAACACGACGTGATCCGTTAAGAGAAACCTAAACAGATAGATTTGGCGTACCTAGTAATTGTCGCAATCGATTTCTTTGTATTTTTTCATAATGATTGAGAACAATTTTGAAATAGTTACTACCGTTAGCCACCATTGTGCCAAATTTATCGACGCCCCAAGCTTTTCCTTGTCTAGTTTTTAAACTCATTTACTTTCAAGTATCAGACGAAGCTGTAGGCTATAGATCCCAAAATGACCCCCACAATTTCAAACTACAAGATGAAAATTCATCTTTACTGAAACAAATAGGATTGAGGTATTTCCCTGTGCAATCACTTCAACGACGTATTACCAATACCCAATACAGGGATTAGACAGAGAGAGAAAGAGACAGGTAGAAATTTAACTGAGGAACCACGGTCGATTAAATGAAAAATAATAGGAGTTTCATTAGTGTCATTCGGATTAATGGATAGACAAATGACGACAGATTTAGAGCTGACGCTGGACAACTGAATACTGAACAAACATGACCGTTGGAATGTGTCTCAGTAATGAATCTTTGAAAGTTTATTGCTCGGTATTACAGCCATCAACAGAGCCATTAACAGATGTTTTGTTTGCGTAATCGTTATTTTAATGACCTATAAATAGTGCAGATTTAAAAATAAGACTAGAGGATGACCGAGCTTAGCTCGTTTTTTTTATATATATTTTATAAATTGTGTTTGTTAGAAATTATATTTAAATACGGATTACATATTGATATTATATTATACTATTTGTTAATTTCTTTCAATAAAAAAAAAGTTTATGTTTAAGTTGATTATCGATAAAATGGATTATTTGAAAACACGAATAAAACAACCTTTTTTGAAAATCAATAGTAGCTAGATCGATTTATCGCCCCCGAAATCTCCTGTATACTAAATTTAATGAAAATTGTTGGAGCCGTTTCCGAGATTCAGATTATAATATATAAGATTATAGTTCAGTCGTTAAGCATAGTTTCAATAATTGGCGGCAGATTTGTTGCTAGTTTTGGTAGGCAGCGGTTTGGCTCTGCCCCTGGCATTGCTGACGTCTATGAGCGACGGTAACTATTTACCATCAGGTGGGCCGTAAGATCGTCTGCCTACAAAGGCAATAAAAAAAATAGTAGTAAAACACTTGAAGTTGTCGTTGTCTAAAGGATAAAAAGTTATGTGGACTATGATGAACATCGTGCAATAAAAAGAAACTGATACTATTTATAAAAAAAAATTAATCCTGTGGTAGGTCGTATAATGCACTGGTATCCATCCAGCTCCGGTCTATTTTTGGTGAAGTCTTTCTTTTTGGGAAAGTTTCCAAGATATCGTGTTTATATTATTATGTTGTCTATGGGTTATAGCAACCACTAGATTACAGGTTGGCTATGAGTTGTTCTCTCAGCCTTAGCTCAGCAATATTTATACACGTAAATTTTTAACTTCGATCGTAAATCGAAACCGGAGTCCAGTATTACTAACCAATATTACCAAAGACGCGATCAAAAGTGAGCACTTTTGAGTAGCTTTTTGAGTGTTTGAGCACTGTGATGTAATGAAAATAACTGATGTAAAAATAATACTTGATTAGATTTTAAACTACTGAGACTGTAGCACAAAGCCATGGTAACAAAAATGGATCACACGTTTTTAAATCGGGTCATGGTATTTAAAATATTTGGCACCGGTACAATTGTAATTATTTTGAGTTATTAAACCGAGTACTTTCTCTTGTTGGGATAATATAGTCTAATGCGTTTGTTTGTTCGTGATCTATCGTTCGAATACCGCCTATTTGTTTGACATGAAACCAACGCGTGTAGAGCTGCGTGCGTTCCTAATTATTAAATTAATACACAACATAATAGAAACTTTACGAGAGTATTTCATACACAAATTATTCTCATTTCAGTACGGCTCCAAGCGCTATTCGCCTGAGGGTTGGCAGCACACGACGTGACTCCGGTGGCAGGATAGTCTGGGTGTCCAATGTGACTGTCCATCCACAGTACGGGAACCCTCAGTTTGACAATGACATTGCTGTGCTCCGCTTGGCCCAGCCGTTGCCGGTCAATGCTGCGATACGACCTATTAGATTGCCACAGAGAGGCCAGGCCGTGCCTCTCGTCCGGTTGACTGTCACTGGATGGGGATTGACTGCTGTAAGCTGTCCACTATTGTTTCCAACTTAGCTAATTCACTCCTGATCACTGCATAGCAGTCGTTGGTGGTAGCGGCTGTCCTAAAATTTGTGTCAGAAATTTACAGAACTGTACTGCCGATGTCTATGGGTCGTGGTGATTCGCACTATCAGCAGTGATTGTCCATTTATCTATGCCAAAAAATCCTCATATAATAGCTTTAACAATGTTTACCCAATATCATTTGGACTCACTTTTCTTCTGTGGGTGTTTTGGACAAAGCGCATTGATTTGTCCAGAGATGATTGGTTGTTATGTAGGTATACTATTATATTGTATTAGCCCACCGCTACAACAAGCTTTTGAGTTAATATTAGTATGAGACATTTGTGTTCACACGAATTCTTTTTTTTTTTTTTTTTCTTGCTTAAATGGGTGAACGAGGTAAGTGGTTAACCTCGGGTTAAGTGGTTACTGGAGCCCATAGACATCTAAAACATAAATGCCGCCACCCCCTTTGAGATATGAGTTCTAAGGTCTCAGTAAAGTTACATCAGCTGCCCCACCCTTTAAACCGAAACGCATTACTGCTTCAGAAATAGACAGGATGGCGGTACCTACCAGTGCGCCCGTGCGCCGATTCACAAGGGGTCCTATCACCAGAAAACAAGAGGTCTTGTTTACTGATACACTGTGACTGTGGTCTCGAAATTATTAAAATCCGTGGAAGTTCACCCTCATCTCTTGTACGAAACCATTGCTTTTTTTTTTAGCCTCGTGGTCGAAGAATTCCTCGTATAATGATGGAGGCTCAAGTACCAGTTGTGCCTCACTGGTTATGTCGCTTGTCCTATGGTGACGCGTTGACCGGGAATATGTTTTGTGGTGGACATTTTCTTATCGGAGGAGTATCATCCTGTCAGGTAAATGTGCATTCAAGTATATCTGTTTAATGTTCACTACGATGGGCAGTCAAGCCACACGTGTTACCACATGCCAAACATCTAAACTCATTCTGAGACAGTTTTTCCTTTATTCGAGCACCGTGACAGTCCTATCCTTCAAACCAGAAGCTTTCACATTAGACACTAGCTGGACGGTGGTAGTCACCCACGCGGACTTGCACGTTCTTAGGAGACCGGTCTTAATGGAGTTTGTTTTGGGAATATTTTATTACGGATTTAGTAGACCACTCTTAATGGAGTTTGTTTCATTCTTAGAGCATCTTGGTTTACAGGGTGATTCCGGAGGTCCAGCAGTCTTCAGAGGGACAGCGTTCGGCATTGTATCATTCGCCAGAGGTTGCGCCCTTCCATTGTCCCCCACCGTGTTCACCAACACAGCGGCCCTTAGAGATTGGATCACGGATAACACTGGAGTTTGACGAGCTACATTCAGTCATTCATATTTAGAATTTTAATTTATAAATTTGTTTGTCGTAAATGTTTAATGAGTTGCTTAATAATTTTCAGTATGTTTTGACTTAAATTTATTGCATTCCTAATGTACTGCAGTGTAATGATGAATGATGCATGAATATGCTCTTATTGATGTCTACTGGCGCGATACTTCGTGGGACATTCCTAGTAGTGCCAGCAGCAACTTCAACCGATTTCATAGAAATCTGTTCAATATCGTATGAACGCTTCGGAGACAAACATACATACATTTATTTTTATTGAATGTTGGCAAGTTCTCAATCGCGTCCTCGATATTTTGAGTAGTCTTTTAGTGAACGCAGCGATGCGATGAAATAAAAAAAGTGTGTGTGTCCGCTCCGACGCACGACTGGAGTTTACTGGATATAAAAAATTAAACGAAACAATACGAGAAATAGTTCTATATTACGACAACACGATACACTACAGATTATTAACAAATTAACGAGACACAAAACAAACGACTAACAAATATATGAAAATACAATAATGAGAGAAACGCGCGATCAGTACGAGGCTTTGTGGCGGACTGCCGGCGCAGCAGCCCGGCGTCACCTGCGATAACGCGGCCGCGCGTTGTCTCCTGATTGGCGCGCGCACGCATCAAGGCAATCAGGAGCCAATCAGGCGCATAACGCATTTCGTGTGACATGCTAGTACGATTTTGGTCCCCATAATTTTCATACCCCGGGCCTATATATGTAAATCGATTCTAAAGGAGTAAACTCCAAAAACTTTAACATCGTCGTTGTTAAACAAATATCTGCTATGTGCAGTTTTTGGAAATTTAGAAATTTTAAAACATAGTCATAAACAAATTTTCACATAAAAAGAAAAAAACAACGTTGCTGTATTTTTTTGCGCACGGCAGATTAACTTAACAAATTTGGTACAGGGTGTATCAGGTGTGATCATGAGCTCACCTAAATAACTATTGTTTTAACAGTTTTAAATTTATTTAACACGGGATGAGTATCTCGCGAAACTCGTCGGTAGATCACCGTATGTGACTGCGTATTAACGATCCTTTTCTCCTGGACCTATTATGCATTACAGCGCAGATCCAAGGAATTTCATATAACAAAAAAGATACTGGTATAATCAAAATGGTCAAACCGCGATACTGTACGTTGGGTAGTTTCCTATTATAAGATAAAGATTCCGAAATCGAAGACAGCTGGTAGAATTGGTGAATTCAAAAATGATTTTGTTAAAAATAACGTATAAATGTTTTGATAAAGATATTTGTACAGCACGCAATGTACAGTACTAAAAATAAGATGACGTGCGGGGTCGACGACCTTGCGCGACGCGGGGAGACGTCCGCTGGCTGTGTTCGATTCTTAGACTTTCAGTAATTTTCTTTCCAGTTCCGGAAATTATTACCACATAGATACTAACTATGGAAAGTAGTATCACATTTCCAGTCACACGTGACCTCACGTGAGAATGATAAAAAACACCTCTCCTCTACTTATTTATAAATTTTACATTGTTACAATGAAAATTTACAGTATTATTGTGTTATTTGATTGAAATTAAATTAATAGTAAATTAATTTTTTAAATTAGATAGTTATTAAGAGATTATGAAATTAATGTTTTGTGATTTTTATTTATTATTGTGCCGATCACCTGTTAATGGGGTCAATGATTTGTATTTTTATAATTAATTAGAAACGGAACAAATTCGTTTCTTTAAGGTTGTTTTTTGTTATTTAATAAACTGTGATTGTCCTTCACGCCTTTTAATCACATTCATTTGACCTAGAACCTTCTGACTAATGGATGAACAGACTGTTATCACCTTATGCCTACCTATTAACCTTCTCCATTTATGTATATTTTCTTATTTAATGTACCTATAATTTGATTACATTTTTCTAGAAAAAGAAAATTGGTAACGAGTTACAAGTAATAAGAGTGTGTATCAAATAGTATCGATAGCTAATTAAGGTAGAATTTAATAATCAAATTCTCGTTATTTATCTACTACACTTTATCTTCTTACTTGCAGTGATAATTGAGTTGCCCAAAACAGTGACGAAGCTTTTAAAAATTAACATTAACTCAGTCTTTTTTTCTCCACAGGTATACGAAATGTTTTTAATAGGTTATCAGTTCAGGGTCCTGTCACCGATCTTCACGATCCACTGGGGTCTCCAGGCGAGGCGTAACCGTCCTCTCTGGCGCGAGAAGCAAAACGAGAAAAACCGAAAGCATTTCGAGACTTTCAAACGCGAACTGTTCGCTAGATATAGGAGGGATCCTCTACATCTCCTGAAGAGACCACAGCAGAAGAAAACATAGGCTTCGCAAGGCCGTGCGACTGCTGTTGCCGGCCTTATAGTGACACTTGTGTTTTGGACAATATGATCGTTGGTTGTATTGGCACAATTAGACCAATGTTTGGACAAATTTGGCTTTTGTAGTGTAGCCTGTATATTGTATATTTTGGTCAGTTAACCGTTATTTTGGCCTAAGCTAGATTATTTTAATGTGACTTAATATTTTCAAAAAAGAAGACCGTGGCTGATGTACGTAAACCGTAAATGTTAATATTTACTACCAGAATTGACGTAGGCTGTGCTGTCTTTTTGGAAACAGAGCACCGTAATGCTCAAATATAGTTTGGTGGTAGGGCGTGCAAGGGTTGGCACCTCCGCCAATATTGGATTCTGTTTGGATATGAATGTCCTTTTTCCAATGTTATTGGCACTTCCGATATGATTTTTTCACACCTGAATGTGGAGGCCTTTCGTAATGGCTAGATCACTGGGCCTTAGTCTATACGCCAATGAAAGAAAAACACAATTATTTAAGTTAAGATTTTACAGTTTTAATTTTTTATGATCTAGTACTGAAATAACTGCAAGTCTGACTGATGTCAGATACCCTAGTATGGACAACAAGTGATAGAAGCAAGTATTTTTAATTAGTATCATTACGTTGCAAATTAGTAGTAGTAAGTGTATTTATTTAGTGTAATTCAGTTATACGCGTTTACATATTAAATAATAAGACTGTTATTATTTTATAATAAAGCAGCGACTGACTTGTGAAAACGGTATGCGCGATCTCCTGAAATGAGCGCACCAAAATCGGAATATGCATAATATGATAGTTCTCTATTTTAATTTATTTCAATAGACGTTAATGTATATGACAGTTGCAAAATAATATTCACGTTTGAGAGTATTTTTGAATACAGTAGATATTGCTATCAACATGAGCGATGATTATGCTTATGTTCGGATGCGTAATGTGCGTTGTTTCCGGTCCGGTGAGCTTCCGGTGCACATCCAAGGCATTGTGCCCGTGTGAAGTGTCGAAAGCTTGATCGTTCACACCTTTATGAGGTTCGCATTAGAATAGAAAAAAATATATGACGTATAATACGCATATAACTGTAACTATACGGAGACCTTAGAACTTATCTCAAGGTCGGTGGCGCATTTACGTTGTAGATGTCTATGGGCTCCAGTAACCACTTAACACCAGGTGGGCTGTGAGCTCGTCCACCCATCTAAGCAATAAAAAAAAGAAAGAAATATAGGCTGAGGTTTTTCTCAAGAAAAGGAAGACGAAGCTAGAGAAAGACGCTTGACTGAGATCACGACTTAAACCCCATCAAAATTTTTGAGCTAAGCTTTGTTCACCTCAAAACATACAAGCAGATTAATTTATTTTATAAATTTGCATTGTTAGTGCACGCAGTAACTCTCTTCGTTGCGAAATCTATTATTCTTATAAAGCATGAGGAGTCATCTCCAATCTGCCGGAACGTGACCGCTTGCTTGTCTCTTTCTTTAGTGTAAGAAAACAGATACATTTTTATAGCAGTTACTCCAACTTTTTTGTTCGAATGTGTAATTAATATCACTAAATCGTATTTTAAAAAGTAAATTCATTTCACTGGCGATTTCTATATTTAAACTACAAATATGATGTTGATTAATGAGGCTTATTTCCTCTTATGAATGTAATATTAGTGTTACACACGGACTAAACTATGAGCACGATTTAAAAATGTAAGATAGTTAAACGTTCCTAATAAATATGTCCCAAGATGAATCAGTACAAATCACTTGTTTATATTTATGTATATGTTGTTGTCGCTTCTGTTGTTAAAGTTATACCATAATAATTAAGGAAAATATATACTGGGTTGTATTTGAAGAAGTCGCCGGCCGGTTTGAAGGGTGGACAGCAGTTACATGACATTCAAGTTCTAACGTCTGCGGGTCCCCTTAATGCCGTGAGCTTATTTGAAGACGGTGACATTGTATAGCCTTTGAAAATATTACCGCTCTATATGTAACTACAGAATAATCGAAGAGGAGAATGTAAGAGATAATCATTCTCTTACATCTAGAATTGACCTCTGGTAGTCAATCTTTTTTCATAATCTATTTAGTGATAATCAATAAAAATAGATCAATTTTATGCTGTATGTTATATTTAAATTGTATTTACTTTTATTGTCACTTTGTGAATGTCGGTTCTAAATAATTTAGATAATAGTCTTTATTTAATGTTATATTTTTAGTAAAGTAAGTTTTAATTTTGTTGATATAATTGATAAATAGTTGTTTATTTTGTATATTTTATTATTATGTTTGTTTTGTAATAAAGTTTTTGAAGTTTAACGCACATAAAAATAGTTTAGTGAATTTATTCAAATTGTATTAGTTACATGGTTAGTGCAATTTATTTATTATCTATGTATAGGTGTACCAAATATTTTGATGTTAAAATATTATTATATTACAGTATTATTAGCTAAAATCATTGACTTTTCTATTAACTTGACTTTAATGATAGAATCATTTTTCAGTTAAAATTACAGATGTATTTACATGCAACTGATTGAAATTTTTTATTTATTGTTATTATTTATTTAATTTGTTTATGTACAACTTTTGTCCCTTGAAATTTGTACATAAATAAGCCGCAAATAAACGTTATATAAATTATAAACTGATATTTTTATTAATAATTAATAATAATAAATAATTTTATTATTAATAGTATTAAAATCAAATATTATTAATATTCATTTTGGAACGCCATCCGCCGTAACAGAAACAGATTTACCCATTTAAAAGCTTCGTGTTGTTATAGATTTAAGGTAATTTAAAAACTAGTCAAACAGAGATTTCGTTCGCTTTTTTTATGTTTGAGGTATTACTGGTGGCCCGGATACCTCTCCAGTTGCAACAGGGTAGGTGGGCGAGCAAAGGCTCAGCCAGGAGGGGTGGAATTTGCTAACAGCTGCCTGAGCGCCTCCAAAGGAGACCTAACAGCTCAAGAGCAGCTGCTTCGCGAATGAATCTACTACCGGATCGGAATCGCGACCCGCTGAGAAGATTCGGCGAGAAACTCAGAGGGCTGATGTTTTTCTCGACGAATCTTCTCAGCGGGTATCGATTCTGTTGCTAATCGTTCGTAAAGTAGGTACTGTTCGCAGCTTAAAATACTAATTAATAATAAAGTTATGCTGCTTCCTCAGTGTAATTGAAGCGGTTACAAACGAACGAAATAGCTCGTATTTGACACCGTATAGCAGAGAGACATTCAGGTTATCGACAGTTTAAATTTGATGGAGCTCTTGAATCCTGTGTGGGATTATGGTGCTCTTTCTGCTAGGTAGTGTATGTTCCATAGGAGTTCATCCCTACTTTTTGAAACTTCTGCGTTCATTGATCAATATACGGCTAAGCTTTGAAATGAGATTTCCAGAGAGGAATCACTTTTTCAAAACGTTGCTTGGCGGTATGCAAGAATTAACTGTGTTCCTGTCATAGTCAGTGAGCGATACATGGATGGTGGCTCGGCCGGTGGTTTTTGCAATAAAGAACCATGACACTGGATAAGGATGAGCAGTGCACTCATTTGTTTATATAAGTACATATAATACTTTCGAAGGTCCTAAGCATTTTATTAAAAAGAATACCTCAGGATCATCTTTATACATCCAACTCGGAATCGCCAATTCTAAGTCTCGTATTGTTGCTGCTGCTGATATGATTATAAACCCAGTCCCATATGGCAGGATGCGAGAGTCGCGTGTAGACTCCTGGGAAATTTCCTCTGGCACAACCCAAGCCCCAAGATACCACGCCGATCAGCTCTCCTTCGAGGGCCACTGGACCTCCGCTGTCACCCTGTCAAATTTTAAATACTGTTAATTGAAATGTGTGGAATATTCTCGATAATTCTAGGGATGTGGTATAGGCTATAAAAGCGCTGCAGAGATGGCACGCAGACAGTAATCAGAACTACTGGAAGCGAAACAGCGAACGGATCACCTGAAGCGAAGAGGAAGAAGCGAATTTAGAATTTTAAAGTGTTCTGTGTGTGTTCTAAGTATACTTCTTACATACAGTATTAACTTGTACTTCGGTAGATTTTTTAAATTTATCCCGCACCCCAGCGCGTAGCAATATTTTTTATTATGTGGAAATTTTAACAGCTTCTCTCAAAATTAGCGTTATTTCTTTTGCCATTGGACAGTAGATCGTTCAATAATCACTTATCAAACCTCAGAGCAATAGGCGTTTGCTGAACCTCATACATAAAAAAACGGTGTAGATGCCGGTGTTTTGGTGCCTGAAGTTGAAATCTTGATAGCATAATAATATGTATTGCATTTGCATCTTTAATGTAGCGCTTATATTGTGCTATGAACAGGAATCTCGACGTCAATAAGTCTTGCAGGCTCATAGCCCTTAGACCAGCGAAGACCAGTCTTACTTGACAAGCATCAGGCGAAGACTGGATGAACGATCCGGCGCAGAACATGGATGCGGGATCTATGGCCTTGCGGTTAAGTGCTGATCTCTTGCATAGTTTCATGGGAATTGTTCGGATCGGGGAAGATTGCAAATATGTTGCGGACGGACCACCCTCCTAACAAGGAAGAAGGATGTTAGATCATTAGTAACTTTTGAATACGACGCACGTTTTGTCTTTTGTAAATCGTGATGATAATTGACAATAAGACCAATGATATTGCCAAACATTGGCAACATCAGATTTTCTATATTGATATGTACAGGACGAAATCACCATTGGTCTGGTGCTTAAGCGATAAACAGTACATAGGGTCAGCCTCTCAGTTGGTAGGGACTCCCAAGATTAAAAGCCATCGTTTTTTTTTTTTTTTTTTATTGCCCTCGTAGGCACACGAGCATAGCCAAGCTGCTGCCTTCTGTTAGTTGGATCACTAGAAACGAGAATACCGGGCTCATTATCTCATTATCTACTAGACTATGGACACTGAGGTTTTGCGTGGGATTTAGGGGTTGCAATGTGGGGAAGAGGGAGATGACGGTATCATCGTAAACATTTTTTTAATCTAACTCACCTTAATTTTCCCCCACCCTGAAACAACAGCCAACTTATTAGCCAATAATCTCTTCTCGCGGTCTATAAGTTTCAAGGGTAGTATTTTGTTGGTGAAGCGGAGAGGTGAATACAGGCGGAGTAGTCCTACGTCGTTGGCCTTGCTGCTGCTTAAATATGACGGATGAACTAATCTTTCTTTGACATCATACATTTCACCGCCATGCGATTTCCAGGACGAACCAAGGCGGATGCTCAAGTTTGCCACTAAATGTCTGAAGGAAATGGAGATGTTTCTTATAATAAATGTGTAAGTACATCGCAAGCTACCAACGGTGAGTTCTCTTGAACATACTTTACGTTGAGTACGTCTAAAAAGATGTTCAGCAATGGTTGTTAGGCTTCTCGTATGTATCTTTCTGATATACAAAACACAGCAAATTATTTCTCGAATTGTATACAAATTTAATGTATACATATAAATAAAATTGGAGTGTCTGTTTGTAATATTGAAATTACCGCTTTATACTTGTATTTTTTTTTAACAAGGAGACTTTATTAACGGCGGTAAAAGTAAAATAATAAACGTATAAAACCAATTGTTGCCAGCAACTTAAAACAAATACTCATATATAATAGAATAGCTACGTAGTTATAATAATAGAAAATATATTAAGTATTCGGTATATTCAGTAGGTATATCGTCGTTGTCAAACCAAAATCTGTTCTGTGCACTTATTGAGATTTTTACTTTTTGACTTTTTCGTATAGTTCACAGCGCTATCTACCGTATAAAAAAAACTTAGCGTCTATAGTTTTAATATTTATCTATAGCTTTCATTTGATATACCTGGTTCTTAAAAATTCACTTTCATATAAAATTTTATACGAAAATGTTTTTACTTACTTTGTTCAAGATAATAGAGTTTTTGCACATTTCAGATTTTGGTTTGACAGCGACGATATTATTAGGTAGTAAGTGGTTTTATTGACATTGTTGGTAGATGAGCAAATAGTCCACCGAGTGCTGAGTGGTTACCATCCCGGACTGGCGCCATGGTACAGGGTACAGTCAAATCGCTGCCTACCGCTGAATCTTCTCTACAAATCTCTTTTGCGGATCGACATATCATTCCAAAGCCCGGGAATTAGGTGGCTAAAAAATCTC
The DNA here is from genome assembly GCF_003987935.1 of Bombyx mandarina. The sequence goes on from NW_021011614.1 coordinate 293,854, forward strand.
TAGAAACTGAAAACTGTAGTGTAGGGCTTTAAGCAGTATGGCTGAACTCTGCTTCGGTGGCGGGCGATGCAATGGTTAAACGAGATGACGAATTATCTCAAACAACTCTTCAGATATATTGGGATACAGAGCTGCCTGAGATACTCTACCAGTATAGTGAGATTCAGGAAGTCATTAGAACGTCATCTATCAAACATTCGTATGAATTCGTGCAGCGGTTTGGTTTCACAGTGATTACTTAACATCAACTGGGCCGTATGCTCGCTCGTTTATAATGGCAATGCACAACATATTTTTATTATTTTTATGATGAGTGAGCTCGCTCATGGCCCACTGGTGTTGAGTGGTCACACAACCACTATGTGAATACCACAGCCCATCTTGAGACATCAGTCCGTCATGATAATCGCCTTATCGTTGCCGTCGCTGACTACTCCCCGAATCCTGAACATGCAGGAGCCAGTCACCGTCGACGCCCTAGATACGTTTTTACGGATCCATCAGATCCAATAACTTTTGCATTAGACGCCTTCAGCTGTAACACTAGGAGCAGGCTTAGGGACCCCGGTAACCGTACTCGTCGAACTCGACAAAGAGGTCGACGTGCAACCTAACCCATGCATCAGCCCGCTGAGTTTCTCGCCGGATCTTCTCAGCGGGTCGCGATTCCGGTCCGGTAGTAGATTCATTCGCGAAGCAGTTGCTCTTGAGTTGTTTTGTCTCCTTCGGAGGCGCTCGGGCAGCTGTTAGCAAATCCCACTCCTCCTGGCTGAGCCTTCGCTCGCCCACCCGTCCTGGTGAAACTGGAAAGGCTTCCGGGCCACCAGTAATCCTTCAATCCTAAAAAAGAGACATCAGCTCTAAGTCTCTGTTTTTAAAGTACAACGGCTGCACCACCTTTTAAAACGAAATGCTGCTTCACAATAGAAATAGGCAAGGTGGTGGTACCTGCTGCGGGCTCACAAGAAGTCATGATTGAAACAAAAATACTGACCTTCGTCAAGTTAACGTTGTTGACGCGATCTGATCGCGCAATTAGACTTCGATTAGACACGATCAACTATTTTGAAATGTGACACGAAATTTTATTAGAATAGTTAACTAGGTACTCAAAGTTTTACGTTTTCGATAAGTTTTTAAATTGTAATTACGTATACACAACTCACACAGCATAGCGTAAAATTTCAGTCGTATGTTCTTTGCTGACATTTACATACCTTTTACACGATAACTTTTTATTACATACTAGCTGACCCGGCAGACTTCGTAGTGCCTCAATCGATAAATAAAAGGCCTAAACTTTTGTTTAAAATAAACTTAAAACAAACAAAAGAAATCCGTCCGACACGGGACACATCAAAGGAAAAACAAAAATTTTATTTATTTCCGAGCATTTTCATATTTATTTACCTTTTAAATCTTCTCTGGACTTCCAAAAATAATTCAAGATCAAAATTAGCCAGATCGGTCCAGCCGTTCCCGAGTTTTAGCGAGACTAACGAACAGCAATTCATTTTTATATACTTATTTATAGATTATTGTCTTTACTTTATTCACATAAAGAGGGATTTTTAATCGTTTAGAACTAGGTACTTACTCATGATAACTGTTTGTGCTATGCGCCTACAGAGAACGCGGTCTTTTCCAAGCTTTCGGATAAAATACAGACACGATACCACTGCGTCACGAGAGCATTGTATATCGACAAAACAAAATGTTCCACTCGACGGCCCTAACGCTACAAACCCAGTATTATTCTCTGCAAGGTATCGCTTCTTTCACATTGAACGATATATTCGCACTCCGTAAATCCCATAAGACTTTTACATAGAGGCAGATATGTGTCGTCGGTACCCGAAGGATATAGATAGCTGTTTTACATCGGAAAAAAATACACCCAACCCTCGAGCACTGTGCTCCACTGTACATAGCAATTTAGGAGACGACAAGAGTGCGCGGAGTCGTATATGTTGCTCTATGTAAAACTTTTATCACGTCGCGTTTGGGGAATTCGAAAATAGCAGGAAATACTCCCAAAAATAGCACGTGTCTCAAATTTTATTAGTCGATCCACAAAAAATCTGTTTGTTATTAGATTTTTGTTTGCGGTACAAAATAAATATGTTTTAAGGCCAAATTTTGGTGTGAATAAGTGAATTACAGTACTAGTTGAAGCAAATCGCAAGTGGCAAGACGCGTCTCCGTCCCATTTGGCGCTAAGCAGCCGACCCTGTATGTCAGCTCGAAGTGCCCATAACGCTGGAATAAAGACTACTCTACCTTCGTGACCGAAACAAAAGATTGCTTCGTGATACAATTCGTTGTTACATAATATATCTTCTTGGTGGGATTTTATACTGTAGACTAATTTTTTTTAACAATTATTTAAATAAAATCTTATCCTAAAAATGTTCGCACATATATTTTTCATTTCTTCATTTTGTAACTTGAAATTCCTCAAAATAAAATGAGAATACTATTAATGCAGATGAACCCAATTTAATATGCATCTTAACTCAAAATTTTCTAGTCAGATTTAAATGGGATCATATATTGGGATTAAGCATTCACTGGCTTTCAAAAAAATCATCATCATTTCAAAATTACTCAGAAAAAAAAACTGAGATAACATATAAAAAAACCGTAAAAAATATGGACCATTAGATTTCTGTTGCCTCTGAAATCGAGTGGCATCTTGACCCGTGTTTGACCCCAGCTTAAGACGGAATACATACCTCAGTAAGCAATGTGCGGCGGATATAATCCATATCTCAGTTAGTATGGTTCCTCCACAGATCGGGTAGACTCTGTCCCTGATGGAGACCTGCCATGGTACCGAAGATATAGACGTGTTTTGTCCATACACTATTCTTCTGGTCGAGCCTGTATTTCGTTTTAAAATAACAGCTTTTAGGCGACTTATCATTACTATCAGGGGAAAAGATTTGATTTAAAAATATCAAACTCATGCAGTATCACCATGCTAAATGTTTTTGTCGCTAAGCATTAATACAATGCAAAACAAATGTAATTGCTATTTAAATTTCCTTGTCTCCAGGTTCGGTACCCACTCGACATCAGATTGACGAGACCTTGTCTATCCATCGACATCAATCACGAAAAGACCTTTATTTATTTCTCAGAATAAACAGTCGTAGTATCTCAAACTGGGTTATTACGTTAGACTGTCTATTCCGTGACCAATAAATAATTAAACTCCACGGTACTAAAGTTCTTGAGAAGGTATAAAAGATTAATACGTTTTAAGAACAACTTAAATAGATGGGAAGTCCTCGTGACCCGGATAAAAGGTCCAGCATGCACCTAGCGACCCGCCGGTCTTCAAACCTCATAGGCAGGTACTAATTTTACTCTTAAAATACGTAGATACTTAATTCATTTTGATGTATAATATTCACAATGAAGGAATAATGGCGGAGGACCTCTTGCACTGGTGTTAGGATATCTTGTGAGTCTGCACGGGTAGGCACCACCACCCTGCCTAAATCTGCCGTGAAGCAGTAATGCGTTTCGGTATGAAGGGTGGGGCAGCTGTTGTACTGTTAAAATTGAGACCTTACAACTCATCTCTCAAGGTGGGTGGCGGCATTTACGTTGTAGATGTCTATGGGCTGCGGTAACCACTTAACACCAGGCCGTTAGCTCGTCCACACACATAAGCAATACATAAATAAAAGTATCATGCAATTGAGAAATATAACTCAGGTCGTAAGGTGGTACCGGTAGTTAGATCGATCAATCCGTAACTGTACAAAAAGTAGCTAGAGGTTCGATAAAATTCTTTATGTCCACGCAGTATCTATCTATACTATTAACACCCCTGCTTTAGGTTTGCCTTAATCGAGTTAAGCACAAATAAACAAGCTCTTACCTGTAAGCTCAACTGATCGTACACCTAAAAGAAACATACAAAATACTCATGAAACTCCTTGGAGTTGGAATTAAGCAATAGGTTTTCTTTTTCCACGCATTTTTTTTTAGGTATAGATTTATATATCCACATAACATTATTGTCAAACTTAATGCGTTTCCATGGGTGACAACTCAATATTAAGTCGGTTGCCTATATACGACTATCTAGGAATTTATAAAAACACCAATTTATATATTTTTGAGCCCAACTCACGGCTGTGTTCAAACTTAACATACACTTCTACACATACTATTTAACATACCTACATATAAAATTTTAGCATAGGCAGTTGAAGAATAAGGTTTTCGTAAAAAAGCCTTTGCGTGACGAATCAATTTGGATTTTTTGATCTTATAATGAGACAAAAATACACTACATGACATATTGCTAGGCGGAAAAATACGTAAAATATAACTGCAACATTGGTGACGTCACCGCGCAGCTATCAACTCGGAAGACGACCTTCTGTCTTCTTTCATTGCGAGAGCACACGCACTGGCCTAACACACTGGAGTTAGTTTAAAAGTATTACTAGTTCATAACATTTTTAAATGCAACCATATCGAGAATTGAAAGGTTATTTTGGTGGTAAAAATGTTGCAAAACTTGAAAAAGTTAAAACTTTCGGAAAAATATCATAACAAAAAAAGCTTCTTTTTAGCTATTTCAATGAAGTAAGCTTTATTGGAGTTCAATTAAAAACATCGAACTGTTGATGCGCATACCAAATAAAACGCGTATTTAATTACAGAGATAAATGTAAATAAATGTAACTATACTTGAGACCTTAGAACTTATATCTCAAGGTGGATGGCGCATTTACGTTGTGGATGTCTAAGGGCTCCAGTAACCACTTAACACCAGGTGGGCTGTGAACTCGTCCACCCATCTAAGCAATAAAAAAAAAAAAAAAATGTCGCGTATTAAGTGGAATGTCGGTTAAATGTAATAATCTTTCACCCTGAATACCTAATGTGACCTAAAATCAGACTTAATTCATAATTCATAAGATCCGACTTAATTCAATATGAGCCCTAAAGTTTTTGGAAACATCAAGATCAGACCACTCACCAGTGAGTCTCGACAGTAAGGAGTAATACATTAACTTGTATTCCTGTTTCACTCTGGTCTTGTTTAAGAAGCCGAGTATATTAGATTTCTGAGATTCAGCATTCTCAGCTAACCAACCGTAATCTAAGGCTGGTATCGAGTCTAGCAATATATTTTCGCAATTCGCCAATACGAAATGTAAAAATAGAACCTTTAGGAGCATTGTAAGATTGGATTTGATTGATTTGTCAGTTGTATATAAAATGGTACGTGGTAAATTTGTTTTTTATTAAACGTCCGAATCTTTTATAATAGTTCTTTCTTTGATATATTGCAGGAGTTGTTTTTTTCTATGTCATCGTGTGCACTGTCCTTGTACTAAGTTGATTTCAAACGTATCATTTTGTGTTGCTTGTATTCACTATTTTCGGTTCGTTTTGGATTAATATTTTTCTGTGTCCTACTGTTTACGCCTTTGGATTCCACAGATAGTTTTTAAGATGAAAATCTTCATTAATTGAAGCGAACACGAGAATTGAAAATTCTAATTGAAATACATAAGGATTTTTATTAAATTTGGTTTCACAACAGTTTCATTATGCATCAACGCTATTCATTAAATAACCGTGAAATAAGATTTTGTATTGAGTTACTTCGTGACTAATCAAATTTCTTCTCAGTGTGTTGACTTCGTGTTTGTGTAGTTTTTATAATAATATGTTGTTTGTTTAAATTATTTTATTGTTGTCGATTGTCAACAAACTCGGAGCCTATCTGTTGTTCAATTAGAGTAGGGCTCATTGACATAGCTGACATGAGGTTTCAAGCTTCCTATAGTGTAACAACTCCTCCTAAACGGCTGAACCGATTTAATTTAATTTTCTGTGTACCTTCAAGTGGATTCGAGAATGGTTTACATTTACAAATCAGCCCTGCAGATGGCGCTGCAGTCGGTATATAGGTTATTGATCTTCCCCAGAAATAATTTATATTGTAAAACAACGTTTGCCGGGCCAGCTAGTATAACTATAATATATATAATATAAGTATAACTATATTTAAACCGAAGAGTATGATCCCCTCGCGGATGACCAGAGTACTTCTCGACCGTGGTATCTCCCCATGCAAAATACTGTAATATTAATTACTTTATAATTAGAAATTTTATGCGGTTGATTGTTACACGATCTTATTCTTTCGGCCTTGAAATCATAAGTGATATTCCTTACGTACGTGCTAATTGTTAATTTATTATTCAATAAGTAGCACTAGTTCAGTTTTGAAAAATCAGGTTATTATATCTTATACCGATATCTTCCTCAGACCTGAATGTCACTGAGAATGTATCTGAAGGACATTTGGATGAAGTTTGAATTAGTTAAAAAAAAACGCCTAGCTAAAAAAAATAGCAATATCTGTAATACGACTCGATTGATGCGTTGTCATTGCTATAATATTTGTTCAGTTCATACGGTGGAAGTAAAACATTTAAAGTGTTTTACCTAATTCTTTCACAGGCAAAATATTTATTTTACATAAATTTTTTTTTTCGTGTTTTCGTATCAACGAATTTAAACAATATTTATTTAAAATGTGCTTACGAACAACTTTCACGATAAAGCCATGACATCGCGTATCATGTAACAAGAATTGCGCTCGCTAAATTAATTGTAATTATCGCATCGGTAATTTAAATGCAAAATTAAAATATTTTTCTTATGACAGAAATTCTTTGCATTATTCCTTAATTGTTTTCATTGCATATTCATACGAATAATACGCCATCAGAGCTCTTTTTGTCAATAAGATCATTAAGGTTTCATTAAATCTGTGTTAAAAATTACATTTCGCTTCATAATTATCTACTTTGTATAAAGCTATCACAGCAATTTGGTATTGTTTATTCGTTTTATAATCATATTACTCCATTCCAAAATTAGGCAACGCACTGGCGTAAACGCTGGTGACCGTGGGCGGCGGTGAATCACTTACCATCAGGTGCTCGTTTTCCCGTCTTGCTTGTTTGCCTCTTAGTTGTTATAAAAAAAAAAAAAATACAAAATATAATATTTAACAAAAATTGGCGCGAAATGAAAGAAAATAGAATAAATAATATTTTGAAATATTCCAAATTCAAAATTTATAATAGTATTGGTTTTTAAATGTAATCTAGTATTACTTATGGCTAGACTGTGTTATGTATTGGACATAGCCTTGTAGCTTAATTACGCTAGTATTTACTAACCTGTTTACAACTGTTCAGTTTCTGAACGTCAAAATGGCAGCGAGTGACGTCCGCCATGACACTCTTTCTCTTTGAAATCCAGCCACCAAGAGCAACGCGTTAATTTTATATTTCTCTTATATTAAGTCTTTAATTTGTCATATAAAGATAAAATAAATATTATCTCAAAATAATAAATACAGTCCACGCTCAATAACCACAACGCAATATATGGTCCTTCGAGCCGAATATGAACCAGCGACCTATGGATACACAGTCCAGTCTTATTTAAATTAATCTTTATATTTAAAACTATACCTTATCTAGGATTTAGATAGTTTTGTAATATACTTTGATGTAACAATCTAAAGAATCAACAATTCGTTCTCTGAATAGCATTAATTAGATACATAGTACAACTTGGAAGCGAATCTTAACTTAGTTTGTGAACTAGCCCGACTGCTACGACGACCACGATTTCCATATATTTTTTAAGGATATAATATAATATTAATATAGTTCCATAATATTTGACAATATTCCAACTTACGTCTAAGTTCAACTTTCATAAAAATGACTACCAGACTTTACAACCTAAATTTTATCTTATATTTTTTTGTGTACTAATTGCCTTTTATAATGTGTATATAAATAAATAAATATAAATATTTACTAACAATCACGCCACGTTAACTGGTCCCGTGCTAAGTTCGTAAAGAACTTGTGTTACAAGTACCAGATAACGGAAATAAATATAATATTTTTATTATACACATACATATATTTAATATACACCCATAACCCTGGAAAGACATTTATATTTATCATACAAATATCTTCCCTTGGCGGGATTCGAACCCGCGACCCCCTTGTGTAGTGACCATGTCACTTACCACTACACCAGACGGCCGTATGACATTATAATGTGAACCATGTGGACTGTATCGAAACACGAAATGGAAATCTTGATTGCATTGTATAGCAGTAGACAACGGCTTGTCTGTGCCCTTAATATTGGCGTCTATGAGAATGACCTCTCACCGTCAGTTGGGCTGTATGCTCGTCTGTCTACAAAGGAAATACGAAAAAAGATGTACAGGTTTCTAATACGGCTACGACCAATATTTACGCTTTTTTTTTATACGTAACGAGTGTAGGATTACTTATAGCCCGGGGGCCTTTCCAGTTTCACCAGGACAGGTGGGCGAGCAAAGGCTCAGCCAGGAGGGGTGGGATTGGCTAACAGCTGCCCGAGCGTCTCCGAAGGAAATCTGCCAACTCAAGAGCAACTGCTTCGCGAATGAATCTACTACCGGATGATGCATGGGTTAGGTTGCACGTCGACCTCTTTGTTGAATTCGAAGAGTACGGTTATCGGGGTCCCTAAGCCTGCTCTTAGAGCTAGAGCTGAAGGCGTCTAATGATGGAAATTGAATTGAAACTGATGGATCCGTAAGCACATGTCTAGGGCGTGAACGGTGACTGGCTCCTGCGTGATCAGGATTTGGAAAGTAAGCAGCTGCGGCAACGATAAGGCGATTATGATGACGCGTAACCTTATCGAAGTACCGTTGCGACGCTGACTTCATGTATTTCCGGATTGATTCGAGGCCCTGGTCGTCGTGTAGGTCAACGTTCCCCAAAAACCATGGAGCTCCGACGGCTAGCCTCAAAAGAGTGGAGGAGAGTACGGATTGGAGGGTGGAAGGGTTTTTTATTGTATAGATAGGTGGACGAGCTCACAGTCCACCTGGTGGCAAGTGGTTACCGGAGCCCATAGATATCTACAACGTAAATGCCGCCACCCACCTTAAGATATGAGTTCTAAGGTCTCAGTATAGTTGCAACGGCTGCCCCAACCTTCAAACCGAAACGTATTACTGCTTCACGGCTGAAATAGGCGGGTTGGTGGTACCTACCCGTGCGGACTCACAAGAGGTTCTACCACTAGTAATTACGCAAATTATAATTTTGCGGGTTTGATTTTTATTACGCGATGTTATTCCTTCACCGTGGAAGTCAATCGTAAACATTTGTTAAGTACGTATTTCATTAGAAAAGTTGTTACCCGCCTGCGGGATTCGAACACCGTTGCATCCCGAGATACGATTGCACCGGACATCCTTTAGGCCACGACGACTTTAAGCATTATTATCTTGTGAGTATTACTAAGCTCTGTATTTGTTAGAAAAACGTTCCAAGCTAAGAATCAGATGGTCACACTACACAACTAGAAGTTAAACTTTGAAAGTTTGCCTGTTTTAAAAGGCGCTGAATTAACAATTTCCGTTAACCGCGCTCCAAGCTGCGAGATCCCGGACTAATCCCCAAGGATCCTCAGAGCCGCGTAAGTTCACCACCATAACGTAAAACATAAGGTATGGATTTTAGAAGGTTTAATGAGTACATGAGGTGTCTATAATTGAATATACAATTTCGAAAAGGACACATTTTACTGGTGGTAGGACCTCTTGTGAGTCCGCGCGGGTAGGTACCACCACCCTGCCTATTTCTGCCGTGAAGCAGTAATGCGTTTCGGTTTGAAGGGTGGGGCAGCCGTCGTTACTATACTTGAGACCTTAGAACTTGTATCTCAAGGTGGGTGGCGCATTTACGTTGTGGATGTCTATGGGCTCCAGTACCCATTTAACATCAGGTGGGCTGTGAGCTCGTGCACCCATCTAAGCAATAAAAAAAAAAAACTGAAAATGTAAAATTCAGGAAATGAAAAAAAATTATTATTTTCTAAAGCAGTGTAAAATTTAAAATATTAACTTTTGAGATATATTTAGTGTTAATTATCAATTGAAAATTACTGGAATTATTATAAAATGGGTGTAGGTAAGCCTCAAAACTACATGTATATGAAAAAACGTATTTGACCAAATATGCGACATGTGCCCTTTTCGAAATTGCATATTCAATTAAAATGTAATGATAGCAAAAAGATCGATGCCTTTTCAAATGTTAGTGTGGCGAAGGATGCTCTGAATACCTTGGACTGCCATGAAAACTAACGAGTCCATTTTAATAGAGCTAAACATTCAAAACAGGCTGTCTGACTTCTGCCAAGAGCGTGTTATGAGCTTCTTCGGACACATCACGCGGTCTCCCAGACATTAATTAGAGAAGCTCATAATTTTGGGTCGCATAAAAGGCAAGCGCGCCGTGGGCAGAACACCAGTCAGATGGTAAGATCTGGTTAAGGAAGTGGTTGGTGGTAGTCTATACCGTGCAGTCCATGCCACCGGTAGCCGAACACTATGGAGGAAAGTCACACGTGGTCTGGATTCTTAGTAGTGAGGAAACGATGAAGAGAGAGAGTATTCGAATATAAATAGGAAGCAGAGAAAATTTTGAAAATCACTTTTCAAGTACTAAAAGTAATGAGGGGGCGGGGTTGCTCCATTTTGAACTTGTTAATGTTGACTTAAATCTTTCCTAATCGTGTCAAGAAAGCACCAGCAAAAGATCAATAATACTTTCTTCTCAATAGTGTCATTCTTGTCGTGATCGTCATGTAATCTTGGAGGGGGCAGACTTGATACGATGCTACGCCATCTTTCCCTGCTCGAGGCCATTCTACTGCACTCATTTAGGGGACCTTTTACTGTAGTTTTAATTTGGTCTGTCCACCGCATTGGTGACCTCCCCCTCGCGGTCTTGTACCATCAACCCTTTCCTGGACAAAGAGGCGTTCGACTTGACATGATTTTTTCGGTTTCAGCTCAGTTGGAAGGGGCCGCTCTGTAGCTTCCTGATTAGTTTGCATGTCAAACTTGTAACCGCACGTATCGTCACTAGTAATAATGTGTTTCATGTATGTTGTATCGAAATTAATTGGTTCATGGAGATTTGTACCTAATTTTTCTGTAGAACTAATTAGCTAACATATCACCACTACGAAGGACTTCCACAACGAAGGAGTAACACCGCAAAATTATTTTATTTTACTTTGGTCCATCTAATTGTTGGAAGAAAATGCTTTGAGGCATAAGTTTAGGATGATGTTGTCACTGTCGCGGTTTTGTAGTGCATCCAAAATGTTTGCGACATCTCATACCGATGACTTCTTTACAATAATGCGGAAAAGATGTGCATCGTTATTGCGTCGAGTCAGAGACAGTGGCAACAGTCTTCTGGAAATCATATCGATATGATATTATGCTCTGATATGCATGTGCGATATGATATATTGCTCGAACAAGATCGAGGGACTGCTGATTAATAGATTTTTCAGCAGGCACTTGGTAGAAAAAAAAAATGTAATGATATTAAATGTATGTGTTAGATTTTTTTTTCTTTAAGTTACTAACATAGATTATAAGTAACTAGCGACTCGCCCCCGCTTCGCTTCGTAAACTGTAATTTATTTTTGATTTCTCCACTATTTAATGGATGTTATTATACATATATACCTGCCTCTTCAATCACTTTATCTATTTAAAAAACCGCATCAAAATCCGTTACGTAGTTTTAAAGATTAAGCATACATAGGGATACAGGGACAGAGAAAGCGACTTTGTTTTATACTATGTAGTGGTACTTATTAACAAAATGTAATCGTTTTAAAAAAAAAAACTGAAATAAAGTATAAATAAAAAAATAAATGAAAAATAAGACCGTCTAAATAAATTGATAATGTAATGATTTGGAGTACAACGAAGCATACTGTATTCTGCGATGTTTTGAGGTTTGGGTAAGGCTTCTACTAGCGACTTAATATCGTTATATTAATCACAAATTTTTACTTAGATTCACCGTTATTTAATTATATCTGAGAAAGTTTCAAAGTAGAAGAGGCTCTCTCGGCGAGCCGGCTAGTTAGTGCCGTCGCGTCGAGAGCGCCCAACAACAGCGTCGAGTGCCTTTGACCCAATAAGTACCCGTCTCTGCCAGCCTTCATATTGGAAGTATTTAGAGGTATTGTTTGAAGATTTTTGTTGTGTTGTAGATAAAATCTGTGCCTTGTTAGAATAACTGATATTAGCTTTGTTAATTGAAATAGAATATTGTGTGGGGTTGGCCTAATATAGCACTACACTATTTCTTCTCATAGGTATGGTAAAAGGTGATTAAGGGATACCAGAGCATTGGCAGTAGCGTTCTCTGATTATTATACAAGCATACTACGATTGCCTATCATTATTTATGCCCTGTTAATTGCACTTGCTTTTTTGCACAAATAATATTTATCCATGGTGACTGCAAAAAATGGTCCATGCAAAAAAAAATAATTTTTTTTTTACTACAAGTATATTTCTTATTTAACAAGAAAAGCAGTAAGTAGTTGTTTGAAATATATTTTTTACTTAGCAGATTTACAGCGTAGAGCATGTGTTTGAAGACAGTGCAGCTACTGTTACTGTAGAATCGCTTAGTAGTTTGTAGATATACTGAAAAACAACATAGCATGGATACGTTGTTAAGATACTTAAGAATATGTTTGCCGCGTTTTTGTTGAAACCGCCATTTTGAAAGTACTTACTGCGTTTTCTACAAAAAAAGCAGATATACTAAAAGTAGGGCCTATTCCCGGGCTGTAATATCGTCCTGCCTATTTCTGCCACGAAGCACTCGTTCATTCCGATTTGTAGAGCGGTGGCAGCGAATGTACAATACAATTGAGACTTTGAACTCAGGTCTCAAGGTGGTGTTCACGTTGTCCTGTCTGCGCGCTTCCAGTAACTTCGATTCCCCAGCGGGGCGCTCTTTATGGAATAAAACAAAGAAAGCATCGACTGGCGCATTGTTTACCGTTTCACTTATTGACAAGACTTACAGACTGTCACAAGTGTTAAAGCTCTCACGCTGTAAAACGCCTCAATCACGTCACCTTGTTGTATTTAGGTTCATTGGACTAAAGCTAAATAAAACGTATTGTTACATAAACTGTTTTAGGTCAGTTTTGTCGTCCGATTGTTCTGTTATTGTAGTTAAATTTTATTTATTTATTAAACATTTAATCGACTATTTGAAGGGGATAAGAAAGGGGACAAGAAAGGGGAAGATAAAACTGAACTGCAACCATCCTCACCACACGTTTCGTTTACAACTAAGTGCTTCGTTTGTTTTTCCCTATCTATGCTGATTACCTTGAGAGGCTATTTCAGCTTTCCCTAGCATGTATGTGAGCTCTCGGGGCTCAAAGCGGAAGTGCTGCTAACACTGACCCTAGCAAGAGCCGTGCTTCGCAGAATCTACCGCCGGATCGGAAACGCAACCCACTGAGAAGATCCGGTGAGAAACTCAGTGGGCTGTGTCTGTGGGTTAATTTACTCGTCGAGCCCTTCGTCGCAAGCCACGGGCTCGACGAGAACGATGATCGGTGCTTAGGGTACCTAAAAACACCGTTAGTGGATCGAGAGGATCCGAGATGACGTGTTTTGGGCGACGTCGACTGTTTACCATTTGGTTCGCAGGATCGTCTATGTAGTTTCCGGCGGCCACGATGAGAGGGTTCTCGTGTTGTGCCGCTTTATCGAAATGGCACATTGATGCCGACTGTAGATACTTACTGATGGACTCTAGGTCCAGATCGTCGTGCAGGTCGTCTTTCCTGACGAATCACGGGGGTCTACATCACGTTAATACCGTAGATACGTGATATCAGTACAAAGCCTGAAAATTACACAGAGAATTAATAGGATTAGATGAAGATAATTTTGCAAGACATGGACAATTGTCGTAAAACACCAAAACGATATATGCTTAATAACAAATAAAATATATTTTTTATCATACAGTTCATACCTAAAGACGTACGTACGGTGATTTAGGTATACGAGAGAAAAGTATGTAATCATTTACAATGAGATTTATTGTGAAAATAAATATAATTGTTACGTTGGTAAGAGCAACGCCATCTATCGTCGAATAGCAGAAACGAATATCAAAAGAACCAGTGAAGTCTAGAACTATCGAGAAGTACAACGCCATCTATTGTGATATAGAGGAAACACACATCGAATCTACTCGACTTGCCCAGAAAGCTCTCGATAAATTTAAGGATGTCATCTCTTTTTTATTTATTTTTTATTGCTTAGATTGGTGGACGAGCACACAGCCCACCTGGTGTTAAGTGGTTACTGGAGCCCATAGACATCTACAACGTAAATGCGCCACCCACCTTGAGATATAAGTTCGAAGATCTCAAGTATAGTTACAACGGCTGCCCTACCCTTCAAACTGAAACACATTACTGCTTCACGGCAGAAACAGACAGGGTGGCGGTACCTACCCGCGCGGACTCACAAGCAATTCTACCACCAGTAAAAAACTCTCGACAAACAAAACAGTCTCGACTATAAAAGCGCTGCAGAGATGGCACGTAGTAAGCGGTTCTACTTTTTTTTCTTTCTACCTAAGCAGAAGGTCCAGACAGACCATGTCAGCGTCGGCGGGCTAGTCGCGATTCTACTCGAAGCTAAACAGCGAAAGGATCACCTGAAGAAGTGTTCTAAGTGTTGAATACAGTTTTAATTTATACTTCGGTACAATTTTTATATCTCCCGAATCCCAGCGCGTAACATTATCTTTCAGAGACAGTAATCACTTATACCCGTAGAAGGACCTATAGTAGAATGACTATAAATATACATACAACTCTTTTTGTTGTTATAAGCCATTCTATTCATTTCCATGGTTTTTAGATTCACAACATTATTAAATAACGAGTCCATATTCTAACACTAAACAACATAACGTTAATTCTAAAGTCATTATTTTTTGTCTGGAACAGGATATCGGTTTTCCCCGTGGTAACGGTGCAAAAAACACCGGAAGCACTCATTATCGTTTCCGGTGATTATCGGGAATCGTTCGAGGACCGGAAAAACTGACCCCAATCGATACTTTTAGTGGTTTTGTCTCGGGAAAAAAATCAGTAGCGGAAAACGAGAAAACATGTAGCAATTTCGAGAGTAAAAAGTTTTTCTCCTCGTTTATTACAATGGCTTCAGAGTTAATTGTATTTATTTATAAAAAGAAGATTGATTTCTGTTTAATTTGAATTTACTTCCATTGCTGTGGTTGAAAACATTCAAGATGAAAACAGAATAACTTGTAATAAAAAGCAGATCCAAAACTTTTTATTAGAAGTGTTAAGTTCAATAAACTATTTAAATACTTATTAATAACACTAAAAGTTTCCACTAAATAAGTTAAAGTGAAACTATGATGTGTTCGATATCCTAGATTGTATGGTGCACTGTGGCACTGGGTACCATGGTCTTGATTATTTCCACCGAACCACAATTGTTCTTTGTTTTTTAATAATTCGTTTTTATGTCTTTTGAAGTCGTCGTGGCCTAAAGGATAAGGCGTTCGGTGCATTCGTATGTAGCGATGCACCGGTGTTAGAACCCTGCAGGCGGGTTCTAATTATTCTAATGAAATACGTACTTAACAAATGTTCAGGATTGACCTCCGCGGTTAAGGAATAACATCGTGTACTAAAAATCAAACCCGCAAAATTATTATTTGCGTAATTACTGGTGGTAGGACGTCTTGTGAGCTGGCACGGTTAGGTTAATCCACCCTGCCTATTTCTGCTGTGAAGCAGTCATGCATTTCGGTTTGAAGGGTGGGGCAGCCGTTGTACTGTAAACACTGAGACCTTGAGATCTAAAGGTAGGTGACGGCATTTACGTTGTAGATGTCTATGGGTAACTCCGGTAACCACTTATTATCAGGTGGGCCTGATTCTATTCGTTTTATTTTTGATGTTTGTTAAATTTATTGAGCTTACTAAAATTACGATTTGAATACCACTTCCCATTCTGAGATATGAGATCGGAATCTTAATTGTATTTTACAACGGGTTCCTCACTCATGATATTGGAACGTTTGCTTCACGTCAGGAATAGCGGGGATAGTAGTACCTACCTGTGTCGGTTCATAATACGTAATAGCACCAATAAGAAAACTAACTACGCCAAAAGATGAACTGACTAGCTTCAAAGAGGTCAAATAACGTTCACTGCATTTTAGAATAGTTATAGTAGGTTTTTCTGAATGTTGTTATTTTCTCAAACTACCCTTTGGTCATTAAGTCTAAGCGACAAGCTTTGGTCCCTTGAATCAGTACAACACAGCTGTACAGGGATGATTCGATAAGCCAGCTCCACTCCGCGTCCTGCATCTATATTCAATCTTGGACACCTCTCAATTCGGGAAGAGCACGTGACTGGAATACTCTGCCGTGTAGGGGCACCATGATGACCTATTATTATTTATTTATGCCTCTACCACAGCGCTGTCTACACCATCCTTGGTTGACTGGTAGATAATGCGTCTGCCATTGTACTCTATTGCATAAAGTTAAATAATTAAAGTACTAACTACAGAACTACATATCTTTTGCTTCGTTAAACCTTACTTTTGTTATTCTCATTTTATTATTTATATTTGTCACTAGATGGCGTTGTTTCAAACCTTACAAATCAGAATCGTCGTCAAAGCTATCAATTACGTAAAAGATTTTTTTTTTCCTGATAGCCACATGTAGGTGAACTCACGGGGCTCAAACCGAAGTGTTGCTAACACTGGCCCTAGCAAGAGCAGTGCTTTGCAGAATCTACCACCAGATTGGAAACGAATATCGTGTACTTGCCTTTACCATCCAAGAGTAATTAAAATATATTCAGATTCAGATTGCATTTCACCGGAAATTGTTTGTCGTTTTACGTAGTTTTAATTAAGTGACTTGGGAGACTTCATTCCCTGTAGTTTTTATTCTATTGCTGTATGTTATTGTGAATTTATCGAAATAGAGTTTGTTATAATTAGTGTAGTATATTCATCCATTCACATTCATAACAAGGTATAAAAAAATATATCATCTTTCATTTTTAAAACTGAATACCAGTTTATGGTCACCGTAGTTCAGAACGAGGGCGTCTAAATTCGTGGCTGTTTTATAAAATGCTCCGCAAAATAGTGTTCTCGGACAATTTCTGGGTCGTTCTAGAAATTTCTTGACGAATTAAAATTAAAACACTTATTTTAAATACTACGAAGATAACCTTCCGATAGACTCCGTTAGTGATTCGTTCCGAGGACTAATTTTATTCTTTATTCTAGTAATAATTTTGTTACTTTTTTCTATTTGGACAAACGAACCGCTTTTGGCGCTATAATGATCAATCCATATGTATTTATATGGGTAATTATTTAGTGGGTGCCTTATGGTGAGGATCATTGCAAGTTCACCCGGCTCTACTACTTCTGTCACTAGATATGTTTCTCAGCTTGAGAGCTGGTGAATGCATTACATTGGAAATAACTAAAAATTCTCAAGGAGAGTTAAGTCATCAGGTTTTTCTTGTTGATTTGTAATATTATATCTCTTCCTCCTCCCGTCGTTTCCTCACTGCTGAGGGTCGTGACCATTATGTTTCAACTGGATTTTATTCTTTGTAATGTCCCTCCAGCGCCTCTGATTACTGGCCGCATGACGGGCTTCGTGGAATGGGATCTCTAATGTGGTGCGGATTTGATCAAACCACCTTGTCTCTCTCATTCCCTCGATCTTCCCTGCTTATGTTTAACTAGTTGAAATAAATACTACTTTTCATTATTTGTACCACTACTTTATTCTAATAGTGTATCTGCCTATGTTGCCAGGTTATAGTTAGTTCAAACATTTATTCTCTTAAACGTCCAATTTTACAGCAAATTACTTTTTCAAAGAGCGGGAGAATCATTACTCCAACGTATTTGAAGCGTTATCGTATTTACGCGACTTATCGCCTAGCACCAGTAGGACCATGAGGTATTTTGCTTATAAACGCTGTTACTAAAAAAAACCTTCAAGGCCATTACAAAACATATTAGAATTTTCTGCCTCACTTACAGTATTTCTTCGTAGGCAAGTTGTTAATCGTTTCAGCTTGTTCCGAACTTTCAAGTCGAAGTTACAAGAAGTTACAATACGCCCGTGTTGCTTCGAGATATGTTTCGGTAAAGAAACATTTCGCAGTGAACGATTCGAGCTGATTAGGCTTTAATACATTTACGATATTCGTTCTTGCTCCCTGCGCATTCCAAAGTTTTTGTTTAAGGAAATCAATAATTGAAAACTCAATACCTTGAGAATTTTATGGAATAAACAATATATATGGTAATTACAAGTTACTGCAACCATTGCTCGGTTTGCTGAGCCCATGTGGAGCAAGGGTGAGGCTCCCGCTATGAGCTTTGAGTTCGCGAAGACCTTCAACCGGGTCTGATATAGGGCACTTCTTCCAAAGTTACCAGCAAAAACCCCGAGGGACTCTGCGACTGCATCATAGTAGTCGTTGATGGTTGCTGCTTCGACACCATAATCGTTAATGTTGGCGTTCTAGAAGGTTCGGTGCTCTCCTCCACGCTTTTCATCCTGTATATCAATGAAATGCTGTCTATTGATGGTATGCATTGCTATGCGGATGATAGCACGGGGGATGCGCGATATATCGGCCATCAGAGTCTCTCGCGGAGCGCGGTGCAAGAGAGACGACCAAAACTTGTGTCTGAAGTGGAGAACTCTCTGGGGCGAGTCTCCAAATGGGGAAAATTGAACTTGGATCATATAATATTGAATATCAATTACTATATACTGTTTATTGCAATAATACCTAGTAAAAAGCGCTGGGTCTCGTTGGATGCAGGTGGCAATGGACTGGTCGCACTGGAAATCTATTGGAGAGGCCTATGTTCAGCAGTGGACGGCGATAGGCTGAAATTATGTTTATTGCAATAGGCAGTTCCGTACTCATGCTCGACTATCCTTCGGTAGACAGTAAAAAATACTAATACAGTTTTTTTTTATGGCTTAGATGTGTGGACGAGCTCACAGCCCACCTGGTGTTAAGTGGTTACTGGAGCCCATGGACATCTACAACCTAAATTCGCTACGCACCTTGAGATATAAGTTCTAAGATCTCAGTATAGTTACAACGGCTGCCCCACCCTTCAAACCGATACGCATTACTGCTTCACGGCAGAAATAGGCAGGGCGGTGGTACCTACCCGTGCGGACTCACATGAGGTCCTACCACCAGTAAAAAAGACCACAGATGACTAGATTTCCACATAATATCTTAAAGTGAGTACCTGTAAAGTAAAGTGAGTTAGTCGTTTAATATCGTGGGCCGTTAACTCATCATAACTAATAAAATAAGTATACTGACAGATTGGTATTTTAGAGCTATATAACATTAGAGGAGTGAATACATAAATGCATTACACTATGTGTGGGAGTGTAACTCTGTACTTGTATTTCAACATCTCGACGAGTAGAACTGGCTGGAATCATTTATAAAGGCGACTCGGATCTGTGACGTGCCCAATTCCCATGGGGCTCGGAGCTGACACGTAGGTAGCGTGTCGCGCTCCGGAACCAAACACCAAACGGTAGGAAGCTCAGAATGTGCTCGCGTACTTGAATACGAAACTCCCAGTCGTTTCCAAGCAGTTTCATTTGTTACTTGCGTAGTTACGAAGCCGGTCAAATTGCTGCTAATTCTCTTTATATATAAACAAGCGGCCCGCTCCGGCTTCGCTCGGGTCTTTAACAAAAATGTCAACGATATTTGACGTTGTTTTATTTTTTTAAATAAAAGAACACTTATTGTAGCATAACTATAATAGTAAGAAATATGCTGTCGCGACACCTTTTGTAAATAATAATGTGTTCTACAAAGTCGTAGTACATTATTTTATTCTATCATCAATAGTTTTCACAGGGCACGCGATGTAAAGAATATTCTAGGAAATTTTTTTACACCTTGGGTTACATTATTGGAGTATTAGTAAGAATTCCTAAATTTTTTTCAAAAAAGATTATAGCCTGTGTCACTCGGGAATAGTGTAGCTTCGAAACATTAAAAGAATTTTTCAAATCGGTCCAGTAGTTTCGGAGCCTATTCAATACAAACAAACAAACAAATCTTTCCTCTTTATAATATTAGTATAGATTAAAAATTTTAAAATAACGCACCCGTGAAAACTCACTACCCGTGAAAACTCACAAGACGTTCTACCTCCAGTAAATGTGTTAAATAAACTTCCACACACTGTTTAAGAATGCAGCCTTGTGGTGAACATTGAGAAGCCTATGTCGAGCAGTGGCTGGAGATATAGAGCGCCATCAAAGTAGAACTATGTATGTAAAGCACGTTCTGATGATGCCGTTTCCAATTTTTAGAAACTGGAAAAATAATCCAGGTGGTTGACTAGGGTGCGGATTGTTGTGATTCTCCTGACGCTCCACAAGGACTCAGTCGATCACGACCGAGAACATTTCACCTTTGGATCGGTACAGATGTTGATCGAACTTAGTTGCTTCGGAGAGTACTTACATTGAATTAGAGTTGGGCACCATCACTGCGAATACATCTTTTACTCGATGCGGCCCACGGACACCTAGGGCTACTAGCCTGTTTGGTCTCATAGAACATTCTACTTACCACTAATAGTAATAAAGTAAACATATCAATCATCTACAAGTCTAAGATACAGAATGTTGTAAGCAATTAGATTTAAGTATTTATTTTTTTATGATTGAAGGATGACCCGGTGACCCGGAGGCCTTTCCAGTTTTACCAGGACAGGTGGGCGAGCAAAGGCTCAGTCAGGAGGGGTGGGATTTGCTAACATAGATTTAAGTATCAAACGATCTCAGTACCTACAAGCAAAACACAAAATCCGTAACAATATCTCAGTTTGAAATATAATAACACACTGTACCTAAAGGCTTAAGCCCGTAA
The DNA here is from genome assembly GCF_003987935.1 of Bombyx mandarina. Next base: position 314,813 of record NW_021011614.1, read on the forward strand.
AAAACGTTTATTGTGCGCCTCAACCCTCGGCTAAATTCATTTAATTTTACAAGTAAAAAGTCACATTAACAAAACAGCTGTAACCAAAACGAGCGAACAAACAGAAACCCGAAAATATTTAGCATAAGCGCGAGAACCGAGACGAGGTGAGAAAACAATGGCAATTTTTTCCGTATTTGTGTTAAATTGATTTTGTTGCTGCATTACGAAGATTTTTTAACCGTTTAGTCACATTTCTAACAAGATCAATCTTTTTTTATTGCTCAGATGGGTGGACGAGCTCATAGCCCACTTGGTGTTAAGTGGTTATCGGACGTAAATGCGCCATCCACCTTGAGATATAAGTTCTAAGGTCCCAGTGTAGTTACAACGGCTGCCCCACCCTTCAAACCGAAACGCATTACTGCTTCACGGCAGAAGTAGGCAGGGTGGTGGTACCTACCCACGCGGACTCACAAGAGGTCCTACCACCAGTCTTTACGCAAATTATAATTTGATTTTTATTACACGATGTTATTCCTTCACCGTGGAAGTAAATCGTGAACATTGGTTGAATACGTATTTCATTAGAAAAAATGGTACCCGCCTGTGATTCGAACACCGCTTGACACGAATGCACCGGATGTCTTATCCGTTAGGCCACGACGACTTCGAACATCGGTTGTGTGGATTGTCGTGGTGTGTGTGGTTCGAAATGAGCTGCCGTTGAGGGAGAAACGCTGATTGCCGAGCGATGGAACATGTCTTTCTTCAAACGAGGGTTGAAGCAGTAGACAGCGGCTTATCTGTGCCCTTAACTTCATATATATGCGCCAACGAACGATGATGACCACACTGTCGAAAGGCTTTTTTGTTATTTATTCACTTTGATTAAGAATGCATTGCCAACACATTGTACTACTCACTAAATTTATATTTTAATACTATATACTACTAGCGACCCGCCCTCGCTTCACTTCGGAAACTTTAAATTTTATTAATGACTAGCGACCCGCCCTCGCTTCTCTTTGGAAACATTAAATTTTATTATTGATGGCTGAGTCTCGCAATGCTACCTGCGATTATTGTCGTACCGCGGGTGATGCCGCGGGGCGAAGTTAGTCTAAAAAAAGTAGTCTAAGTTTCTCCTTATATCATCAGCTACCTATCAGTTAAAGTCTCGTCAAAATCGGTCCAGCCGTTTCAGAGATTAGCCGGAACAAACAGACAGACAGACAAAAATTGTAAAAAATCTTATTTTGGTGTATGTACGGTATATATATTCATATGCATGCGGTAAAAACTGGGTCGTACTGTCAGGCACAGAATTGACGCAGGATGGATGAAATGGCGGCAGGTCACGGGCACCATATGTGACTCGCACATCCCTCTTCCCCTAAAAGGGAAGATATATAAGACCTTAATAAGGCCTGCCGTCTTGTATGGATCAGCGTGTTGGACAACGAAAGTGGCGGATGAAAGGCGATTGCATGCAGCAGAGATGCGAATGTTGCGATGGATGTGTGGAGTAACGAGAATGGATAGAATACGGAATGAATATGTTAGAGGAAGTCTGAAAGTGGCACCTGTGACAGAGAAGCTGAGGAGTGCACGTTTGGGATGGTATGGACATGTGATGAGACGGAATGAAAATGAGGTTGTTAAGAGAGTGTTAACTATGAATGTGGAAGGATTTAGAGGAAGAGGTAGACCTAAGAAGAAATGGATGGATTGTGTGAAAGACGATATGGGTAGGAGGGGAGTGAGCGAAGAAATGGTATATGATAGAAGAGTATGGAAGGAGAAAACATGTTGCACCGACCCCAGGTGACTGGGAGAAGGGCAGGATAATGATGATGATGCATGCGGTAAAAAGCGGTTGTTTTAATGTTACAAACAGACACTCCAATTTTATTTATATGTATAGATGTATAGATAGATATGACAGAAATTGGCTGGTTCCAGGGTGTCTTTAAAACGATGACGTCAGCGTCGTATACATCATTCTCTTCATAAGCATCCATTGCCTTCTAGTGATAGTAATTAAGACTAACTTTTCCAATGCTTTGCCATTTATTAGATTTCAAGCGTAAAACAATAAAAAAAATTGTAGAGAATTTTAGATTAGTAAATTTTGTTAAAATATTAGTATTGACAAGCAGAGTTTGGGATATTTTGAATACATATTTCTGTAGATAAATTTTACATCACATAATTTTTTACTAATTGACATAAGCGAAAGTATTACCTTTACTGGTGGTAGGACCTCTTGTGAGTCCGTACGGGTAGGTACCACCGCCCTGCCTATTTCTGCCGTGAAGCAGTAATGCGTATTGGTTTGAAGGGTGGGTCAGCCGTTGTAACTATACTGAGACCTTAGAACTTATATCTCAAGGTGGGTGGCGGCATTTACATTGTAGATGTCTATGGGCTCCGGTAACCACTTAACACCAGGTAGGCTGCGAGCTCGTCCACCCATCTAAGCAGTAAAAAAAAAACAATAAAAAAAAATATCCAGTTGCATATCAAATCTTTGAATATTCATCCCATAGCAAATCAATGTTTCAATCTATAATTCCCATTGAATTCTTCAACTTGACTGCGGTTTTGATCTAATAATTTCATGACGGTTGTAGCCATTACCCTGAACCCTTGCAGCCTCCAAGGCCTGGGCCTGCACGATACGGTCCGGTACCCCGGGTCGTGTATAATTTTTGCATGAACTCGGAATTTTGTTTCCGCGTCCGAAACCGCTGGTATTTTTGCAATTTTTATTAACGGAAGCCGAGGTTTTTTCAACTCGTGTGAGTTGAGTTTAAATGCTTTTTTTTTTTTGTTACTTTTTTCTTTGTGTATCATACATGCATCACATGTTAAATTTAGCATGAAATGAAACTGGTTTTATACTCATAATTGTAGATTAATGTTATCTGTATTATGTCATTAACAAAAAATAATCTATTGCTTATGGGATTTTTTGGCGGGAACGCGAGGAGTGAAATTGTGTGATTTGTTTTATTTTGTCTATTTAGTTTCTTCTTCTATTTATTCAGGTTTAAATGCCTAATAGCATTAATAGCGGTGGTTTATTAACTGTTTAGTATCTGTGAAAGTGCACAAATGTGGGAAAATAAAACAAAGTCGCTGGATGTAACTTCTCGGGATTCTCCAAAAAGTCCACTGAAAAAGTCTCAGTAAATGACTACCTGAGATTACTGAGTTTATATTTCATTCCATATCATCTCATCTCATTTCAGTTCACTTCATATTATCATTTTTCATATAAAAAAATATATTTATACATATATAAAAGATTAGGCTGTATGATATGACACCTTTGCCATTCCAGTTGGAAGTCTGTGCCTTTCCAGTCACGATTGCACTATTATAAATACGTACATTGATTATTGTTCAGACACATCAAATGCTTCTGCCGTGATTTGCGCCAGAAATAAATAAAGCGGTGTGCTTTTAACGAATGGTTTAGTATTCTACGCGAGCACGCGGCATCGTTCGAATGGGAAAGATTTTTCGTAAAGTCACCCCGCTTCACCGGAGTCATTCCGGGCACAAAATCGAATTACGTTTCGGCAAAATCACTGCGAACTAATCAATTGTGGGCTTTCATCCTCGGGGAATGCACGTTGTACTACAAGCGGTATGGTACCGGCTTTAGATATATCTTATATGTATGTTTATTATTGACGGGCATTAGCCTACCGGTCTCTGATTATTGTACTGCGGGATCCAGTTTCCAATTATCGGTCGGTAATAGTCTCTTTGTCACTTATATTTAGCGTTCATCTGAGTGTACTTATTGTTGTCTCGTACGTGTACGCCTGATCACCACGGCATTAATGCCTTCGAGATATGGTGCTGGAGAAAGCTGCTACGAATCCCGAAGACAGCATATCAGCTTAACGCATCCATATTAACACAGCTTAATATCCAAACCGGGCTCTCTACCATATACCCCAAGAAAATATTTGAGTTCTCTGGTCACATTGCCAGAAAGAGCGGTGAAAATCTTGAAAAAGTAATTGTAACTGGCAAAATGCAGGCAAAAGATCTCGTGGCCGCAATCCAATGCGCTGGTCTGACTAAATCCGCCCTGGATACCACCGTTTACGATGCCATACACATCGCCGATAAACATCATCCAAAGAAGGGGAAGGGATGGTCATGACCTTCAGACATGAAGAATGCGACTCAGGGAGGAGGATGTGTATTAGGAACAAGTTTCACATGAGAAAACCTAAGTCCGTTGAACGTGGAAAGATTATTTGCCCGAGACTAAACCAGGGATATGATCAAGTCGTCCGAAGCATTTCCTGTCAGTCGGAAACTCAAAAAACATAGCCATTCAATTTCAGCATATCATTTCATTTCAGCTCAAGACCTAGAAGGATGGCGCTTAGATGGAACCCAAAGAATCATTTCCGTGTTGTATAAAAACCATGATTATCTTTCGTAGAAAAATAAAAATCTACTTTTTATACCGGTCGTTTATACAGCTATCTAATTCAAACTTCGTCCCCCACTTTCAGTTAGAGCAACACTTGAATCCGTTCGACAATGACGCCGTATTTAATTAGAGTCAAGTTGTGGATCTGCGGTACTATCTGATCATTAACTTTATTCATTAAACGGTGTTCGGGGTGAGAAAGGTCGCTTTCGGGAAAACTATTTTGATTTGATGAGAGAGGTTTTAGTGGCTTAGAGTTGGTAGCGGAATGCGAAAAATTTGTAACGATTTAAAATAATTGAAATTTTTGATAGATGTTACGAAGGAAAGTTATTGTGTTTCATTTGAGCTTGGAGTTTTTTGGAGAATATACGCGAAGAATATCTACATTTTCAGTCCTCGTGATATTCCCTGCCGGCCTACGCCCAGTTCCACTTTTTATGCCATAATGTATATGAACAATGATATAGATATTCAAAATCGTTCAATTTAATTTGTTATTGAGGAGATCATTCAAAATACAAAATAAACCTGGTACGCCACTGATTTCATAAGGAACTAATCTACATTTTTATAATTTACAATTATTTTTTCCGAAGTTACAATCATTACACACAAAACATGCATAGTTCATTAGTATTGTATATGAATGTATGGACTTACTAGAAGAAAATACATTCTCTAAAGTGCAAGGGCGGTTTTGCGGACGAAAACCAATAACGGATTCATTTTATTAAATGTATTATACATAAAGCCTTTAAATAAATTATGCATACATGCATACGGCTGCTCTTCGCCGATACATTACATATACCGATGTAAATTGGATTGAACAGAGTCTGGAGCTGCTTAAATTTAAAAGTGTAAGTAAGTATTGTGATTTAGATTATTTTAACCTTATTAAATGGGTGAGATAGTACATGTAATTTATGAGGTAAGCCGGTGTGCCCTCGACCGGGATTGGGACACTAATTAAACAGCTTTTTAAATGAGTACATATCTTTTTATTTCAAACATATAAGTTTTTTTTATAGGTTGCTTAAGTGATCGTTGACACTTTGACAGCCAAAACGTGCTATGTTATACTGGTCGTTTTAAGAGTTCGTTTTCCTTACATACATTTGTTTATTTTTAATATTAGCTTAGTAAGTGTGTATGTTTGTATATAACAGAATCTTTGAGGGTCATGTTTCATGACTTCAAGATGTCCGATTGAACTTGAAAGCTTGCACACGCAAATGATGATTGTGATACAATAATTCTATAACTTCGCTCTAATATATTGACCATTATCAAAAGGATAAAAAATGTGTGTGGTGTCGTGGGCCACCGGATAGGAACGAAGTTCCTTATTATAAAAATATTAATTTTAATTTCTATTCGAGGTATAAAGAAAATAAAACTGGAGGCTTCGCAACAACCCACGGTCATTCGGTAACGTGCGAACTTATTGTGGTACACTTCATTCACGGTTGTTTGCATAAGAGTTAGTGTATTGCGCAAACGAACGCTCTGAGATTGTTTGTGGTCAATTATTGATAAAAAATATGTTATTTTTTGTAAGTTATTACAACGTTAAGTCGTACACTGTGCGCATTACTAATAAAAATCTTAGGTTACGGACGTTTTTTCCCGGTTAGGGTACCCCTCCGCATTGTCCCATAAGGAGCTTCGTTCCAAAAAGGTGAACCTAATTTTTAGTTGGCTTTACTATTTAAGCGTGTTTTTTTAGTTTTTGGACTACGTATATCGTTTGGAATATTTTCCTGCTCAGCTGCAATGTTCTGTACAGTTATTTTGTATTTAGCTCTAATAGATTTAAAAGCATGGTACGCTAATTGGATCAGCTCTAATACTGTGAGAATGCTTACGCCGAAGAATACATTGAAGACACCACCGAGCTGAGCTGAAATAAAATATATGTACGTGTAAAATAAATGACACAGCAAATCTATATATATATATATATATATCTTATATCTATATACTTATTTCTATATACTTATATATAAAAATGAATTGCTGTTCGTTAGTCTCGCTAAAACTCGAGTACAGCTGGACCGATTTGGCTAATTTTGGTCTTGAATTATTTGTGGAACTCCAGAGAAGGTTTAAAAGATAGATAAATATGAATGAAAATGCTTGGAATTAAATAATAATAACAGTTTTGTTTTTCCTTTGATGTGTCCCCCGTCGGACGGATTCCTTTTGTTTGTTTTAAGATTATGTTACACAAAAGTTTAGGTCTTTTATTTATCGATTGAGGCACTACGAAGTCTGCCGGGTCAGCTAGCTTATGATAAAATGCATCTCGGTGAATGCAGTAATTTCGGGTGGTTATGATTCTGACCAGATGATGGGTCGTGGGATAGTGAAAGCAAGATAACGTGATCATGCGTTTCGGTTTGAAGGGTGGGGCAGCCGTTGTACTGTATAAACGGAGACCTTAGAACTTATATCTCAAGGTAGGTGGCGACATTCACGTTGTGGATGTCTATGGGCACCGGTAACCACTTAACATCAGGTGGGCCGTGAGCTCCTCCACCCACCTAAGCAATAAAAAATAAAAAACATCTTTATTCATTCTTCAGAGCATCGGAGCCTCATGGAACAGAGGGCGGAGGACTAAGACTATTTAATGGTGCTGCTGAATATGGTAGTTTTATAGAGTTATCAGAGAGTATCATATTATAGAATATGGTAGTTATGGTAGTAGCGTTAGGTAGTTGTGTATGGGCTCCGAGAACCACTTTACTCAAAGTGAGCCGGTGAGTTCGTTCACCCGCTTATGCAATAAAAAAAGGTTCCTAACTTCGTCAATTTATCTATCCTCCTTATTGGCGAGATTTACACACTGTGCATTGGTAAAAGGTAGCGCGATTTTAGTTTCATAAACATATTATTATGTTCCAACGGATATTGATCCGTTGTCTTCACTCGTATGCTCTCACTACTGCCACTGCAACTTTGTGAATCTTTTAAGCAATAATATGGCTTTATTGATCTGGGGATTTTTCACTATATTCGGGATTTATAACAGCCTGCAAAGTTAGAAATGCGTTTGTGGCCAATTGTTTACTCTTATGCGAATGGTTGCAATTCGGACACTTTTCACTATGTTACCTGTAAGTCCTATATGCATATATTGAACTAGATTTGTGTTTGCTAACGGTCAGAATTGGCGGTCTTTTAGCCAAACCCTAAAACATAGCTTAGTCGATAGGTATTTATGTTCAGGAAGCATGCTTTTCTGTTAGTGTAGGCTTATTAAAAATAATCTAATATTTAAAAAAAATATTCTAATATTTAAAAAAAAAAACATGTCCGCTGAGTTTCTTGCCAGCTCTTCTCAGGACGGAAACTAGTTTTTGTCTGGTTGGTGTTTGGTGTTAGTTTCTTTTGAAGTTCTACAAGTATGTACTTTCATTATGTTGAATATTTTTTTTTAGATTTGATTTGATTTTAATTAAAAGGTAATTATAGTAGAATATTAATTTGATTGTAGATAGTTAAATTGGTTATGAACGTGAATCTGTGCAAACTTACAGAACAAATCAATGGAACTGAAGTAAGACCAGCGAGTGTTGACGGTTGTTTCACGATTTTGCACAAAAATCTTTACGACGGTCACTTTGTTGAAGTCTAAACCTTTGCTAGAAATTTTAAAAACACAAGTACAATTTTATTTCAATATATCGATCTCTAAAATCCGAGGATACTTATGATTTGCTTTCGTGGTAATTTCTACAATTGCAACAAATAGCGTGACAGTCCATGTAATATATTATAAGTGTATTTATGATCTTCTTATCAGCCCGCAGACGTCCACTGCTGGACATAGGCCTCCCCCAAGCCTCGCTACAAAAACCGATCCTGCGCTGCCTACATCCAGCGGATCCCCGCGAATTTCGATACATCGTCGGACCATCTTGTGGGAGGCCTACCCACGATACGTCTTTCAGTGCGCGGTCGCCACTCAAGAATTTTCTGGCCCCAAACGGCCATTCGTTCTACTGGCAATGTGTCCTGCCTACTGCCACTTCAACGTCACAATCCTTTGGGCTATGTCGGTTACGGTTCGGTGCCATATTTCATCACTGGCAACACACACTGGTCAAAGACTTTCGTCTTGAGACACTGTGATAAGGAGATTTTACGTAGTTTTGTTATCTATATGTACTAATTGTTGTTTTCATTATAGTCAAAGTCGTTTTTGAAACATCTGATGTTTATTCAATACTTCCTACTTAGAACAGCTTACAATAGTTCCCCAGTTAAACAAAATACTAGTCAGATGGTTCTGCAGGAAAATAATTAAATAATCAAAGCTGCTCTATCACAAGCAATGAACACATGAATTTCTTACTAAAATGTATCCAAAGGCTGCACTTCTGAATTCATATAGAAGGTGTTGGTAATGACCTGCTCCGAGGGCACGTCGCAAGCTTGTGGACAGTCGCAGTCATTACTGTCAAATGCCACTAAAAATAAATCCATTTGTAAATACCACTATCATATACTATGTTTTTCATGTAGGCTTTTATTTAGTGCGGGTCTGGTACTCATTATTGAAGTCTAGTTGAGTACTAGTATTCTGGGGGAAGGGGTGGAGTGTGTTATGAAACAGCACGTGTGAGTACCACCATTCTGTGTACTTTTGTCGTGAGGCGAACATGTGTTCGCATAGTTTAAATGTTTGGAAGAAGATTTTGACGTCAAATATCACAGTGAGTAGAAGTATTCACATGATTATATATAAGGGTTTCACTGTTCATTTAAAACCCGGTGGTCGGTTAGCCAGTGTATCCACCTAACATTCTAAAATAAAAAATAACTTTATCCATGAGGACAAGCATGAGCTTCAACACTTATGTTGTGATATAGTCAAGTATGTAAGTTTGATGACTAAAATGGTCCTTATTTAATAGAAGTTAAAACCTCTATAATATTTAACATCACTAGTTTAAATTTAGAGCAATAGCCAATGATATTGTCTGTCTGAAAATAAAAAAAATATTAAAACTAGTTAATATATTAATGTAGTCAGTTGTGTGAAGACATACCCATCGCATGCTGAGCACAGAAAAGATTTTGAGATTTGCAATACGAAACACCAGGTCGTTTTGGATGCACGATTCGTACACAACCACACATCCTTAGAGTGCGCTCCATCTCACATTCTATTATACAGTATTCCCTGCGTAGAAATAATTTCATAATAAATTACATACATACATTTTTATGTCTGAAGCTAATGTTACGCCGGTAAGAGTAACACCATCTATCGCCGAATAGTCGAACGGATATAGAAGGATCTAGTAGCATCTAGAACGCTCGAGAAGTACAACGCCATCTATTGTCAGATAGCGGAAACACACATCGAAAAGTACTGTTGATGTGTATGTGTGACTTGTGAGGAATGTTCTCGACGATTCTAGGGATGACGTATCGACTGTAAAAGCGTTGCAGAGATGGCACGCAGTCAGTTAGTAATCGGAGCTACTCGAAGCGAAACAGCAAACGCATCACCTGAAGCGAAGCGGAAGAAGCGAATTGAGGATTTTAAAGGGATCTATGTGTGTGTGTTCTAAGTGATAAATACAGTTTGAATTTATACTTCGGTGGAATTCTATTAATCCCGAACCCCAGCGCGTAACACTAATATAAAGTGTGGGAGAGCAGCACTTACTTCGTATATATTGGGAAGTATTTCAGGGGCTCCTCTGCGAGACGACATTGGCGCAGAATAATGCTGAGGCTCTTAGCGTCGTCGGCGATCTGGTAGCCCTTGAAGTGGTAGCTGACCCATTTTTCTGTGCCTGGGTTCAACGGGGTACCGTTGACTGTGGATTCGACGAAGTGCTGACTGCTTTGTAAAGCCAACTAAAATTGTGCAATAATTAATCTAAAGTTTTTGTATATTTTTCCCCTTTGTCTCATGGTCTCCTCTGTGTGTCGACTAAATTATTTTTGTGTTTTGCATATTCAGAATTAAAAACACTGAACATACTCAAATTACACCGTGCATACAATTTCCGTGCGGGTGGGTATCACCGTCCTGCCTATTTCTGCCGTGAAGCTGTAATGCGTTTCGGTTTGAAGCGCGGGGCAGCCGTTGTAACTATACCTGAGACCTTAGAACTTATATCTCAAGTTGGGTGGCGCATTTACGTTATGGATGTCTATGGGCTCCAGTAACCACTTAACACTAGGTGGGCTGTGAGCTCGTCCACCCATCTAAGCAATAAAAAAAAAAACATACAATGCAAGTACTCTCTATAGCTTGTAAGAGTTTAATTATTACAAATTAATATGTAGTCTAAATAATTGAGAAACATTTGTTGAATCTATTCTAATGTCAAAATGTCAATTAACTATTTTACGAACAATCATTTTTTGATTTACCCATTTATAAGACAAGTCCACGCTGTCTAGTTTCTGCGTCTGGTTCACAACTAGCATCAGGCCGCTGAATAATCCAAAACGTTCAGTTAAAAAAACTTTCTTCTCTACTGTAGCGTGGATTTCGTATTCTTGCATCTCTCTAAAATGTAGTTATTTCTTTTATAATCAATGAACTAAAAATAATGTTGTCGATACTTAGTCTTTTGAGTAGTAAACCGAATTAATTACAAATTGAAAACTTACCATACTTTCTAGGCGGGTGGCGGCAACCTTTACTGGTACCACCAGTAAAGGTTGGACCTCTTGTGAGTCCGCACGAGTAGGTACGTACCACCACCCTGCCTATTTCTGCCGTGAAGCAGTAATGCGTTTCGGTTTGAAGGGTGGAGCAGACGTTGTAACTATACTTGAGACCTTATAACTTGACTGAGATCTTATATCTCAAGGTGGGTGGCGCATTAACGTTGTAGATGTCTATGGGCTCCAGTAACCACTTAGCACCAGATGGGCTGTGAGCTCGTCCATCCATCTAAGCAATAAAAAATAAAAACGATTTGGTAACCATTAAAGACCAGGTTGGCCTAAAGCTTGTTCCTCTATTTATGTTGAATTAAAGCCCAAAAGAAAAAAAAAACTTGAAGACAAAACTATGTAGATTAACTGGATGTGAAAAAAGAGGTGCAATCCTAAACTCTTATTCTCGTAGAACATCGATATGTTTCCGGTAGAAAATAATTGCAACTCCTTAGTTCAAAATTAGAAAAAAAAAACATGGCGCTGATTTTTACTAGCATTTTGAAGTAGTTTCGCTAATACAGTGGAACATATAGAGCCAATTACTTAAGCATAGTAATGAATTGCTCACCTTTTCAATGACCTACCATTGAAGACACAACAGAATCCATCCCCAGTGAGCTCCATTATAAACAATGACGAACAGTTTACGACAGCATTATTCCAACGGCATCTGAAATAGAAAATCTACGTGTCAAAGTTTCAGAAAATTCTTCGAAATTCGAATGGAATAGATTCAGTGATAAAAGGTTTTTTTTTTTTTTTTTTTATCCTACCTAAGCTGATAGCCCTAGCGGCTATATCAGCGTAGCCCTAACTTTAGTAGGTGAGCTCACGGGGCTCAAACCTGACGATGTTGCTAACACGAACCCTAGCAAGAGTCGTGCTTCGCAGAATCTACCACCGGATCGGAAACGCGACCCACTGAGAAGATCCGGCGAGAAACTCAGTGGGCTTCCGATAAAAGGAGGACTTGACAAAGGTAGCAAGAATGTGATTACTGGCGGCTGACGATATACCTTCACACGTACATAATGCACCTTACACCTGTTTTCGAATATAAATAGTCAACGACTTCATATCGGATTCCTAGAATAGTCACGTTTAGGCATCAGCTGTATATATGTATATTATTCTACATATTTATGTATTTTGAGATTTTAACATAATATTATGAGATTTAAGAAACTTCTTTGTGAGCTCGTCCACCCATCTAAGCAATAAATTTTTTTATCGATGAATAAGAACACCCTTATGGTTCGTGAACATAAAACTGCAGAGTAGTCGAAACGTCGGAAATAATAAAATAAAAATATCAAACGCTAGATTAAACAATTAAAGTAGGTTTTATTATGTCTACGGTTCGTGGAAACTGAACTGTAGACATGGTGAAAATTTCTAGGTGAATTTACTACGCAATGCTAGCAGTCGCCTCCAATGGAGGAACATCGCTCGAAGTGCGAAGTGCCTTGGATGCAAGCGGTGACGACGACACGCAACCCTGTCCATCGACAGCCACGAGTACCCTGCCAAGAGTATCCGACTAGGAAGAAGAAATTTACTACAGATACTATAGTTCCTATATGTCATAGCGCTCGGGAAACACCGTGGAAGGGAGCTCATTCCATAGCCGGATGGTACGTGAAAAAAAAGACCTCTGGAAACGCACTGTAGATGACCGCAGTGGCTCCAGATAGTATGGATGAGCTCTACTCCGGTGGCGGGCGGTGCGATGGTAAAAACGAGATGCCGGTATCATCTCGAACAATTCCTCAGAACACTCCCCATGGAACATACGGTACAAAATACAGAGGGAACCGAAGTCCCTCCGCAGACACAGAGGCTCCAAACGATCCGTGAGGATGGGATTATCGACAATCCGAACGGCCCTCTTCTGTATGGAGTCAAATGGAAGAAGCTGGTATTTGGGAGCCCCGGCCCAGAGATGGGAGCAGGTTTCGAGTTTCAGGTGTTTCCTGAGCGCTATGACATATCCTTCTTCAGACGAGGCTTGTGGAGAGTATTAAACGGTAGGCAGCGGCTTGGCTCTGCCCCTGGCATTGCTGAAGTCCATGGGCGACGGTAACCACTCACCATCAGGTGGGCCGTATACTCGTCTGCCTACAAGGGCAATAAAAAAAAGTTCCTATATTAATTATTGAGGTTTGCGGAAATCCTTTGGATGTAAGCAGCACAGGACCCATCTTGATGGCGAGGCTTGGAAGGCCTATGTCCAACAGCAGGCTGATAGAACAGAAAAAAAGTGGCGAAACTGGAATTCGAAGATATTGATGTTGAATTATTTCATCTATACTTTACGTTTCTATTAACAATTTTGGTATTTGATACCCAAAACCATACAATGCGACCGAAGTAACCACAGTTGATGACCTTATCAGAGTTTCCTCGCACGACGTCATGAGTCTCCTCCCAGTAGCCTCCATATCCACCAGGTTGTTATAGTACAAAACATATTCTATTCTTTGTAGATCTCTCACATTGTAGACTACGTCGGGCGAGTAGAAAGCGGCCAGCTGTCTTAATTTACTTTTGAAATAACTTGCGTTTATACCTTCTGGGTAATTACTGAAACAAATAAAAAAGATATGTGGTGTTGTGGGGAACGAAGTTCCTTATTATAAAAATATTAATTTTAAGTTCTATTCGAGGTATAAAGAAAATAAACTCGAGGTTCCGCAACAACCCACGGTCATTCGGTAACGTGCGAATTAATTGTGGTCCACTTCATTCACGGTTGTTTGCATAAGAGTTACATATGCGTTGCGCAAACGAACGCTCTGAGATTGTGGTCAATGAATGATAAAAAAATGTGTTATTTTTTGTACGTTATTACAAAGTTAAGTCGTACACTGTGTGTATTACTAATTTGTAAATTATTACAAAGTTAAGTCGTACACCGTGTGCATTACTAATAAAAATCTTACGTTACGGATTTTTTTTCCCGGTTAGGGTATCCCTCCGCACCGTCACTTAAAGAACTTCGTTCCAAAAATTCCTACCTATTTGTTGGTAGTCGAAGAGGTTATTCCAGGTACGCCTGGACGGTAGGTGAGCTCACGGGCTTAATCCGAGAGAATTTGCTGACACTAGCCCTAGCAAGAGCAGTGCTTCGCAGAATCTATCCAGTGGTCGATCCGGTGATCGGAATCGCGACCCACTGAGAAGATCCGGCGAGAAAGTCTTGAGAGAAGAGAAATAAGATCCTTAGTAGGCAAAACTTTTATTCCAAGCGTATAAGGCCACATTGGACGCCTAGGTTTTTTGAAAATAAAGCTGAGTTTAATTTGAAATTTTATGAGAAGGATAATGGAATGAAAATAGGCTAGATAATTCAAAATGTTTCTTCAGTCATGCATTTCAGGTTGAAGGCGGTTGACTATTCGGTTGAGTTTGAAGACAATCAGCCGTTGTAAATTACAATTATTAAGAAATAAAACCGAAGATCATTGAGGCATTCAAGTTTGTATCCGTCTATAGTAATAATAGATAAATATTACTATTTAGATATTCATCATATTCTTTGGTATTTTATTAACATAACGCAACTGGCACCCATGATCTTTCCCCAATCGATATAAATACATTTTATTATTTTCCAAGCTGCATATTTTATACAAATTTTTATTATATCCAGAAGAAGGAAGTTAAATTTAAATATACAAGCTCCCCTTATTTGAAATAAAGTTCATCAGTAACAGCACTTACAGTTTATTAGCGAACTCGTCCATTTTATGTTCCGGAAAACTGATTTCGGGACAAATCCAAACCGATGGGAACGGCATCACATCCTGAGAACTTTGCATCTGAACTATGAATGTTGGGTTCTCCAAGAAACGCTTTATGGTAATCCAAACTACTGTCACAGAACAACTGAAAAGCACTCCCAATGCTACTGTCCATAGTAATCTAAAATAAAACGAGGTGACAGAAATTGTATAATTGTATTTGACTGATGCGCTTTTTTTTCCCTACCTAAGCTGATGGCCTAGGGGACCATATCAGCGTCACCGGACGAGTAGGTGAGCTCACGGGGCTCAAGCATGACGATGTTGCTAACACGAACTCTAGCAAGGGCTGTGCTTCGTAGAATTCACCGGATCGGAAACGCGACCCACTGAGAAGATCCGGCGAGAAACTCAGTGGACTGTGTCTGTGGGGTGACGTGCTGTGAGCTGCGTATTTGCGAAGCGAAGCAGCTAGACGTTCCAGTTGGAAACAGAGGAGGGCAACTTAGTAATTACTTCGACCTTCGCTAGACATACATAATTATTATTACTTTTACAGTTTAATCTGGCACTCATTATCGATGTACAAATCTAATCTGGCCTACGGAATTATTTTATCCTGAAAGTGAAAATTCAAGTCAAACAAAATGGTTGACCTCACGATACTGTTTTTTCATTGAAAAGAAAATTAAGTGCCATGAAATATTTTTTATAGAAAACTAGCTGACCCAGCAGACTTCGTAGTGCCTAAATCGATAAATAAAAGTCCTAAGCTTTTGTATAAAATAAACTTGAAACAAACAAAAGGAATCCGTCCGACGGGGGGACCCATCAAAGGAAGAACAAAATTATTATTTTTATTTTATTCCGAGCATTTTCATAGTTATCTATCTTTTAAATATTCTCTGGACTTTCACAAATATTTCAAGATCAAAATTAGCTAATTCTCTTCTCTCGTTCTCGAGATTTAGCGAGACTAACGAACAGCAATTAATTTTTATTTAAATAGATAGATTAGACGATAGCACAATATGAAATTGTCGGTAATAGAGATACAAAATAAAATTAACAAAAACAATTACAGTTTATATGCCATAAAATAATTACGAAACTTCTTACAAAGAAAAACATAATTGAAAAAGTTTTAACATATTAACGTATTTCCAGAAATTATTTTATACCGCAAATGGTATCGTCGGGTTGTTCATTGAGAAATGCTTAAGCTTTACCTGAATCTATTCTCAAAAAGCCTTTTAGCGCCGTGAAACTGTGCTTCTTTCAGTAATCCAGCTAAATCCATTATTGATCTACGATAATGCTTGCAAAGCTTTGTGTAGTGTGTCCACGTTTAGCTTGTACATGTGGCTTCATTATGAGTTACAGGGAAGCGTAGAAACGACTTTTATTATTGTTTCATTGTACATCAATCATTCTGATTGTAAAGCTTGGGCTACATTGGATACACTTGACTCGTGAACTGCGGTCATGTCAACATGCCGATTGATTAATAGAAAAACTTAGACAAATGCATATCATAAATAGTAGTTCGGGAATTTTTGTATGTCGTTAAGCCAGAGTTCTATCAAGTCGATAATAATATGACTTGTAGGAAGAAGATGAAAAACTAAGACGTTGCCACATAGGGCATCTTTACTATCTGATTTTGCCATTAAAATGTTTATTTTCTCCACCATTTGTGTTCAATGTAATGGTTTTTATTTAAGATTTTTATTAATTGTTATTTAAGGTTGTTAGATCGCTTATACGGAGTTTAATTGTAGTTCATGTTGGTTTATCAAACAGTTATCTATTCTAGTTGTAATTATAATTAAGCTATTTAAAGTTAAGTTCTTATTGAAACCCGAGTTTAACACAAGTTCAGTGTAGCTCTTACTTAAACCTCGAGGAAATTATCAGATTTCGTTTCGATTTACTAGTGTAATTTTATAATAATTCGATTTATTATGGTTGTCAAGAATTATTAGTGGCTTACCTCTAAATGTTTAAGTCATTTAGATTTACAATAACGATCATGCGTGTACATTATTTAAGAATGATTTGCTTTAGTATCAAAATTAATACAAACATAGCTATGTTTGTTTAATTTAAAGATCTGACTGACTGACTGACTGATATGACTACAGCTACAAACTACAAACGAATAATTAATAAAAGCTCTATGAGATAAAAAAGTTTTGACAAATATTTTTGTTACATACGCAAATTTACTATTATGAATTTGAAATAAAAGAAGAATTAAAAAACAGGAAATCTATGGTATTCCGTTGCTTTTTTGCGTGAATGAGTGAACGAACTAATAGCTTACCTAATGTAAAGCGCTTACAAGCTCATTAAGATCAGAACACGTTAGCCACTACCTACCTTTTTTTTATATTGCTTAGATGGGTGGATGAGCTCACAGCCCACCTGGTGTCAAGTGGTTACTGGAGCCCATAGACGTCCACAACATAAATGCACCATGCAGGTCTCAAGTATAGTTACAACGGCTGCCCTACCCTTCAAACCGAAACGCATTACTGATTCACGGCAGAAATAGGCAGGGTGGTGGTACCCACCCGCGCGGAGTCACAAGAGCTCCTACCACCAGTAATTACGCAAATTATAATTTTGCGGGTTTGATTTTTATTACACGATGTTATGCCTTCACCGTGGAAGTCAATCGTGAACATTTGTTAAGAGAAAAATAAATTGGTACCCGCCTGGGATTCGAACACCGGTGCATCGCTCAACACGAATGCACAGGACGTCTTATCCGTTAGGCCACGACGACTTCCTTAGCACACGAAGTCGAAGCGTTAGCTGTATAGTATACCAACTGTATCACCCTTCAAGCCAGAGAGCATTACAACCAGAGAACAGCTTCTTAATGCAGATTGTCGATCGAAGTACGCTGGTGTAATATTGTTACGCCGGTAAGAGTAACGCCATCTATCGCTGAATAGTCGAACGAATATTGAAGGATCTAGTAGCATCTAGAACGCTCGAGAAGTACAACGCCATCTATTGTCAGATAGCGGAAATACAGTACTGGGCTTTTGCGGAATATTCTCGACGATTCTAGGGATTTCGTCTCGACTATAAAAGCGTTGCAGAGATGGTACGCAGTTAGCTAGTAATCGGAACTACTCGAAGTGAAACAGGGAACGAATCACCTGAAGCGAAGCGGAAGAAGCGAAATTAGAATTTTAAAGTGTTTGTTAAGTGTTTTAGGTGTTGAATATAGTTTTAACTTGTAATTCGGTAGAATTTTTATTTATCCCGAACCCCAGCGCGTAACAATATTCAGAAAAAGCGGCTGCCCATATTCTGGTGAAGCTCGTAGTTAGTTATAACAGCTAAGTTAATCTATGGAACATATTATACTAATTTTAATAGTTGAAATCCCAAACCAGTCTATGGATCCAGAATAACATATTGAATCAGAAGGCAGACCAGAATGCTTTTAGCGTTCCGATTGTCTAACTAGTCGAGCCGTATGCATTGTATGCGACAATGGCTTGTTTGTAAATTTTATATGAAGTCTGTAACGGAGAGCATCTATAAAGAGCTTCAATTGAATATTCATGATCCAGCGACGAGGGTTCATTTTAAAATGGCCCCAAGCTTTGTGAACTAAGTATTTTTGTACATATCATTGTACATATATTGCAGTATATTTGGATAAAGGCATTTATCAAAGTTTTTATTTTTATTGCGTAGATGGGTAGACGAGCTCATAGCTCACCTGTTGTTAAGTATTTACAACGGCTGCTCCACCCTTCAAACCGAAACGAATTACTGCTTTATGGCGGAAATAGGCAGGGGTGGTGATACCTACTCGTGCGGACTCACAAGACGTCCTACCACCAGTAATGATGAATATATAACATAAACCATAGTTGTGCTGTGTTTTGGAGCCTATCCGGTCATCGTTCTCGTCGAACCCGTCGCTTGCAACGAAGGGCTCGACGAGTAAATTAACCCACAGATACAGTCCACTAAGTTTCTCGCGGGAACTTCTCAGTGGGTCGCGTTTCCGATCCGGTGTTAGATTCTGCGAAGCACGGCTCTTGCTAAAGTTCGTGTTAGCAACACGTCGTCAGGTTTGAGCCCCGCGAGCTCACCTACTAGTCAAGGTTACGCTGAAATAGACAATCAAGGCTCTCAGCTTTTGTTTAATTAAAAAAAAAAGGGCTTACGTATGAAAATTTTAGCTCTTGAGAGAGTCTATATGTATGTGTACATGACTAGCAGTTACTTAGTTTTGATATCGCTATAATAAAAATCTGTTATGTGAAGACGAAACAGTTCTGCATTTTCTCTTCAAAATTTCTTAGCCCTCCGTATCAAAAGCGGCATATGTACATACGTGTGTTTGTATATGTATTTTTATGATATAGAGCAGCGTACAGACAGATTGTTCGCACCGCTCCCCTGGGTATCTTCTATGATTCCGTTATTTCTCGGAGGGCCGCGTCTATCTCCTTGTGACGTATTTTCGATGTATTTTTATTGACAAGACAGCGACCTTCATCTTGAAAGAGGTGTTATCTTGCTTGTGTTTTCTTTNACAATTAAACACTTCCAGGAAGACAGTTTGTCGGCAGATGTACCACGAACACAGAAATAACAAAAGGAAACAAAACAAATAAAAACTTCCAGGAAGAGCACTTAGTCGGCAGATGTACCACAAACACAGGCCGCGCGAACAATGGCCGGGCTAACAAAAGCCGGGCGAACAAAGGCCGGGCGATCGAGTGGTCGATGAGCACGTCCGCGCGTGACGGGTGCCTCTATCGGAATGCTGTATATGGGTATGCGAGCTCAAGCCACACATGATTTTTAATGGTTACCGCAGTCCATAGCTACCATAACGTGAACCCCACATCATTAAAAACGTCTTTATGGCATTGTATAACGGCTATTCCATTGTTCATATCAAGCTACATAACCTCTTTGCAGCAGAAATATATTATAGTCATGCCTTCTAGGTTTGCGAGTATATGGCCCATGTGATGGTGATTGATACCGCTGCTCACGGACTTCAGCAATGGCAGTAACACAGCCAAGCCGCTGCAAACGCTGCAAACTGCAGAACATCTTTCTAAAGCCTTGGTTGAAGAAGGACATAAAATAAGCGCGCGGCGTGACGTCGCACTGCATGCGCATCATGAAAAGTCTGCCCATCTCTCTCTCTCTCTCTCTCTCTCTCTCTCTCTCTCTCTAGTTTATGAGTGTGAAGTTAATGTTTTGCTTTTGTTAATTTTTATAAATATAGCATTTTGTTATTGTTTTAATATTAAATTATTATTATCTAATTATAATTGCATAAGTTGATAAAAAATGCTATGCAATAGCTTTACCGCGGCATTCCCCGAGTGCCACCCGCATGTTTTTTTATTTATTTAATAGATTATCAGGTATACTCAGACGATTTTAAAATCCTTTAAACAAAAGCTAATAAGCATTAGATTTTATTCTCTGCTTTCGATTCTGCGCCGGACATGAATAAAGTTGTAAGTCGCGCTCGTCTTTTACGAGCCTTATCAAAATGTACGTCCAAATAAAGCACTCGTAAGTGATTGATACCAGGGGCCTGTGAATAAGCGTACCAGATAATTGTGTTTATTTCTAACTCACAGAACAGGGGTGACACATGTTCATATCAAATTAATTTAACCAATTCTGTTCCAAAAGGTCTTTTCACTTTGAATCAATACTCAATACATGCTCTGCTTATTTGACCGCAAAGTAATGATGTCTTGTAAGTGGAAAGATATTCGCTGTGACATCTTTATCTTGTTTGGCCCTTGCTTAACACTAAATAGGCTCCTAAGTTCGCGTGAACACTTACGCAAAAAAAGTAAGTTGATAGTGATTTTAAAGTTTTTATGATGTTATTGTAAAATCATTAATTTTGGTTTTTTATACTAATGCAAGACCATAGATAATACACATACTATATTATTTATATGGTAAGCAACTCAAGCACTCAACAAAAATGTTTACGGGTGTCGGCCACTAGATGGCTTCGCTTCGATTAGTTTCTCATTGCTCCTGTAAATGGTACCAGCCTATACTATATTTTAATTTTATGGAGGATTTTGTAAATTTTCAGAAACCACAAATCACGTGCGGGCCCAAAAGACGACCTACCACCATTAATTATGCATATAATATTGTTTGTGGCTTTTATTTTTATTACACGATCTTATTATTTCATCTTGGAAGTGATCCGTTGATATGTGGTAAATACGAATTTCATAGTCCTATCCTTCGATACGAGGACAGTCAACGCCTTATCCATTAGACCAGGGCTGCCTAGATAACGGGACTCATGTTTTAATAAAAAATAGTTTTGGACATAAATAGTTTGGCTAATAGAATTTTCAAAACATATAGGTAATCAATATTTAGTATACTATATTTTTATTCTTGTAACATTACATTCCCATGGATTCCCACACCATTTAAAAGTGAAGCTATCTTTTACTATCTATTGGGGGAATTCCCGGAAAGTATTTGTTTTTCAATTTTTTTTCTGCCACTCTCCATCTTGTGTAGTAAATTTAATTAGCCCGCAAAGGTATGTAGCTTTGACAGCTCTGCTTCAGACTACGACAACTTGGAAATTTAAAATGATCGCAGTTTAATTATTAATGTGGTACAACCCTACTATACATGTTCGAATTTCCTTTTTACGATGTCCTAATGGACTTGTTTACACAATCCGTGTAACTTCGCTTATGTTAATAGGATCGGGTTATTTAGGGATAGTGGAGAAACAGAAAATTTGTCTAATTTTAACCTGAAGTGTGTTTACGAGTGTGCTATTCTAAGGTCGTCGCTTGAGTTGTATCTATAGAAGTAGTGGAGTATTTTGATATTCCGAAAGTCAAGGATGTGATAGTTGCAGAAATCCTTACGCTACAATACGACCGCGTCGTGATGGTGGAAATCCTTCGGCACTGATTTTTTACATCGAAATGATTCACGAGATCTTTCGTGACTGTGTGTCACGTGAATTTTCGTGAATAAGGGTTGTTCTAGTGCTAAGTGCCTGTTTGCGGCCAGATATAGGTTTGGTAGGCAGCGGCTTGGCTCTGCCCCTGGCATTGCTGAAGTCCATGGGCGACGGTAACCACTCACCATCAGGTGGGCCGTATGCTCGTCTGCCTACAAGGGCAAAAAAATAATAATAATAATTCATGCACAAATATTTGTTGCTGGTATGTTAGGAACTGTGGCGTATAAGCTAAAAGCCCATTTTCCTAAGCGTAAGGTAATAAGAAACAGTCAGTATTGCAAGAATTTCATATTACGAGATTTCGGTAGATTCCAGAAAAATAAATTTACTAGGTCCAGAAAAACTACAGCAACATGGGGAACATAATGTAAAAAATATTTTTCTTAACATTATTTTCTGCAGTCTGTGGAAAGCTTCAATTATCCATAATCAAAATTCAAAATCCATAATCAAGACATTTGTCCAGGCGAGTCAGATCATGACAATGATGTGTCAGATTATAATTGTGATTCTAAATTACATCTTATACATATAAAACATGGACTGGATAATCTTGTGACGTCACACGCCACATGACGTGAAATAAATGTGCTCTCTCGTTTCCCGATAACTTGATTTAGTGCCAAGGACTTAGAACTTTCAGCGAGTCTTACACGGAGTAGCCTTTTTTTATAATGTTTCAATCAGTTGGACTTATTATACGTAAGTGAAAAAGCCGCATAATCCTAGTAGCTAGTATTGTAGAACCTGCCACGTCTGGTCGTAGCTAGCGAGATGTACCCCGAGCGAGTAGGCGAGCTCACGGGGCTCAGTCTGGAGAATTTGCTAACACTGGTCCTAGCAAGAGCAGTGCTTCGCAGACTCTACCACCGGATCGGAAACGCGACCCGCTGAGCAGATCCGATGAGAAACTCAGTGGACTGTGTCTGAGGGTTAATTTACTTGCCAAGTCCTTCGTCGCAAGCGACGGGTTCGACTACAACGATGACCGGTTCTTGGGGTGTATTGTGTAATATCCGTCCTGCCCTTTAGTCTGGAAAGCACGGCTGCTTCACGGTAAAAGTAGGCAGGATGTTCGTTCCCGCCAGTTATACTGTTAAGATTTTGTTATATTTCAAGGTGGGTGACGCCATTCGCCCCGTGATACATATATTAATTATTATTTATTTATTTATATATATATTTTTAATATTTATTTATTTTTCTTCTATTTATCTAAATGTATTAATTTAAATCTGTCTGAAAGGCAATAAATGATTTAAGTATTATTATTATTTTATACGAGCTATGTATGGTAATCTCTTAATAACAGGTGATCTGTAAGTTTGTTCACCCATCCAGTGCATTAAGGGGTAATATGCAATTAGATTTTTTCATTCATGTACATATTGAATGTACATATATTTAAATATATTCACGAAGATAAAAACGTAAGGATGTGTTTAGATGTTCAAAAGTAGATGAAGCGGAGATCGAACTACTCGCTGCCTTTCTAACCCCAGTATCTATACGGACCTTTTATATTGTGTTTGTATCAATATGATGAGAGCATAGACAACAGCAGCTGAGTATATTGGAAGCAAATGATGACGCCAAGGGTTCATCTTATGGATAGGATGACTCAATGTAATCTTTCAAAAACTATTACTGAGTATAAACGTCTTTTGATACTTCAAACGTATTTTTCTCGAAACAGGGTTTTCAAAGTCGGCGAGCAAGATTTCTCCGAAACGGCTCGATCGATCGGTTTCAAATTTTTACACAATCTTCTAAAATATATTCCCCAGGTATAAATCTAAAGGAATAAGAGTGCTGAAAATTATTTCGATGTTTTAGATCCCTTGTAGTTGAAAACTGGAGGCCGTAATTTTGTAGAAAACAAAATTTTGACTTCCTTTGATTATGATATGATACTTATATTCGACTAAAGAAATTATCCGGATTTTTTTTCATTTTAGATAGTCCAAACTAAAAATATCGTGTTCACCGCCGGACACCTTTTTCTGAAGGATCTCTTGGAGATTGTCAACAGGAGCGGAACAATATCGTACGTATTGTTGAAATCGGACAACATGGTCCTAAAATTTAGTATTTGTTATATGTACAAGTTTTTTATATAAATGTTAAATAAAAGGTGTTCCCTTAAAAAAAAATCATAAAAAAGTAAATTTTTTTGCGCGTACAACTTGCTATGATCCCTTACGAAAAGGTGTATGATCTAAATCAATCAAATAAAAGATATTACAATTCGTTTGTGATATCTTAAATTCAGGACTTAACTTGATAGACTTGTAGGCAGTGGCTTGGCTCTGCTCCTGGCATTGCTGAAGTCCATGGGCGACGGTAACCACTCACCATCAGGTGGGCCGTGTGCTCGTCTGCCTACAAGGGCAATAAAAAGAAAGGACACAGGCTATTACTTCGATATTTATTTACGTCAGTCACCTATCTGTAAATTCCTTGAATTTGATCTTATCTTTAACCATACTACGATCTTTGGCCATTAATTTTTCACGTTCCCAATGACGGACAGCTCGGTAATGAGTGTGGCAAGTGGACCGCAATAGCAAAGCTCGCGCTCCATTAACACCGGATCAATTATGCAGTAATTAATAAAAGCAGATTCATATCTGCAGCGGGTAAAGCATTAGGGCGTGAATAACGATTGGATTGCGTGGCCCCGCCTCCCACGCCGGACCGTGAAGCGTTGACTGATGGCGCTAATGGTTCCCTTGTAGCGGAAGTGACGGCTTCACCCGTGTGCGGTTTTCATTTTAATATTATGAAATATGTTGCTGCTGTTGAAGTTTCCGTTTCGGGAATTCAGAGTTGCGCGCACATTTCTGGTCCAAAAATCGAATATTTTGTAACTGAATTGTTTAAGTACGTCTATACATGTGTCTGTTGAGAAACAAAATTTCCGATACATCTATTGAAGGCCACAGGTTTTACGGCACATTGTAGATCGGCACGGGTAGGTACCCTACTTACTTTATGGTAAAGCTTTACGGCTATTTTTCAATGGATTCATTTGCTGATAAGTTAATGTGTTAGCTATCTGGTGTTAAATGTCTATCGGAATATTTAATCACGACGTAACTGTCTTCTCTGCCGACATGCGCACTTAGTACATGAGAATGAGGTCTTCTTCTTTCAATATTTTCTATTAAATGTCTGTCTTTATAGCCCGAACGCCTGAACGTGCTCGCAACAGGAACAAACAGGACGGGGAAGCCTTTCGCCTACCTCTGCTGTGAGGACGCGAAAGTCCTTTGAAAAACATGGTACATATCAGAGTACCCGAAGCATAATATAAATACAAGTATTCTCGCTGGGTGATTTCGTCCTGCGATTGAATCCCCTAATTAAAGGTACAGGTATTCCAGGTCCGATTCATGTCTGTTAAACACTAAACCAGCTGAACTTGAATCGCGATTGATAAAATTACAAAAAAAATAACTTATAAATATTTAAGTTTCCAATCACGACACTCTGACAGTCGTATCCAATCACAGATCAAATCCAGTAATATGCTAGTGGGATATGTGTCGTTTCCAACGTTAACCTTTCATCATTCAATCTACCATTGAATTATATATCTGTCCCTTAGTAAACATCGCAGAGATATATCCCCACAATTGGAAAAATCCAAAAGTTATTTTTATAACAAACGTTTAAAAAACTATATACTTCAAAAGAAGTATATAGTTTTTTAAACGTTTGTTTAGGGTCATCCGACGCTATTCTTATGGCCCACGCAGGGCACGTCTGAGCGGGGTTGACGTGTGACTGATGTTGCGGTGCGTACCTGCTCGACTCGGCTCGGCTCCTAATTTATACAACTACCAGCGGTACAGCATTACAGCCACGCATACCATATAAAAAGGTCCCGTCATATGGCACGATTGTGGAAACGTAAATTATTTTAATAGTTACGCGCTGCGGTCCGGGATGAATAAAACTCCACCGAAGTATAAATTAAAACTGTATTAGCACTTAAAAAACACTTTAAAACTCTCAATTCGCTTCTTCCGCTTCGGTTCAGGTGTTCCATTCGCTTCGAGTAGTTCCGATTACTAATTGACTGCGTGCCATCTCTGCAACGCTTTTATAGTCGAGACGAAATCCCTAGAATCGTCGAGAATATTCCGATTGTTTCCGCTATTTGAATATAGATGATTTGGTACTTTTCGAGCGTTTTAGATGCTACTAGATCCTTCTATATTCGTTCGACTATTCGGCGATAGATGGCGTTACTCTTACCGGCGTAACAATAGTGTTTTAGTTCGGCTTCATCCAATAAATTATACATCTTCCTTATTATCAGCCGGATCCACACCGGACGATCCAAAATGGATCGGCGAACCCGCGATCCGCGATCCAAGATCGTGATGCGTGGAGCGTGGATCGTTCTAGGTCGATCCAACAGCAATCTTTTGCGATCCTGACTGGCTGGTCCAACGCGCTGCTGCCGATCCATACTGAATCAGTTGAATTTTGTCTGGCTATAGAGTCACACGTGCAACGACGGCGACGAATAGCCGTAGCAGCAGCAAGCTACATTTTACTTGTATTACGGCAAAAATTACGAAAACGAAAAAGAAAGTATTAGGTTAAAACAATTTTTGAAAACCGGATGGAATATGGGACTCGACTTTACAAAGAGTTAATTGATGATGGAGCTGAAGCTAATTTTGCACGAATGTCTGCAAATCAAACATTTATTCTCCCTATATAGGTAGGGAAATTAAACGGATACATTGCAAATTATCCTTAACGGCGGATCACGCGATTCTAAATCGTCCAGACCACGCGCGCCAAGCGACTGAGGCCCCTGTGTGCGTGACCAAAAAACCGACAGTAAATGGATCGCACGCGGCGAGGAGCGCGCGCTCTCCGCTGCGCACATGGATCGCGCGCGGCACATCTACACTTCACGCTGGAGCGCGTTCCATGCCGCGCGCGATCGGAGCGCTTTGGATCGTCCGGTGTGGATCTGGCTATCGATCCATAGTATCCTCCCCGAAACGGTCAGGACCACTATTTTTTTATTTATTTTTTATTGCTTAGGTGAGTGGACGAGCTCACAGCCCACCTGATGTTAAGTGGTTACTGGAGCCCATAGACATCTACAACGTAAATGCGCCACACACCTTGAGATATAGTTCTGAGGTCTCAGTATAGTCACAACGGCTGCCCCACCCTTCAAACCGAAACGCATTACTGCTTCACGGCAGAAATAGGCAGAGTGGTGGTACCTACCCGTGCGGACTCACAAGAGGTCCTACCACCAGTAAAAAACTAATCTGTTTATTTTACTCCGAGCCAGTAATGTATCAGTTCGGGCGGTATTTAATTACAATGCTCTGGCGGTAGCCATCATACAGCGCAAAGATATTTGACAGATGCCTGAATCTCGGCATTTTCTGGATAAGCTTGCATATATAAAAGTTGCTAGTCCACCGAGCAATTTTACCCGCTCTGTGGAAGATCTTCTCTTCGTTGTAATGGCCACAATGCAATTATATTTCGATTCCGGGTACTTCCAAGCATCAGACGGTTATTGTTCGCTTTCCAGTATTCATCACTAGAGTACAGATGATACTGATCAAGCTCGCTGACAATTTGAATACTGGTAGCAATAGCATAAATTACCGGATGCTAGTCGCAGTGAAACCAAGTCTCCGATATCACAGGATCGCTACAGGAAAGTGTGAACGAATATCTCCCGTACTCGCAGACAGTTACGAAGGTTTTCCTGCCGTCATGAAATGTGCAGAGATGTCGATTTATTTTTCTAAGCACCTTCCCGGGGTCTATGAAAGACGAGGGGTTCCATTGAGCGGAAGTAAAGGGCCGTAAGTTCAAGTTATGCGATAATGGCTTAGATTATAGCCGTAAATAAGCAGTAAAGTCCTTTATACTTTAAAGGGTGAGGATTTATTTTTAAATATCAAGACTTACCACTGAACTCTTTTAAGTTATTATGACTTTAAAATAAAATTGTAAGCTGTGACGTTAGTGTCATAGAACAAATCTATGTTTTGACTGGGACGGTTGAACTCGGCGGAGTGTTTGTGTAAGAGTACCAGTTTTAATTAAGTACATATGATGAGGCTCGATACGGAGAACGGCACTAATTAAAAAGCGTTTTAGTAGCACGTAGTGTGGTTGATGTTGCATACCGTGCGTCTTTGTTACTAAGAAATGCTATTTGAAATGATGGCAGTATTACATAGCTGAGTGTGTTATCAATCTACGCACTTTTTTCTAGACGTAGAAATATAATTTTAAAAAACTAACAATATAAATGGTGTGCACAAAAAGTGAGCTACAAATCTCAATTCAACTTTGTTTTTGTGAGTTATCCTTCTTGTTCGTCGGCACCAAGTTAGCATTTACTCCTATATTAGATACCATATTACTTATATTATTACTCCTATATTATATTACATCCTATATTCCTACATGTAATGTATTTCCGTATGTAAATATAAAACATTCAAGTTCAAGAAGTTTTCGGTTTGCCTTACTAACCATTGGAATAGACACGCTAATTACAAACTAAGCTGCATAGTATGTGTATAAGATACCGTTATGTAAACATTAATTTTAATGATCTAAATTTAAAGATTTCATTGTTTACTTTTAAAATCCATAATACAATTTCAAAGCGCATCAAATATCTGCCGAGAAGCGACCTCGTTGGAGCTTCTGCAGACGGGACGGCGTGTGCAGTGTTAGTTGTTGCTAATACAAAATGGCTAATTCTTTAAAGTGAGTACTAAGGTACCTTTAGAAGTGGTCGTGGCCTAACGGATAAGACGTCCGGTGCATTCGTGTTGAGCGATGCACCGGTGTTCGAATCCCGCAGGCGGGTACTAATTTTTCTAATGAAATACGTACTCGACAAATGTTCACGATTGACTTCCACGGTGAAGGAATAAGATCGTGTAATAAAAATGAAACCCGCAAAATTATAATTTGCGTAATTACTGGTGGTAGGACCTCTTGTGAGTCCGCACGGGTAGGTACCACCACCCCGCCTATTTCTGCCGTGAAGCAGTAATGCGTTTCGGTTTGAAGGGTGGGGCAGCCGTTGTAACTATACTGAGACCTTAGAACTTATATCTCAAGGTGGGTGGCGCATTTACGTTGTAGATGTCTATGGGCTCCAGTAACCACTTAACNTTTGCGTAATTACTGGTGGTAGGACCTCTTGTGAGTCCGCACGGGTAGGTACCACCACCCCGCCTATTTCTGCCGTGAAGCAGTAATGCGTTTCGGTTTGAAGGGTGGGGCAGCCGTTGTAACTATACTGAGACCTTAGAACTTATATCTCAAGGTGGGTGGCGCATTTACGTTGTAGATGTCTATGGGCTCCAGTAACCACTTAACACCAGGTGGGCTGTGAGCTCGTCCACTCATCTAAGCAATAAAAAAAAAAACCTTTGAAGAATCGTCAGCTCATATTTATTATCATAATCGGTGAGTTTGTTTTCTTTTTTACAGCAAATACAACCAGACTTTTGATTTTATTGTCATTTGATTGTCCCAGAATATTTAAAGAGTCAAAATGAATTAAATTAATCTCGTGCTCAGTTTTTAAACGAATCATTAATTTAGACATTGTATGAAAAACCGAGTCTTTTCACTCCCGTTATCGTCACCCTGATCCCTGGTCCGCGAATTAAGCCTGGGTACTCGGATACCACTTTTTTTTTTATCTCTATCAAATGCACGTCGGAAATATTCCAGGGTGAGTCTTTTAGGACAGCTGTTTGGGGGTTGTATTGCAGAGATAAGCCTTTTAAACAGTTAGTGTAGGGTCGTATATCCGTTTATGTTTTTAAATTTTAGGCTTGGTTTAGAACGTGTAGACAGACGCAATCAAGTGTTGATATAAGTGTTCAAGGGTAGACCTCATATCTTGCTTTATTATGCTTGCATAAGTTAGAGCACAGACTCAACTTGAGCAAAGCAAGAGCAAAAAAACTTTGAATAAAAAGGGCTGAGATTAGAATCTTAAATTGTAATATTTTTAATATTTTATTTTTGTATTAAAAAAATACTAGATGCGGATGACGTAGTAGTAACAGTACTCGTATGACATTTGGCATCTTACCTAATAGGCAACGGGAGATTCACTAGTCCAACCAAACTAATATCACGACCACGTCTCCCCAACCGATACAAAACTGAACCCGAGCTAATGTCCGTAAATGAACACCATAAATCAAGATCGTTGTCTCAGTGAAGCGGACTCCAATACCGTCCAATTAGTATCGCGAAATGATTCATTAAGCACCGTGACAAGCTCGGCCGTAGCTCCCCCGCGTTCCATCCCGGTGTGTTCGTGGATGGAAAGTAAAAAATGCCTTACTACTTATGATATATTAGATTCAGAATATATTTTGGAGCCTTTTAAAAAAATTATTAGCATAAGCAAAGAGTTTTGAGACCTTTTTGTTAGTCTTGCAATCACAGACACTTTCGAAGAAAAACTGACTATACTGGTGGTAGGACCTCTTGTGAGTCTGCACGGGTAGGTACCACCACCCTGCCTATTAATTCTGCCGTGAAGCAGTAATGCGTTTCGGTTTGAAGAATAGTGATAACTAATCAGATGGACCACATGCTTAACTGCCGGCATTTATTTATTTCAAATTCCAAAGTCTTTTAAGGTATTTCTTTAAAAGGGGCGGAAGAAAAATTAGCTCGGGCATAATAGTGAAATCTCTTGTTTTCGCAGAGTATTTCACGGAGACTATTGATGGGCTATGATTTATCTTGGAAAATAATAAGTTTTGTCGTTACTTCAGTTCAAGTTCAGACGCGCAGAGAGAAAAATGATAGCTGCTTGATAAGCAACGACAGTAGGGTTTGGGATTGTTGTCGCCACATTGTTACCACACGTAGCTAGATCCTACTTACCTACATATATCAGATAAATCCGTGCGATTGTAAATACTCCATTCATTGTAACATACATGTACATAGGTATCTATTGTGACTTTCACATCATAATAAATAGTAAATAATATGTAGGACCAAATTTAGCGTGAACTGGACTACTTTACTTGAGAATTTTCTCTTTTCCGTTCCCTAATACGTTGCATTCACACAATATATGAAGAGGGATATCTTTCTTTTTCTCCTCACAGTGCCTGCCGACTGGACTAATTGCAAGGCTTTGCTTATGCCACTGTCTTCGCAAGCAGTGCAAAGCTAACAATCCCAGTCAGCAGAAAGCGTCATGCCAAGATAATACATAATATTTACATCAATACATTACTACGGTACGAAATACAAATGTTAAATTTTCCAAATACATAATGAAAAAGGTATCGACTTTGCTTTCTTTTATTTTCATTTTGATTTCCGCTCACATGAATAATGTAGCTCACCAAATTGGATAATAGAGTGACGGCGTAGAAAATCATTTTTGTCTGACAATTTTTTTGCTATACTCACTTTTGAGTAAGAAATGTATGTTACTATTTACTTATTAGATATGGTTGTTACGCGAATGATATATTCTTATATATATGCGTATATACACACATCAAACTAAACTTGGATATTATTAATAGTTAATTGCACATCCACCGAGCGAGTGACAACTCAGAAATGGCCGTTTGAATATTGTTCAGACCTTGTACTGATGGAATATTACTCTGAAAGTCCCTTTAACCTTTAGTGCAATTAGGGTTTTGTTACATTTATTCTATTTGCCGACAGCTACCACTACAAATGTGTACCGCCATCTTTACTTAAATGAAAATCCTTGCACTTTGGCAAAAGTCATTTTCCGAAACGCACACATTTTCCGTATATATTCAAATTAAATGAATATTTTGAATACGAAATTCTGTAGTTAATATCAATTATCATATGAATTACGTACGAATTGACCTGTTGGATTTTGGGTTTATACTCTCACTAAATAATTTTGAGATAATGTACAGGAGGGCTATAATGATATATGAGAACTAGCGCGGTTTCTAAATATGGCCGTTTAATTTATTAGTTCTACAAATTCAACCGTTACGATTGTTTACCATATGTTTTTTACTGCTTAGATGGGTTATGGATAGAATACAGTGAATCAAAGAATCCGTTCTTACCGAGCTCAAAATTCCAAAGCAACTCTGAACTGTTTGCGCGCAGTTCTTTGGACACATTGCCAGAAAGAGCCATTGCTATAATATAAGGTTGGGCGATTCAGATTGAAGCGTGGGATATTTTCTAATGCAATGAAGATATCAGCTCATGGTATTGTTACGCCGGTAAGTAACGCAATCAATCGCCGAATAGCCGAACGAATGTCGAAGGATTAGTAGCATCTAGAACGCTCGAGAAGTACAACGCCATCTATTGTCAGATAGTGGAAACACACACCGAATGTACTCGACTTGTGAGGAATGTTCTTGAAGATTCTAGGGATTTCGTCACGACTGTAAAAGCGTTGCAGAGATGGTATACAATCACACATCCTTAGAGTGCGCTCCATCTCACATTCTATTATACAGTATTCCCTGCATAGAAATCATTTCATAATGGGCTAAATTACATACATACATTTTTATGTCTGAAGCTAATGTTACGCCGGTAAGAGTAACACCATCTATCGCCGAATACTCGAACGAATATCGAGGGATCTAGTAGTATCTAGAACACTCGAGAAGCACAACGCTATCTATTGTCAGATAGCGGAAACACACATCGAAAAGTACTGTTGATGTGTATGTGTGACTTGTGAGGAATGTTCTCGACGATTCTAGGGATGACGTATCGACTATAAAAGCGTTACAGAGATGGCACGCAGTCAGGTAGTAATCGGAGCTACTCGAAGCGAAACAGCGAACGCATCACCTGAAGCGAAGCGGAAGAAGCGAATTGAGAATTTTAAAATGTTCTGTGTGTGTTCTAAATGATAAATATACTTTTAAGTTGTACTTTGGCGGAAAAATTATTTATCTCGAAACCCAGCGCGTAACAGATCTGTGGAATTCACTAATAGCTGAATGCGAAGTCCTCGCGATGTGATCGAGTTGTCAAGCCGGCAGTTGTTACATGGATTGATTTGGCAAGTATCAAATACTTCGGGTTCGTTCTCAGGACGAGCAGTGCATACAGTAGCGGGCAGCGCGGTTAGCGGCCGCGTGGTCAGGTGCGCACTGCATATTCATGAGATTAACCACCGCGGCCGGACAGTTGCCGGACGACGCCCACTGCCTCAAATAATATCGGCATTTTTGGTCCGCGACATATTGTCATTTTGCAAATATTAAATATGATTTTAGTACTAAAAAGAACCGTTTTTGTTTTTTGTTCCCCCATTTAATTTTGTGAACGTTATGTTATAGAGAGAGATAGAGAGACATTCTATTACGTTTCTACTGGTAATAAGTTACTACTAAAATTTTACTACGTCATAAATGATTTTGGTATCTATTTTTATTTTTATTTTAAATATATTATAATCCAATTTGAGAAGATCTAATTGCTTATTCTTCTTCTTCTTCTTAACTTCTTTATTTATTTTACTTTGTTTTCTATATCTACCTATTGTAATTTACTTGGAATGTATGTTCGTTGTTGATGGATTATTGTTATCTGATAATAAATGAATTTATTGATTGATTAACAGATTGAAAAAAAGGTTGTCTGTAAAGTCGGTTTACTGACGATAGTTGAACTTGACAACGTAATAAGAAAATACTGATGGAATGGTTTCATTTTTCAATTCCAATTACATTAATGTTTATAAACAATTGACACCACGTTCACTTTTCACTGAACTTCATACTTGACGAAATCATGTAAATGTATTATTGTATAGCAGCTGTCCACGCGGATGCATCGCTCACTCAAGTAGGAGAGAGACAGATGTCGAACGCTGCCGAACGCGGAAGCCGATTGTGCCTCTTTGTCGGTCTTTGCGCGCTCTCGCTTGCACTTCAAGCCTTAAGTGGAACGCCTCAGAGCGAGGTAGCGCCGCATGGGTCATATTTTTTCGTGCGTGCAGCCAGCTCCATCGAATTATAAGACATTTCCACGTCAAAAATATCAAATAACACAAAATATCGTCACGATATTTTTGCGTCACGGAACATGTAAATATTTTACAAACTACGATGTACAATGAGTACGTATCCCTCGTTCCGCGTCGAATGCTCCCATCCATTGCCATAAAACGGCCCGGAGGAAGTTTCAAAGCCATTTTTGTACAACAAATGTCCGTGCGGCACGAACGCGCCCCCCCGACGAAACCGCGTGTAATACACAATAGACCACTGTGTTAGTCCTGTATTGTGTAACGCTAGATGTTGAGCAAGCGACCTTATCCAATATAAAACAAATAAAAGCCCTTTAGACTGGGTTACAAAATTGCTCAGTGCTCGGTACCACTCACTATGTACTCCTAGCATTTCTGATGACAATGACTAAAGCTAACCACTCATCAACACGTGGGCTATTTTTATTTATAGTAAACAAAAATTTAAAAATGAAAAATTTACGTTGATATATACATACTTCCTGCTCGACTTTCGACACCTTACAATCTATGGCATTTAACATTAGACATCCGATTGAGTTTGTTTTTACTCGTTTGTACATATTTATTTTCATTTGAGATCGTGAGTGTGAATCGCAGCTGATTGTTACTCTTGATTATCCTATATATTATTATATAAAAATGAATTACTGTTCTTTAGTCTCGCTAAAACTCGAGAACCGCTGGACCGATTTGGCTAATTTTGGTCTTGAATTATTTGTGGAAGTCCAGGGAAGGTTTAAAAGGTAAATAAATATGAACATTCTCGGAATTAAATAAAAATAACAATTATGTTTTTCCTTTGATGTATCCCCCGTCGGACGGATTCCTTTTGTTTGTTTTAAGTTTATTTTATACAAAAGTTTAGGTCTTTTATTTATCGATTGAGGCACTACGAAGTCTGCCGGGTCAGCTAGTTTTTCAATACAAACAAAACAAACAGTCCCATGTTTGTAATTAGCGTTACAACTACATTGTCATTATCCGATTGCGATGGAGTAACGTAAAGCTGTCGTCGCCTGAAACATGTCTGGTTGGATCCCCCACATTCATTCTCGGTCCCTCGAGCACTGACACACAAACTATTCCATAGACACAGCCAACTGGGTTTCTCGCCGGATCTTCTGAGTGGGTCGCGATTCCAGTAGTAGATTCTGCGAAGCATTGCTCTTGTTAGGGCCGTTGTTAGCAAATCCTCTCAGGTGCCCTCTGAGCCCTTGAGCTCACCTACCCGTTTGGGCGTAGCTGTAATAGCCTCATAGGCTACCAATGAATAGGCAGAGAGAAAAAAGCTTTGTAATTTAGCCTTAATAAACGTGGTTACAGTTCCGTACTTCCAAATATTTACTGTGTTCAGCTCTCATAGTAATGGACATGTTTTGGGCTTCTTGGTCGTATCGTGCACATAACTTTGCATTTGGGACCGACTTAGCTAAAGTAGTATTGTGCAAAACGGGTGTGCGACTTCGGACTTTTTGTAATACTCTGATAAACCATAGCATTGTAGAATTGTTCCAATATTTTCTTGCTAAATCTCATCGCTTGCTATATCACTTACCAATGTCAGTTTATTCTGCAACACCGAATCAAAATGACGCAGAAAATGTTTGCGAATCAGGGCTAATTCGATTTATCTAAAAGAGTTCTATTTACAAATGTTGTTTTTTATACTTTTATATTCCTAAATAGGGTATAGCGTAGTATTATTGTTATGGAGTTGATTAAAGTCCAGATTCATTTCAAATCATTTACGTCATCCTCTCTGGATAGTCTCGCACCCGCTACCAAAGTTTATGATTTTAATTGGCGGCACGTTTCTTAGAAAAAGGATGCTGCTTCATTTTAAGCTTCGAAGTTTTACTGTGTTATTACATTGAAGCGTTTCTTAATTATTGTTTTGTATTAAGTAAATATATGTTTTCACTGGATCGATAAACGTGAATGTTGACACACTATGGGAAGAATATCGAAGTCTCCATTTTACTGTCTAACGGTTGTCCCATTATTTAAACTGAAACGCATTACTGACCCGCGCTGACTCACAGTAGGTTCTACCTCATAAATACTTTGGAGGTATCGATGCAGGGAAGGTTTCCTCTGAGCGATAGAAATTGCTCGGTAGACTGACGGTCTGAACGTTTGGAGTTTCTATACATGGGAATTTACTTTTGTTAGTTTTTTTATATTGGATATTTAGATATTTTTTTTATTGCTTAGGTGGGTGGACGAGCTCACAGCCCACCTGGTGTTAAGTGGTTACTGGAGCCCATAGACATCCACAACGTAAATGCGCCACCCACCTTGAGATATAAGTTCTAAGGTCTCAGTATAGTTACAACGGCTGCCCCACCCTTCAAACCGAAACTCATTACTGCTTCACGGCAGAAATAGGCAGGGCGATGGTACCCACCCGCGTGGACTCACAAGAGGTCCTACCACCAGTAATTACGCAAATTATAATTTTGCGGGTTTCATTTTATTACACGATGCTATTCCTTCACCGTGGAAGTCAATCGTGAACATGAAGTACGTATATCATTAGAAAAATTGGTACCCGCCTGGGATTCGAACACCGGTGCATCGCTCAACACGAATACATCGGATGTCTTATCCGTTAAGCCACGACGACTTCGTTAGATTGCGCAATTCAAAGACATCTGTCAAATATTTTATGTTCTATGTCGCCGCATCTTCTCAGTGAGTCGCGATTCCGACCCGGTACTAGATTTATTAGAGAAGCAGCTGCCCTGGAGTTGTTAGGCCTCATCCGGAGGCACTCGGGAAGCTGTTAGCAAATCCCATCCCTTCTGGCTGAGCATTTTCTCACCCACCTGACCTGGTGAAACTGGAAAGGCCTACGGACTACCAGTAATCATTAATTCCTAAAAAAATATTCTATGTCAGTTACTGATTACAAAAATATACGCTGCGTCCCAAACTCGAGAACCGCATTAATGAAGCACACATGAGTAAATCACAGTGTGCGGCTCCGTTTTATTCATTTCAATTACTTCGATGTTAAGTGTAACCGGATCGGGCTGAATTGGAAATCCAGTGAAGTTTATTTACGAAAAATAACTTTAGTACGCTCTCAGAAGTTTCAAGTAAGTTCTGTGTTGAAGTGATTCTGAAATTGTGACCGAAAGCCCTTCGCCTCTTGTATGCGTCTTAGCGGGACTGTGAGAGAGAGAGAGAATACACTTTATTGCACACCAACACAATTTACATTCAAAAAACAGTCAAAAAGCAGATACATTTGTAC
Organism: Bombyx mandarina; assembly: GCF_003987935.1. The sequence goes on from NW_021011614.1 coordinate 352,052, forward strand.
AATAGGCGGTCTTATCGCTAAAAGCAATCTCTTCTAGACAATCGTTTAATTTCCAGAAATTCTGTAAAATATAAAAATATAGCAGGTATGTTGCGGTGTACCATAGACATTATTATAGAAAATATATACATATAATAAACAGATATATACCGTTTACATATAATATATACCAATATACATACTTACATACAATACATACTAATATACTTACACACACATAAAAAATCAACAGTATGGAAATGATAAATGATAATGATGCAACAAACAGCACTAATAGATAAGTAGTGTTCCTTCACCATTTTTTTAAAACAGTTTAAAGTTTGAGCACTTCTCACTGCATCCGGCAGAGGATTCCACAATCGAACCGCCTGGACGGTGAATGAATTGTCAAAGAATGATGATGACTGTTTATATTTATATATATAAATGTGCCCTTAATGTAAATTTTATTGGATTTTAACGAATATCATCCTTCATAAGTCAGTTGAGAAATAAGGTAAAACAATTAAAATTAAAAATACTGCAATTAGGTAGGTTACTTAAGATAAGAGAATCCCAAAATCTATTTGACTTTCACAACTAAAATCACATACAGAGTTTGGTAAGGCTCTGGTTTTACTCTTTATTTTGGCATCATACCTATTTAATGGGATCACAATATGTGTTTAATTTTCTTTTTCTTTTGGCAAATAATTTTATACTTGTTTCGAAAAGACATAAAGTCAGCAAAGAGAGATGGATAATATAGATGAATAATTTATAACGTTTCACCGCTTTGTATAGAAATAGCCTATCTGAATCTGAAAATTAGGAAATGCACTCGCAAAGAAGTTGCACTTGAGTCGTTAATCCTCTTTCAGAGGCACGGGCAGATCTTAGCAAGCTTCTCCTGGCTGAGCCTGATCTCTTCTACCCATATTGGTTTATTAGGAAAGACTTCTGGCTAGATTTTAATTGACGATCCTTCTGTTTTGCCCTTCAATCATCACTACATAGTATAAAACAAAGTTGCTTTCTCTGTCTCTATATCCTTATGCATGCTTAAATCTTTAAAACTACGCAACGGATTTTGATGCAGTTTTTTAATAGATAGAGTGAATGAAGAGGAAGGTTTATATGTATAATAACATCCTTTGAATAGTGGAGAAATCAATAATAAATTACAATTTCCCAAGCGAAGCGAGGTCGGGTCGCTAGTTAAGTATATTTTTAAGCTCCTTATTCTTGTCTCGGATGAAATAAAACATTTCGGTTTCGCAAAACTTTAACTGTGACTACATAGCTGGGTGATAATATAGAAAATAAGCATAGACGGTTGTAATATTTCAACTCACGAGGGCACGAACAATTTGAGCACCACTCTAAATCAGTTAAATCGAATCGAAGTCAAAGCAAAGTTTTCATTTAAACTGTGTAGTCGAGTCGGACCTTATTTACATGCATTACGTATGTAGATTAGTCCGCAACTTGCACACAAGTCAAAGAAAAAACTTCCTTCGACGATGCCTAAAGTAATTTGGAACTTGCCCGAGAAAATCGTAATGAATCGCGGCCTGCGAACGGAAATTCTTTGTTCGGTGTGTTTAAATTCGGTTCTGTTTATTTGTGGAGTTTCGCTGACGTGGACATGGAAGGTAACTTTTAAAATGTTATGTTAATTTGTTGAGTTTCGAATGCAATTATAATTTTCTAATGTAAATCAGTAATGTTAGCTATTTAAATGAATGTACACAAAAATATCTTATGCGATTTTTACCGTATTTGAGTTCTGGTTATTATATTTTATATATCAGAGTAAGTTCAGACGAAGATAAGTTAAGACATATGCTATTTATTTATTTATTACTAGCTGACCCGGCAGACTTCGTAGTCTTCGTAGACTCAATCGATAAATAAAAGACACATCAAAGGAAAAACAAAATTGTTTGCTTTTATATAATTCCGAGCTTTTTTATATTTTCTCACCTTTTAAGCCTTCCCTGGACTTTCACAAATAATTCAAGACCAAAATTAGCCAAATCGGTCCAGCCGTTCTCGAGTTTTAGCGAGACTAACGAACAGCAATTCATTTTTATATATAGAGATTAGATACTATACACTTTGCTGAACACTGATTTACGAGGCTATTATACAATATTTAATGCGACTGTATTACTTTACGAGCTATGTGTGACTGGCTTACTTCGTAATGACTAGATACACACCTTACTACATGTATGAGAAGCTAATTTCAGTTGGCACACGATTTATTAACTTAAAAAAAAACTAAATGCTGTAGCCGCGGAGTTGTGTGGAAATAAATGACAAACTCAAATATCTTGTACTTTGTTTACTAATACTTAATAATAAAGCCAAAACCATTTCATATCGTTAGATTTAAGCTGATACTCTGAATCCAAAAGTAATTATTCTGGAAAATTTCCTGTAGTATGGTTGGGACGCATTTTCATTGAATTTGTACCAACTGGTGCAGTCCTAGACTTAACTTTAAAATAGTGAACATTTATTCAGGATTATCAGGAAATCTCAGATTCTAAAAACGCTTTTCAGATAAAGCGGCATACATACCGCTGAAAGCCTTCAAAATTAACGCCACAACGCTACTGAATAGTTCCGTCATCTGTGTCCAGCATCAGCCGACTTCGACGGTACGATCGTGGGTACGTGCCCATTTGTAGAAATACAAAAAAAAATTTTTTTATGAAACGGGAAGAAAAAAATAATATTAGCACCCATTCGCTTAGAGTTTTTGAATAAAATTATAATATATTCAGGATCCAATGCGGTAAAATAAAAGAGAATCATCTTCATTTAAGTACTTGATATTATTCAAAAGGAAAATTCCCCGTCATTGAACAAATTTCCGAGCGCGCTACATGAAATCCGTTTCCATAATAACGTGTTTGGAGAGATTAACCTTTTATTTTTATAAAAAAAAACATATCGAGATCGGCTATTTTCGGGACTTTCACAACATTTTCCGATAAGCCGCTAGCTAGGTTAGGTTGACAAAGAAATTTTACTTACGAAGGACTTTTGAAATTTTTTATTGAATCAACTTATAGATTTTTTATTTTTAAGACTTAAACAAGGTTATAGATTGCGTATAATGTAATTGTTGTTTGCATTACAAATTATATTAATAAGTGAAAATAGCATTCGTTAAACTTTACCATTTAATCAAGCTCTATATATTTTTTATTTATTGCTTAGATGGGTGGACGAACTCACAGCCCTCCTGGTGTTAAGTGGTTACTGGAGCCCATAGACATCTACAAGTCGTCTTAGAATATGCGATGTTTTAACAGTTAAATGTTTCCAAGGTTACGGATGACAACGTCGGCTAAGCGATATACGTATTAACTAACAATTAACTAACAATTAGTTTATTTAGTGTCATCAACGATAAAAGAGTTTACGGTCCGTCTCGTGATGATATGTGGTTAGCTGACACCAGAAAGATGGCAGTGGCTATTGGCAGTTTAGGACTTCTCGACACACTTTGTAGCAGCACAGAATTCTGGATAAATCATTTCTTGAAAGACATTCTGAGCGCAGAGTTCCAAGACGGGAGTTGGGGCTCTTTGAATGCAAAACAAAAAGACCACCAGTAGGTTCGCTACTAGGCACGATTTGTGTACATCATTATTAAATATCGATACCACTAGGAATGTTAGGACAATTCGGATATTATCTCATAAATAACATTATCTGAAAGATATTTGTTTTTAGTGAGAACAATATCACTATTATATTAAATATTACATCATTCTAATTAAATAAACTACAAAATCAGAAAATTACTACTATTACTTAACTTATAGTTAGCTTAGAAAAGTCTTTGTTTAATCGGAAATCATTGTCACCCTACCTTGAATGTGGCAGGATAAGGGACGTCGTACATCTACCGGCAAAAATATCGGAGATTAACGTGTTAAATCTGTCCGGCGCTGATCCGGACACCTGTCAGGTTACGTTTGTGAGGCACACAGACACGCCGTGCCCGGTACATGGAAGGGATGTCGTGGGCGGATGTAACGAAAAGAGAACTGAAACAAGCTGACAGCTTTTTAAAAATAAATATTTGAAGTCAGAATTGGCTAGTTTTGTTAGATTTAAATTATTTTACATGTTACAGTTGCATGAAATTTGGAACTTGGATTATTATTTTTAATTAGTGCTTCGATAGCGTCGTGATTATCTCGCTTATTTCTTTTATGCCCGACAGAGTTGCTTCTTCATTTTGAGGCCTTTTACGAAATCATGCCCCATATGGTGTTTTGCGATTATTTAAGTGATTAAAATTAAGGGTCCCGCCCTTCTTACTGTGGTACAAGACTGCAACATCCTATTGCTCCTTCATCAGTATGTCGGTCAGAAGCTGCATTTGCAGCCATTATGCTCGTCATTAGGAAAGCCAATTCTATATCCGGTCATACATTGCGATCTTTACAAACGAGCATTACTTTGCAAGTTAAAGTAAGAAAGAACTGATTTCAAAAAAAATTTTATTCTAAGTTGAACAAAAATTATCAGCGTCATAAAATGCTCAGCTTAACATAATTTGCCCTCAAACCAACGATGTTTGATCCTAAGTTATTGTACACCGAGACTTAATTCAAAGGGAAAGTACCGTCGCACAGGGCTTAAAGGACAAAATCCTGAATACCAAGGAGCTTATTATCCAAACAGAATATGTACAGGGCTGTGTAGGGAGCTGCTCAAATTGCCCGCATTAATAAAGAGGGTCAACTTCTAGCGTTTTTTACGGAGTCGAGCACGGGTCGCGTCCGTTTGCATTTAGATGTACACACGTCTCGATCTGCGGACCAACGGCGCTTCATCATTTTGAAAAACGAATTTGGAAACTGTTCAAAATTTTACAATCAATTATATGCAAATAGTATAATATAAAATTTAGAGTACCTATAAAAACGTAGTTGGCTAGTCACATGGTAGATTTGTATCGACTATTCCGCAATTATTTTTTTTTGTTTTTTTTTGTTGCTTAGATGGGTGGATGAGCTCACAACCCACCTGGTGTTAAGTGGTTACTGGAGCCCATAGACATCTACGACGTAAATGCGCCACCCACCTTAAGATATTAGTTCTAAGGTCTCAAGTATAGTTACAACGGCTGCCCCACCCTTCAAGCCGAAACGCATCACTGCTTCACGGCAGAAATAGGCAAGGTGGTGGTACCTACCCGTGCGGACTCACAAGAGGTCCTACCACCAGTAATATTCCTTTAAATTCCTTTAACATTTATAAATTCTTAAAAGTATTATCACTCTTAAGTTCCGTTTCTGGTCTTGGATAAAATGCGTTTCTAAATCAGGAAGGCTTTTGTTAAAAATATCTATCTAATAAAGACACAACAGCAAATATTCTTACAACCAAAAACTCTTCAAACTTTGAATAAGTTATGTTAGAAACTTAGTGGGGCGTTCTGGAAATTGGGAAACTTTATCGCTCTATACTTTCAGATTAAGACCAAATTGATGTACGTTGATAATTTTCTAAGTTCTTGTATTAGCTAATCAGTAGTTAAAGCTTCTTTTACTTTTGGCAAGTTTTTGACTATGTTGAGATTATATTCCCTCTGTACTCTTGAAGTTTCCACAGCATTTTGGGGGTAGGTGTACGACAAAGGGAAGATCTTCCTCCGAACGCGTGAAATTTCTCGGTAGACTGACTCTTTAGGATTATTCTTCGGAACTAGCATTTATGTAAACTTATCTTGAAAATTTCTTGAGCGACATTCAAGCGTTTGTCAAATATCTTGTGTTCTATGATACCTACCCTTTACAATTACATTCTGTTTTCGTTCTTTTGTTTCTTTTGAATTGTAAGTTCAAAACATTTTGTAGTTGAATATAATAGGATAAATTAATCAATAAATTAAAACATATTAGCCTTTGGAATCATTAATAAAGAGTCCTTCGATGGTTTAAATCCAAAAGAGATCACAATGTGAATAGCAAATCCAAACCAAACCTAAAGATAAAATAATTTACATTTTGTCGAAATTATAAGAGTAAGATCATCGATTCATATTAAACTAATTTTTTTCACATTTTCAACTCTCTTATCTCGAGAAGTTAGGATCTTTTGCGATCCCACACGGGTCAGAAGCACCGCGAACATACCTTCCGAAAATTAAAGCAACTTTTATGGTTTAATCTTACTTTTTTATAGTCAATATATCCTAGGTGTCCTTAAATTAACATTTTGGTCCACCATGACCACGAAAACTGTATTCTAAAGTCGCAAATAATATTTGACGTTAATAAGGCGACTTAATGATGGCTACAAATCGCGAAAACCTAATGTCAATTCCAATTTCGACCATTTCCAAGGACGACCCCTTGAATAGGGGAATTTAGCGCGTCAGGCTGTATTCACAATTTAAGTAATATGTATGGATTCTGGAAGTACCCTAGCCTGTACTGTAGACATTAGCAATAACTGCTCTAGCAAAATAGAGTTGCCTCAATTACGTTATGATAACGTATTTGAGCTCCGATAACCTCTTTACTCCTCTTACAAGTAATAGCCGTGCGGGTTCCAAATGTGTATTCAAAGTAATACAATTATTAGAAAGTTTTCACCGACCGAGTTGAAACATCTAGTCTTCGTTTTACCAGATCAGTTGCGCAAAGTATTGTTACGCGTTGGGGTCCGTATTAAATAAAAATGTTCCACCAAAGCACAAGTTAACAGTGTATCCAACACTTAGAACACTTAAAACACTTAAAAAACACTTTAAAACTCTCAATTCGCTTCTTCCGCTTCGCTTCAGATGATCCGTTCGCTGTTTCGCTTCGAGTAGTTCGATTACTAACCGACTGCGTGCCATCTCTGCAGCGCTTTTATAGCCGATACCACATCCCTAGAATTATCGAGAATATTCCACACATCTCTAGTATTGTGTTTCTGCTATCTGACAATAGATGGCATTGTACTTCTCGAGCGTTCTAGGAGCTACTAGATCCTTCGATATTTGTTCGACTATTCGGCGATAGATGGCGTTACTCTTACCGGTGTACAGTATTATACAGTATAGCTACAAAGTTTGACGAGAACTCCAGCCGTATGTTTCTAAATAAGGAAAGTGATTAATCCGCACAGTTTGAGGTCGGATCACGATCCAGTTTTTACGGAACCACATGCGTCCAGACACAGGTGTAACGAAGGTGCTTCGTGCCCAATACGTTTTCACCTACTCAACACTTTACATGCGGCCGGTAATTTTATGTTAATTAGTCTCGAAGGAATATTTTGGTTTAGCTAAAATTTTACAAAGCGTATGTAATGTTTCGATCTGATTATCCGACGCCGAAACAAGAATAGCTAGGCTGAGCTCTTTGTATTTCGGTATAGACTTTTAGTACATTTGAGATAATTCTAGGAAAATGTCGGATTCATTCTTTATTCAAAAGTTAGCTAGTGTGACATAATATTTGTGCCAATTTGAAAAGGAACAAATAAAATACCAAAGGTATGAATTTAATATTTTCACAGTATCAAGACATAGTTAGGAAAAGTGTCATCAGTGAAAGGCGGTATCTTGGATATCCCGGTAATTGCTGACATAAAATTGTGTTAATGATAATGGATCAAAATTTAAGCTGGACTACATAGTTAGTTTTCTATATTGGCAATCCAGCTCATGGTGCCAGTCTAGGTATGTACCCACCCATTTGTTATTGACGGAGCAGTGTAAAATCTGCTTAAAGCCGGTAAATGCTTAACAGTCTATCTGTAATACGTAGCTAACATGTGCACTCTATCACTGATGAGTACACGAGAGGGCATAATTCTTCAGTTTTTTTTATCGCTTAGGTGGTTGGACGAGCTCACAGCCGACCTGGGGTTAAGTGGTTATTGGAGCCCATAGACATCTACAACGTAAATGCGCCACCCATCTTGAGATATAAGTTCTAAGATCTCCGTATAGTTACAACGGCTGCCCTACCCTTCAAACCAAAACGTATTACTGCTTCACGGCAAAAATAGGCACGGTGGTGGTACCTACCCGTGCGCACTCACAAGAGGTCCTACCACCGGTAAATCGCATCGCTCGCTTCGTTTTTTTTCAATAAATTGAATGGAAGAAGACAAAAGGATCTCAATACAAACACCCAATAAAATTGATAAATATGCAAATCAGCTTCGGAGCTTGAGCCGTCCGGCAAACTAAGCGGATGGAGTGGCCCAATCTTTATTAATAAAATTTTATTAATAAATTAGGTTTTATTGGAAAGGTTCTTATTGAAGGAATAAGTGCCGCTTTATGTTCAGTCTGTGTTGGAATTAATAAGTGCTTTTCAGTTGAAGGTAGGAAAATTGGATTCCGTCGAGTCGTTTTAACGAATTAAGTGAGTACAAAATTTTAGAATCATTAAAGTTTACTATGATTATCGAGATTTAAAACAATGAAAGAATTTATAGGAAATTTATAATTACCTTTCTTGATTTACTTCTGTAATACGTCATTTGAAAATGAATTAATTAAGTTTTCTGGCAAATAAATTTCTTGAAAATATCCTTAAGCATATCTATAATAGAACAAAAAAACGTTGATTTCAAAAATATTGTTTCAATCGTGGCCCTATCAACGTAAATGCTTCTTAGCAAAATCTAAGATGCAAAAAAATGAAATGGTAAAAATTAAAACCACAGTTTGATAATTTTGCTTGAACTTCGCAGTCGCCGTACGCGAAACATTCAAAAATTACAATTTAAGTAACGGTATTTTGAACGAGAAAGCTCTTCAAACTTTTCAATATAACCTTCACAGGCACTTAATGGTACATTCCGCCTTGGGTGGTGAGAATTTAAAAAGTTTCCTTGAATCGAGACAAGCTAATTGTGTTTACGACTTGAGGTATTCAACTTTTTCTATCAAAAGTTAGCGCCGGCCACTCGCCAGTTTGAAAAGTATTTAATTTCCCGCCCAAAATGACGTTTTGGACTTACTTTTTTAATTTTTTTGGAGACAATTTTTCTTATATTTTCATCGTATGGTTGTGCAACTAAGTTTTTTCATATTTAGTAGGAACTTAAAAAAGTGAACTTAACAGAGAATTAATAACATACAACTTGTTGGAAATATTTTGGAATTGGACTAGCCGAAGCTTCTTAAACACAATTTTTTTCTTAACAGGAATTTTTAAAATGACATTTGTTAATGTTTACCGCCTACTGATTGACTATGACTTTTATATACCTATGATTTATTTTAAAATCTCGATATCAAAGCACTTCTAACCACAAAAAAGCTAAACTTTAGGTAAAGTAAAAAAAGAATACCCGCAGTCTTTTCTTAACTCTGCGATATTTGATAAACATTTAGCTTTTTTAGTTTGAAAGCCCGAAGCGAGCTATAAACTTGGAAAAACAACGATTCTGCTGTTAAAGAACGCGGAGCATGGCGGCCACTTCGAGAAAATTCTTAAAACTTTAAAAGCTGTGCTTATGAATAGCGGTTCGAAGGGAAATTGAATATGAAAATGTTTTGATGAATTTGTTATAATATTTTTACTTTTTACATGTACATATTATTTAATATACATAGTATAAATGGCAAATATTATTATTATAAATTTATAAAAAGCCATATCAATAAAAATTCTAAAGTAAATATTGTATTTTCTTTTAAATAGTTATTAACTAAATCTTATTTTTGAAAATATCAGATATTTTTGAAACCAAACAGAATGCGAATCCTTATCAAAATTCATATATGACAAGCACTGTTCGCTTCCTAAGCCCTTATGTTCCAGAAGTTTCGCATCGTTAAAGCACATCGTTAGTACAATAGCACCCGAAAGTACTATGCATCTGCCTCATGCAGCGGGGTCAAGGAGATGGTAATGACACCGCGGAGGCTCCGGAGCTCGACCTCAAGTGTGTGGTCGATCGGGAAATGATCGAAGTTCCGAACTTTCCTTTGTTTACTTAGAAGAGTTGTTCGGTGGCTTAGTTCTGATATTTGTTGTTTGAGGCTGACAAACAAATACGGCTTAGACCACGGATTTGGCCCTGTATAAATTTAAAAAGTATTCGATCTGAGCAAATCATTAGAAAATGAATATGTTCAGGAAATTTTATAATCAATTTTCAATTATCTCTTTTTACTGTCATCGAAGACAGCCGAAGTTAAGACCAACCTAATCATAAGTTTTAAGAGGTCATCATGGAATTAAATTGGACAGTTTTCGGATTCCAAAATTATCTCCTCCATGATAGATTCGTGTGATTTATTTTTATTTTATTTATTTATTAGGCTCACAATACACATTACAAGCTAAAAAGATACATAATAAAAGGGTGCGTGTACTTATGTACGCGCGTAAGAAGTTATACTTTATTTTTATTAAATTTATTTCTTTTTTTTTATTTAAAATTTAATCAATTTGAAAAAAAAATCGATTAATAAACATCCTCAAACACGCATATTGGACATCCCTTTTCTTGACATCGTATAAATTCGGTAATTCTCGGTACGGTTCGGAAAGTTCACTTGGGGCTATATTCAGACTCGCCAAGTTACGTCGGTCGTATTGTAATGAGCGATTTAATGGGCAACTTCATTCTGTTAATTTTGTGTCACGGTGCGCGCGCATCGTTAAATTTCACTCTCAACAATTTTTCATAACGCGCCTAAAGAAGTATAACTTCAAAAACACAAGTAAAAAGAAACAAAATCTGGCTTGCAACATAAGCTATGTGCGCACAACAAAGCAAGACATAGTGCTGAATTTCTACAACAACGTTCCTTACAATTAGACGACAAAACAACACGACAACGAAAACTAATCTAACTTATAATGTAAGGAAATAATTTTATTCACATTTTAAATTAAAAAAATTACACTACTATCCTATTATTGAAAAGCGCTACGTTTTGAAATCAATTTCTCGGCCTCAATCATTCAACAAGAAAACCATAACGCGGGGAACCTATAAACTCGAACCGGAATATAAATTACACAATGGCATTGTGCATAGTGGACAGTCAACAATGGCCCGAGAGCCATCCAACGCCCGACAGACGCCTCGACGCTCCACGAAAAGACTAGAGATTGATTGTACCGCTCTTGCAATGCAACTTTTGTCGGGTTGAACTGCAAAAAGTAAAATTGAGACTGTGTTGCTTTTTTTTAATTTTTTTTATTGCCCTTGTAGGCAGACGAGCATATAGCCCACCTGATGGTGAGTGGTTACCGTCGCCCATGGACTTCAGCAATGCCAGGGGCAGAGCCAAGCCGCTGCCTACCGCTTAATACTCTCCACAAGCCTCGTTTGAAGAAGGACATGTCATAGCGCTCGGGAAACACCGTGGAGGGGGAGCTTATTCCATAGCCGGATGGTACGTGGCAAAAAAGACCTCTGGAAACGCACTGTGGATGACCGCAGTGGCTCCAGGTAGTATGGATGAACTCTACTCCGGTGGCGGGCGGTGCGATGGTAAAAACGAGACGTTGGTATCATCTCGAACAATTCCTCAGAGCACTCCCCATGGAACATACGGTACAAAATACAGAGGGAACCGAAGTCCCTCCGCAGACCCAGAGGTTCCAAACGATCCGTGAGCAAATTATTGCTGCAAATTATTTGTGTTCAGCTACAGATTTACTTCTGAGTTTTGTTTAATTGTTTAATTTCCGTGAAAAATATGCTGATCTGTTGCAGCGTGGAAATAGACGAAACAATTACATATTATAACTAGTGGTCGCCCGGTAGCCGAGATTCGACTATAATTATAAATTTAAAATAAAAGTTTGAACATTATTATGGTTCTATTGTCAAATACTATATTATACTTCTATAATCACAGATTTCGCTAAGGCTACACTATCCCAGTGTGGTCAGAGCGCGGAGGGCCCAATCTCGGCGCTCCGTGCTGGAGTCATGGTCCAGACGGCTGGCTGATCCTTCGGCTGGTCGTAGGACCGTCGGGGCGATTCGCCCGGTCCTTGTGGATAGGGTGAATCGTGACAGAGGACGCCTCACTTTCCGGCTCACGCAGGTGCTCACTGGGCATGGTTGTTTCGGTGAGTTCCTGCACCGGATCATAGCCGAGCTGACGGTAGAGTGCCACCATTGTGGTTGCGACTTGGACACGGCAGAGCATACGCTCGTCGCCAGCCCCGCATGGGAGGGGTGGCTCCGTGTCCTCGTCGCAAAAATAGGAACCGACTTGTCGTTGCCGAGTGTTGTGGCATCGATGCTCGGCGATGACGAGTCGTGGAAGGCGATGCTCGACTTCTGCGAGTGCACCATCTCGCAAAAGGAGGCGGCAGGGCGCGTGAGAGACGCACAATCGCGCCGCCGTCGAGCGGGGGCCAGGGAGGCGGATCTCGCCCAAGCCCTGGCCCTCTAAGTGTTTCGGGTGTTTGTGAGGGGGTCACATGTCGGTCTGGGGACCGGCGAGGGGGGCCTAAGAAGACGACGTGCAAACTGCTCTGCACGCGTTTTACGCAAGAGCATCCGGGTGATGGAAGGCCGGCTATCCTCGACCCACGCTGGTTCTGGCCCAGCGGGGTATTCCGTAGGGTAACCCACTCTAACCGGCGCCATCTAGGCGGGCTTCCGACAGTCTGCCGACCGAGAGGGCTGGTGGTCGTGGCGCCGACGACCGCCAGTCCGGCGTCCCGAGGGGGAGGGTGATGGGAGAGATGTGCTCCGCACTAAACGCTTCACTTTCCCCCCTTTGCCTTGTTATGAGTTCTGTCTCATGCGAGGTTTGGACGTTGGTTGTTGAGCGACAGGAGGTTTTAGTCAGTTCGACTCTGACATACCCCGCCCAGTATCCCCAGAAAAGGGCGGAAGTCCGGCGATTTCCTCCTGACCAAAAAAAAAAAAGGCTACAGGCTACAGGCAAAAAAAAGGCTACAGAAATCAATATTAATCTAGTCTCAACTTGACCACAGACTTTAATAAACAAAATAGTATATATAATATGTATATACGTGTGTGTGTCAAATACACCTTAGTGTGTTTTCTTTATTGGTTTAATGTATTTTTGAGAATTAATTTTAAAAAAAAATTAGCGTTGTGCACTCCTTCTCTATATTCTCTATAAGTGTGGAAAATTTGACACTCCTCCGTCCGCGCTATTTTCGTAAAAAGGGATCCAAAGTTTTTGCTTCACGTATTAATATATAGATTTAGTATGTTTAGTATTACATTCTGATGCATCAGTTTAGAAATTTCGCCTTGTTCAAGTATATTTTAAACAATGCCAATATTCAGGTCTAAGGAGCTAAGAGCTGAACTAATGAAATCTACGGACTGGTTGACCGAACTTCGCACTTTGAGAACTGTGACAGGGTTTCCAACTTAGCCACTAAGCACATGCCTTAACTACTTCAGCAAGCGACATCATTGGAACTTCCAGGTAATACATATTTGCGATTGTTTTGAGATGTTTTAGTCTGATAGCTAATATGCTTAGTAGATTTTTTTTATTGCATAGATGGGTGAACGAGCTCACAGCCTACCTGATGTTAAGTGGTTACCGGAGCCCATAGACATCTACAGCGTAAATACCACCACCCACCTTGAGATATGAGTTCTAAGGTCTCAGTATACGGTACAACGGCTGCCTCATCCTTCAAACCGAAACGCATTACTGCTTCACGGCAGAAATAGGCAGGGCGGTTGTACCTACCCGTGCAAGAGGCCAGAGGAGGTCACAAGAAGTCCATTGGTGGTAACCAATAATTACGCAAATTATAGTTTTACGGATTTGATTTTTATTAGACAATGTTATTCTTTCACCCTGGAAGTCAATCGTGAACATTTGTTAAGTACGTGTTTCATTAGAAAAATTGGTACCCACCTGCGGGATTCGATTATCGGTGCATTGCTAAATACGAATGCACCGGACGTCTTATCCTTTAGGCCACTACGACTACGAGTTTTAGGATAATCATTCGAATTAGTTTAGAAATTCTTGCAAATACCTACAAAATCGTCTAAATTACGTCAGATAATGCCGAAACAGCGAAAAACCAATAAGCCGTATGTCCACGAGTCAAGGCTTATGGCCACTAAAAGCTAGCTCACGGCGTGCTAATGAAAACTTCGCTAACGATATTAAAGCCGTAGAAACGTTAAAAGGTCGATTCACAAACTACAGTCACGACTCACGACATCACCTGATTCATTAACAGACCGTTATGACTGTCGGTACTTGAACCATTGTACCATGGTTCCCTTGCGGACTAAATAATAATAATAATAATAATGGTCCCTAAAAGCCTCTCAAAACATCTCGAGAGGCTTGGTCTCAACAAAAAGTCGGTGGTGGCCCAAATGCAAAAAGCAGTCTTGCTCGACAATGCCCGTATAGTTCGCCGGTTTCTCTCCCAATAGTCCCTAACGCTCCGGCCGATTGTTGCCCACCTCGCCGGAGTGTGTCCTGCCGTCTTCCCAGGCGTGGCAGTGTTTAATACACATAATAATAATAATAATGGTTGGTTCGAAGTAGGTATCAGTGGAATGGAATATTTGAAATGTATTCCACTGATAACTACTTTTAATAAATGTATCTTTTTTATTTGATTGGCTTTGTTAATTTTAAGTATGTTTCAATGATACTATGTACACATATGGACTTGTTGTTGTCTGAAATAAAATAAATCATTCATTCATTCATTCATTCATTCACGGTACTTATGCAAAATAGGTTTTAGTAGAGTAGAATAATTAGCAGTTTCAATAAGGGGCTTCAATCTGTACATTATTGTACGTGTCCACTCTGAAATCTTATTAATATCTTAATCTAACGCAAGTCTGAGAAGAACCTTGAGGATTAGTAATTTTGCTAGGTCTAGTAGAGAATTTATTATTGAAGAGTTTTACAGCACGCAGTCAATCGCTGGGTCACGAACAATCTTATGCTCCAAGGGAAAACGCATCCACATTGCAGTTCATAAACTTCACAAAAACTTAGGGCTTGCGGCCATCTAAAACCGGACCGAATAAAGATCAGTTCAGATTGTTGTTCTATTTTAAAATTCAAGCCACGAAAATAGTCGGAGGTGTGTGACTCATCTTTTTAGACGACAAAAACGACAGTAGCCTTAATGAAAAATTTCATAAACACCACAGAGAGGACAAAGCGCGACTGGATAGAAACAATTTCCCGAAATTCAGAATTGGATGCAAGCGCTGTGTGCGAGACGAGAGAGCTTGTTCATAAAACGAGACCTCTAATTATTCTCTCACTGGTGAAAAACTCCAGTATATGTTTGAAAAAAATTTAACGAACTCTATTAACTAGAGGTCCCGCAGTAGTCGAAATTCGACTATAATTAATTGGAATTGTAAGTTTGTACACTATTATTATTGTATTTTCAACGCCAAGACTACACTATAGAAAAATATTAATAAAGGCATACAATATTTAATCTATTCTCAATTTGACTACAGACGTCAAGAACAAAAGTTTGACAATAAATAAATAGTATGCATGCGTGTGTGTGTCAAATACATGGTAGTGTGTGTAATGTTATCTTTATTGATTTAATGTACCTTTTATGCATTATTTAAAAAAAAATTTAGCATTGTGCACTTCTTCTCTATATTCTTTATACGTGTGGAAAATTGCATACTCCTCCGTCCGCGCAATTTTCGTAAAAAGGGATACAAAGCTTTTGCTTCACGTATTAATATATAGATAAAATGTTACAATAAACTTTCAGATTACATTTTAATAAATACGTCACACGCACGAAATAAAAGTAGCTTTTTTGTACCGTAACAAAGTTTTAATGAATTTAATCACATTTTGCGTTCTGAGCCCGCCTTCGAAACTTGTCAGTGAGTTACTTCGTAATAACGAGCACACTAACCTTTGGAATATTACAGAAATGTTATTTCTAATGTGCCGCTTTATTCGTTTCAAAAATTATAATTAAAAGTATTATCAGCTTAGTATAAGATATTATCTATACTAATATTATAAAGAGGAAAGATTTGTTTGTTTGTTTGTTTCGAATAGGCTCCGAAACTACTGGACCGATTTGAAAAATTCTTTTTCCATTAGAAACCGACATTGTCCCTGATGAACATAGGCTACTTTTTTAATTTTTTTTTTATTTTTTTTTTGTTTCATGTGTGTTTTAATGTTTCCGAAGCGAAGCGAGGGCGGGTCGCTAGTCTAATATATAAAATTCTCGTGTCACAATGTTCGTTCCCATACTCCTCCGAAACCGCTTGACCGATTCCCATGAAATTTTTTATGCATATTCAATAAGCCTGAGAATCGGCTACTATCTATTTTTCATACCCCTAAGTGATTAGGGTTGTCCACCCCTAACATATTTTTTTTTATTTGGACAATTTTTTTTGTTATAATGAGGTATTATGTGGTTGAATGAGGTTTTGTTATTTTTATTATATATTCTCTCATCGTTCACAGCACTACATACCTCTTTCACTCATTTACCACATCCTTACACACTTACAATAAGTTAGTTTTTTTTTACACTAGAAATTCCCTAGAAATCATATATATGGCAAAACAATGTTTGCCGGGTCAGCTAGTATATTATAACATTATATTTTTCCCTTACTGAATGTACACGTACCGCCACAAATAGAGAAAGATGGAGAAGTCTCTCAAAAGCCGCAACCAAACATTAAGACTTACGTAACCACGACCACTCCGCCAGGAGTGAACGACTGAGAAGAAGAAGAATAAGATATTTTAGACTAAACGTGCTGTGATTCTAAGCCTTAAAAATATGCTCATATAGCCATGTAGTTCAACTCAATATATAAAGTAGATGTTTGTATTATAGTTAACTTTACTATTTTGACTGTGTCGAGAGCGGGGTTTCACATGTTTTCAAGGAAGTCTAACTTGATCCGTAGATCTTGTCATGCATCATCCGTGCAAATCCTTGTGTATCTTCTCTGATCTAATGGAACGAAAGAGCAATAAAATCCAATTTATTCGTTGTTGTCTGTACAGCATTGTGTTCTTGGATATTTTTAACACAACTCATATTAACATGGTATGGCTTCATCGTGGAAGTCGTTCTTTCGTTGAATACGTTACTGGTGGTACCACCACCCCACCTATTTCTGCCGTGAAGCAGTAATCCGTTTCGGTTTGAATGGTGGGGCAGCCGTTGTAACTATACTGAGACCTTAGAACTTATATCTCAAGGTGGATGGCGCATTTACGTTGTAGATGTCTATGGGCTCCAGTAACCACTTAACACCAGGTGGGCTGTAAGCTCGTTAACCCATCTAAGCAATAAAAAAAAAGTGTTAGGTTAGCCACACACGAGCACACCGTGACAATTAGAAATGGAGTTGAAGTGGTCGCCGTGGTCGAGCCCGGCTAAGGAGGAGAATACACGTGTTAGGTTCCTATTTACTTCGAAATAACGGTACCTATCGCGGATTTGAGTTGATTTAGAGGCCCGGTATGTTCTCATCACTCGCTTTGAGCATGCGGCCATTACAAGGGGCGTTATACACTAGGCCACGGAAACCTCCGAACTCAGAACTCAAGAAAAACACAGCTGTATCGGCCGGGCCGTACAAACTTTGTCTCGTTACAAATATGTTATATCAATTACTAAACTGTATGGTTGGTGTATTTAATCTGTTTTTAAAGTGAAATATATTATTTATATTGTACTTATTATTTGTATTCTAGCATATTCTAACTATTCTTTTCACCGTATTTTTTGTTAATATTTAACAAAATCGATCTTCCTAATAATAGAAATACTTAGAATAGAATACTTATTAATTATATCAGTGATGAATTTTTGTAAAATAGAACGGTACATTTCAAAAATCTTCAAGTGATGATTTAAACCTTTTTTAATGAACCCGATCGTATATTGCTGCTGAATCTATACTAATACATAAATCAACAGTGGTTTTTACGGATGTTCCGTTATAACTACTGAACCGTGCATCCGATTGACTCGAAACTTGGTATCCATGTAGAAAATACATGTACATAATGAATAGGCTAATATTTATATGAGTGTTGGACTCCCTACACCATTTGCGGGGGCGTTAATGATGAGAATCTTTGCGGGGTCGAGAAATAATAATGTTAATTTTAAATGCCCAGCGAAGCGGGCGAGTACGGCTAGTCTCTTACTAAATACATATAGTGAAGACTGCACGAAAATCCGTTTAGTGAATAGAAAATAATTATAAAAATCGCTGGTGTACGTTTTTCTTTTGTTATGCCTTTTCTATTTTGATTACTTTCCTTTTATGTACAGACAGACGGACTCCACTGTTTAATTATTATCGGTTGATGATCTAAAGATGAAACCTATATAAAAATGAAATGCCAAATGTATGAATGAGCTTTAATTGAGAGCGGCTCGAACGATTCGGTTGATTCCATAATGTTCGTAACTGTCAGTACAAGCTTTTCTGAAATAGACTTTAATATTTACTTTAAATTGTGTTTAAATTTACTTTAAATACTTTTTAGGAAATCAACAATATCTTTATACATTAACTATAGTCATAACGGAGCGCATTCTTATTATACGAGCAAAATTATTGATTTATAATTTGACTATAGTTGTACTGCTGTTGTACCATTTGACTATCCTATTATTGCATAGTGTTTCTCAGATTATGCAACTCAGTATTTCATTGTTCTTTCGTCACTTATGGACAGACGGCGTTTTGTTTCTTGGACTGTAGATGTCTACGAGTAATGTCGGTTAACGCCTAGCTTGACGGCAGTCGGAATACGATTGCGAAACTATGCGCGATTAACTGATTTATATCTTTGTACACTTGCTATTGGCACACCGCTTCTGACAGGTGGCGCACAAGTAGTTTGTGTAAAATAAGTAAGTAACTTTCAATTATAGCTTCGCGGAGCCTAGTTTTGTATGTAATTAATATTAATTAGTAAAATATAATTCAAATGGGTACAGCGTGCATAAAATATTGTGAAGTCATTTGCAACTCCGTCTCTTAAATACAAAGCATGAAATCTAATTAATTAAAAGGCTTACGGCTGAACGTGCGCAGTGAAACATCATTACAATTTATTAAAAATGTAAATTATTATGATTTTTTTTTTTAATAAATCTCTTAATCTGTTTATTTCTAGCTCTCAGTTTGAACAACATAAAATTGTATAAATGCTTGGGTGAAATTTTTCGCATACAGGTTTTTTATTGTCTTGGACTCTCGACCTCCATTCTGCAATACTAAGATTTATTTTGAAAGACATTTTACGCAACAAAGAGCCACATAGATAATAATAACAATTTTTGTGCGTTAAGACAAATTAAAATTTGGTCTGTCAGTTCACTTTGAGCAGTTGTAAACGTAGTGAAATTTTTCTTTTTTCACCGCTTCTTAACATCAAAGCTTGCACATTGAAATTAAAACTGAAAAATACTGCAAACGCGACGAAACCTAATGGAAGTCGAATGGAATCGAGTTTTTGAATCTAATTCCCGCGCCACGGAACTAATTGGTTCACAGCACTCCTTTGCCGGACGCGAATCCAATCGCTGTACTTTTAAGATTCTATTTTGGGATCCAGATATTTAGAATGTTTTGGTTTCTGTCGTTAATGGCGGTTTTCGTTGTTCACATCATTAAAGTGTTAGTTATTAAGAATAATTAATTTAAAAAACTCACAATTTTTGGATATACCTAAGTGCTAAGCACGCAATTTTATAAGGGAAAACAGTTGTTTGTTATCACCGTGAATATCAACTTTGAAGCTTTTATTCGTTTTTGTTTGACTGGAGGGACACTCAATTTGCAATATTTCTCGGACTTGGGCCTCAAATATCAGGGTGGGTGATAGAATTCGGATCATGAAGTCTATGGTCTCCAATTAAGTCAAGTCCTCAGGCACCTCTCCTTATGAAATGCTTGGTGTATCCAATTGTAATGGAGTAACATTTCATGCACGATATCAAGCGTTTAGTAGCAATCTCCTATCGGCTCAAGTTATTATGTCTCTTCTCTACCAAAGATATCGATATCTAGACAGACTGAAATTAATATTGGCGATTGTTTCATAAATCCGTACTTACAATTTACAAGGAGAAACAAGTCTATGAAACAATGCAGTTTATTGAAGTTACATTTCTTTTTAACTAATACAAGCACAAAAACTAACTAACATAAAAACTAAAACATATAACTAAATATTTGCATGCTGTATAAAGAGATCCGCTAGGGATTCAAGAAAAACACTTTTTTTCACTCCATTGCTTTCATTCATAGCTATTAACATTCAGATTAACCAAGCGAAGGCCAAGAGTCAATGAGCTTTCTAAGTTGCTCATAAGAACACGTATTAAATTTTTCTTTTACTATTGCAAAGTGTCACACAACAGTCGCTTAAGACAGTACTTTTGTAGTTTCAAAGAGTCACGTCGTCAAGTGTCTCACCTCATTACCTTTCAGTACTAAGCTTTGTGCGAGGACTAGTGCTCATTGCGTCGTGCTCGAATGTTCTGGGCCTCGTTTCGTTGCCATTACCGTGTAAAGTACCCTGCTCTGTCGGTTGCAACTTAAGAGCACACTTTTTTTTATTGCGCAACCATGCAGACGAGCATACGGCCCACCTAATTTACCTACCGCTTAATACTCTTCACAATCCTCGTTTGAAGAAGGACATGTCATAGCACTCAGGAAAAACACCGTGGAGGGGAGCTCATTCCAAAGCCGTTTGGTATGTGGCAAAAATGATCTATTCTTTGGAAACGCACTGTGAATGAACGCAGTGTCTCCAGGTAGTATGAATAAACTAATCCGGTGCCAGACGGTGTGATGGTAACTTGCATCTGTGATGTACTTTTTGTAATGTTTGGAGATTTCGTATTGGGATTTTTATTCATTGATTTCAAAAGAATGTTAATTGGTTTATTAATAGTATTGTTACCGGTGGTAGGACATACTGTGAGCCAAACGGGTACACGAACATTCCCTGTATTTTTGCCGCGAAACGTCGACGTTGAGATTTAACTAAAAAAAAACTATGTACTCTAAATAAATTTATAATGTATTAAATGTGAATTTTCGACACCCGCATTTTGGTACAGTGAGTGAGTACTACGAGTAATTACGGTTCACTCATCCTCGGGCGACATTCTCGGTACTAGAAAGCGATTTATGATGCCCCCGGGGTTCCACGACGATTTTGCGCTAGTGGTGCTGTTATTAGTTTAAATCATTTTTCAAATAGTCATATTTGGCACGGCGAATTTTTTCCCATGAGTAATTCGTATCGAAATATAATATCTATTTATTAATGGAGCTAGTCAAACGAGATTATGGTCCACTTGATGTTAGTAGAGCCTCCTGATGTCAGAACGTGAATAACGTCGTCTTTTTTATTTTTATTGCCCTTGTAGGCTGACGAGCATACGGCCCACCTGATGGTGAGTGGTTACCGTCGCCCATGGACTTCAGCAATGTCAGGGGCAGACTCAGGCCGCTGCCTACAGCCAGGCTACCTGCGTCTACTTCGATATGTAAGGTCCAAGTCTATGATTGACCCTTGTACCCAGAATGTGTGTGTATTTATATTGCATAAGTGAGTGGATGAGCGCACGACCCGCCTAAAGTTAAGTGGTAATCAGAGTTCTGAGTCTCAGTTTTATAGCAGAACGGCTGCCTCACTCATCAAACCGAAATGCATAACTGTTTCACGGCAAAAATAGGCAGGGTGGTGGTGGTCCATACTCACGCGGGATCATGTATCGTGGAGAAACAGGCAGTTGTATTTGGCACCTTATTTGCTTATAACTCTAACCAATGGTATACGGTGTATTAACAGTTGTTGGCGTATAGCTCTCCGATGCTCGTTGTTGGAGGGTCGGATCCCCGTTGGGATTGGACCCTCATGTAACAAGAGGGTAAGATGGAACTGACTAAATATGTTTCACCGTCCGACCATGTGGAATACCATCTCAACCAAAAGCGAAAAACAATATAACCAAACTAACTAATACTGTTTGTTCTTACCGAGAATCCGATTTTTTTGCAGTCCACGGTAAAGATAGCCACTAATGTCTTTGTGTATACGTTGATTTATTGTTCATTGGGAACAGGGTTTTTAAAAAAATGTAATGAAAATGGCAGTACATACTAAACTGATTATCTATTTAAGTTTACATGAACAATTACACCATGTATATCTTCAGTTGTTGATGGTGAAAACAGCAATAAAATTTGTACAATTTTTTTTTAATTCCTTAGTTGGGTGGACAAGCTCACAGTGCACGTGGTTACGTGTGGAAACGCATTACTGCTTCACAGCAGGAATAGGCGGGGTGGTGGGTACCTACCAGTGCGGATTCACAAGAGGTCCTACGACCAGTAAAAACACACACAATTCTAAAAATGATATTGGTGCTTACTTTCTAAGCTGGAATCTAAATGCATTTCCTTCGATTGCTCTACAGTCGAGCACTCCCTTAAAAACTAGGTCAGTTTAACTGCTATAACAAAGCGTAGAACATTTTAGATTCGAATGCTTTTAGCGTTACGTTACAGTATTATTAGCAAGACATTTACTAGCTTGCACTAAGTGATGAACTTTGAATGTAACGCTATTAGACTTCGAAAGGAAGCACACATCAGGAAATCTTACGTACTTGGACATAGAAATAATATTTGTAATTGGGACACACTTTTACAATGCTTATTTTACTGGTGGTAGGACCTTTTGTGAGTCCGCACGGGTAGGTACCACCACCCCGCCTATTTCTGCCGTGAAGCAGTAATGCGTTTCGGTTTGAAGGGCGGGGCAGCCGTTGTAACTATACTGAGACCTTAGAACTTACATCTCAAGGTGGGTGGCGCATTTACGTTGTGGATGTCTATGGGCTTCAGTAACCACTTAACACCAGGTGGGCTATGAGCTCGTCCACTCATCTAAGCAATAAAAAAAAAACACGTCAAATCACTTGTGAACACATGTTCCACAGTGAATGCAAAACCATGCAAATCTGGTAATGAATCATTGTAATATTACTAGGCGGTTTTCGAATTTTCTTCGACACGGTGACCTTAACGTCCATCAGCTGACTACATCCCGTTAGGTCCTTCGCGGTCGCACGCATGCGCATCATCACCGCTGCGGGACCATAGTTTGTGAACCAAACCTGGTCTGCAGTAGGCTTTTATCTGCCACAAGGAGTGGGCGATTTTCGTCGCTGAAGCCGCGAATGCGACGCGTAATTCAAAAATATTTGAAAATAACATTTAATTGAGAAAAAAAAACTGTTTTTGTGTTTTGTTGATAGAGTGAAAATAATAAGGCAGAGTTTTAATGATTTTTAAGGTAAGATTACATTGATTATACAATTTACTTAATGTTTTAATAATGAAGGAATGTTCTTTTCGTATTTGAATCTTGTTATTGGTTATTATATTTTCGTTCTTCGGTTTTCTGAGGTTTTCTTTTTCATAAATCCGCGCTTGTTATTACAGACGTATTATTAATTACATTATTTTCTGATCAACTTGAAATTTTGATAGTGAAATTGAGCAATTGATTTGATTGTCTAATATCGTAATAATTTGTCTTCATGTATGATTTTGCAAATCGGTATTTGTTTTTTGGGTCAATCTCAGATTTGATTCTAATAATGATGAATGCTATTTTTGAGAATTTTACGATGTCTGTTGTCGTGTTAATTATATATTACTGGTGGGTGAATGAGCTCATGATTCACCGGATGTAAAGTGGTTACTTGGGCTCCAGATCATGATGTCGAAGTCTCGATTGTGTTGTATACCGGCTGCTTCTCCCTTCAAACGGTGCGTTTGATTGTTTCGCAGCAAAAATAGTCAAGGTGGTACTACCTACATGTGCAGGCTCAAAATACTAGTAGGCGCTAGTAAATGGCAGTTGGCAATTATAGTAGTACGCTGTTACTCATTCGCCGGTAAACTTCTTAATTGCCTTTTACGACATCCACAAGAAGAGACGGGCTGGTGCTGGCCTAGTGCCTATTCCTACAGCAACACAATAATGCGTTCCGCTTTGAAGAGTAAAGTAGTTGTTTAAAATTTCAAGGTGGTTGACGAATTGAACTTTCTTGAATAAATTGAAGAGCGGGAAAATAAAGAGACTAGGATTTCATCTGCGCATCTAGGATAATGAAAGAAAAAAAAAACACGGAATCAAAGTAACGTTACTTCTTGATGTATCTTATTAGTAACGCTGGCGTGGTCAGACAGAGTTTTAATGGGGACCTTGAAATGGTACGCGGCAATTGTTTTCGTTAATACGCAACCGTCTGACCGCCTGAGCATCCGATCATGGGATGCCGGTGTAACCACAGTGATACCATGAAGAGGCAGCTCGTGAAAAGCGAAACTCAATAGACAAGCAGACAGATAAGATGGTAGCAGTAATAGCCCATGGCGTAAAATGCGTCATTGTACCATACATATCTTTCTCCCTGTTTCTATTCTCAAAAGAAGAGTTCAACAGAAAGAGTCAACGTAAATTCCCACGGATCCTGCAGCTATTGGTGGCTATGGTGACTTCGTTGCAGCTTCGATAGTTGTCCCGAAAGGGCTTCGTTGCGAGAATACAGATTGATTTAATGGGATACACTAACATTAGAGTAAATAAAAAGTGATCTACGTATTTTATTCATTTAGATAAACTATTTTGATGTACATAGCTTCTAACTTAGTTTATCACTACATTACAGAGGCGTATTGTAAATACAAATAAATATTTATAATTTGTACAGGTGATCCTAGTTCGGCGCTGGATGATCGTGTACGATTTTGTTTATTTAGGTGCTTACCGGAATATCACTGATGGAAATAATCTATTGTACTTTTTATTATAAATGATCCGATGAGTTGTATTTTTTGCAAACTAAATAGATTAGGGGGTTTGGGGTAGGTGAGTTTGGTTTTGAGAGTAAATCTTAAACTAGATAGCTTATTTTATTACGGATAAACTATATGATACTTTATATTTTACTGAGATTACGAAAACTTCGAAATTTAAAAAGATGAAAAGAAAATCTTCTTCACTTCTATTTGCGTATTGCGTGACCACAAAAATTTAAACATAAAAGCTTCATTTTTATAATAATATTATAATAATATCTACTCGTGCGAACCTCAAGACTAACCTTTATAAGTAAACAAGCTGTACTTTGTTTACTACGAAATGCTGAATAATTACCAACTTAGATTCGTTTTAACAAAATTCTGCGTAATTTTGTTATAAATAGTTTGATTGATTGAAACATCTATTATGGTATATTATGAACAAAATTTTTCACGTAAACAGTACTAGGCGGTTTCGAGGGTTTTGTTAAGGAAACAGAACAATGGTATTAATAATGGTAAATACCTTCTGTTTTTTTTTTTATTGCTTAGATGGGTGGACGAGCTCACAGCCCACCTGGTGTTAAGTGGTGTTACTGGAGCCCATAGACATCCACAACGTAAATGCGCCACCCACCTTGAGATACAAGTTCTAAGGTCTCTAGTATAGCTACAACGGCTGCCCCACCCTTCAAACCGAAACGCATTACTGCTTCACGGCAGAAATAGGCAGGGCGGTGGTACCCACCCGCGCGGACTCACAAGAGGTCCTACTACCAGTAAAACGTGACGTGTCGAAAACGAAAACCAGACGTGTCCTTGATTGAGTAAAGAAATCATGACCGATTGCGATTACTACAGTAAAAGTGTGTCCCAATTACAAATATTATTTCTATGTCCAAGTAGGTACGTAAGATTTCCTGATGTGTGCTTCCTTTCGAAGTCTAATAGCGTTACATTCAAAGTTCATCACTTAGTGCAAGCTAGTAAATGTCTTGCTAATAATACTGTAACGAAACGCCAAAAGCATTCGAATCTAAAATGTTCTACGCTTTGTTATAGCTTTGTTATACAGTTGCTTCACGACAGAAATAGGCAGGGTGGTGGTACCCACCCGCGCGGACTCACAAGAGGTCCTACCACCAGTAATAAATGCAGCATTGGCTAACAAATGCAGCAAGTCGGAGCATTACCAGATTGCTGCTTTCCATTCAGATTTCTCTTGCTTAATTCTTCAAATTCACGATTGTTTCTTAACAAAAATAGTCAGAAAGGGGTGCACACTCATGAGAACTGTGATGATAATGTAAATATTGTAATTTTTTTCATAACTTAAAATGAATCCCGTATTAAGGAGCTCACTAATGTCCTATGTCACTGGAGCCTTATCAGTTCGACCAGAACCAACTTTATGTCTCTGAGAATTGAGTAATTCCCTTCATTAGCCAAGTAACGGAGACCTTGAATGGGTAGTTAGGAAAAAGGGTGAGGGTTAATGACGTGTTAATTTGGGACGTAACTGTTCACTCTGATAAGTCAGCGGTCTGGTGGAATCTTCCAGAAATTGTTTCGAAGGGTCCTTTAATTAGAGGGAAAGTGTTCCGTTGAATATACGTATGTATAGTACGACTTTTCTGTGAGCTTTTTCGCCGTATTTAACCGCCGTATTGTGATACATTTTTGATACCTTCCTATAAAGAGCAGCGTAAGTTCCACTTTAATGATATTTGTAGTTCCCGCTCATAGACTTCGGTAATAGCAGTGGCACAGCTAATGACTCTTATCAAACCTCATTTGAAGTAGGAAACGTCAGGCAAACAGTGCGCTCGGCAAACACCGAGAAAGGGATTGATAGTTGGATGGGAGGCAATAAAGATCTTTGCACCGAGATAAACGTAATGTTTGTAGGTTGTCGGAATGAATGTTAGTGCCGCCTCCTCGTCTACATGCGATTTCATGTGAAACGTCAACAGCTCAGTTCAAACTGGACAAGGAAATTCTTAACACCAGATGGGCCATCAGTTCATTTATAGTACCTATTTCAAAACTACCGATCCAACAATTACTTGCTATTTTTAATGCAATTTGTCCGCTGACACTACTAATAGTTTCATTATTCCAACAGGAATAATGCCTGCTTATTCCGATCGTGAAGCAGTAATGCGTTTCGGTTTGAAGGGCGGGGCAGCCGTTGTGCTGTAAAAACTGAGACTTATAGCTCATGTCTTAAGGTGGGTGGCGGTATTTACGCTGTAGATGTATGGGCTCCGGTAATCACTTAACACTAGGTGGACCGTGAGCTCCTCCACCCATCGAAGCAATAAAAAAAGAAAGGCGAAGCTATCATTACATCATACAAACTAAAATTTAATATTTATATTCTGTCATGAAAAAGGTTGAAGTGAAGTTGATTTATTTGAGACTGTAATCAATTGGAATGAAATTAAATGAAATGCGATGAGATAGGATGAAAGGCTCGGTAGAATGGTAGTTATTTACTGAGATTTTAATGTAATTTTTGGAGGGACCTAAGAAACCACGTCCAGCGGCTTTGCTTAATTTTCCCACCCTTGTGTACTTTCACAGATGGTAAACACCATTATCACACGCTTAAACCTAAAGAAACACTAAATTAACAAATAAAAAAGCCCACACAGCTTCGCTCCCCGCGTTTTTACCAAATACTTTTCCGTGGACAATTCGGAAAATCCCAGATCTGCGACGAATCTTATGAAATCTCATTTGTTGAAATTCATCAAAAGGCGAGTTTCAAAGGCTTTAGAGCGTGCCAAAGAATTAGACATAGTCTCCGTCGGCAGTCGCAAAAACTAAGTGCTTTACAAACCAAACTGTAAGTTCCGGTAGTAGTTCAGTACGGGATTTTGAGAACCGTTTTAAAGTATTTTATTATAATACCGGCTCTATAATGGTTCATTGTTCCGTTCAAATCGAGAATAATGATGTTTATACTCGTAGATAATGTAAAAGCGCGAGCCGAGTTAATTGTAGCCCTTTGATTCTTTGATGAATATTCGCAGAATCTACTCGCTAATGGTTAATGGGGGCAATGCTTAGAAAAGAAATTCAATTGGGTTTTCAACGATCGTTTTCAAATACAATTAATTTTGGTAGGGTTTATATTTAAATGTTAGAGCGCCGTATCTATTGAGATAATTATATGTTTCAAGAATGCTGTTTCATTATAAAATATAATGATAAGTAATTCTATTAAAACTGTGCTATAAGTTTTTGATTTACGAAATTCACGATGGACAACCGATCTACTGATAATAGGATTGTAATGTGATTGTAATACCAAGATTGGTTGTGTGTATCCCAATCGTTGGGCTGATGTCTTGGAGAGAAAGGGTGAGGCTTTCGCTGTGAGCCTCGATATTAGGAAAGCTTTCGACAGGGTCTGCGTTTAGGAGACTTTTATCAAAGATACCAGCATTCGGAATCCCCGAGGGACTCTGCAAATGGAAGGTCACGGATTGACGGAGCATCTATAGTCCATGATCACTAACGTTGGCGTTCCACAAGGTTCGGTGCTTTCCCCACGCTTTTCATCTTTTTTTTTATTGCTTAGATGGGTAGACGAGCTCACAGCCCACCTGGTGTTAAGTGGTTACTGGAGGCTGTAGATATCTACGACGTAAATGTGCCACCCACCTTGAGATATAAGTTCTAAGGTCACAAGTATAGTTACAACGGCTGCCCCGACCTTCAAACCGAAACGCATTACTGCTTCATGGCAGAAATAGGCAGGGCGGTGGTACCTATCCGTGCGGACTCACAAGAGGTCCTACCACCAGTAATTAATCTTATACGTATATGACATGCTGCCCAGATGCAATGCATTGCTATGCGGATGGATAGCACGCCAGCCGCGCGTTATACTGGCCATGAAACGATTGAAGCTTGTCTAAGTTGTAGGGGGCAGGTCTCCGAAGGGGGGCATTGAATTTAGTTCAATTCGAACGGATATCGAAAAATAACTTCTAAAATTTCCTTTTTTAAGCTTGTGTTAAGTCATTGGTAGGTCGGAACTATAGAAAACAAAGTCTTTTTCTTAGTAACATATAATAGAAACTTTCAAAATCATTATCAATGCCAGTGTCTTTTCTAGTACAGTTTAAATATCAGAGTTGAAGCTTGTTTCCTCATTCGCCTCATTGCATTGAAACATACTAGATTGCCAATTGGTCGTTAATAATTTTGTGGACTTAAAATTGTTTACAATGATGTAACCTTACTAAAGAAATAATGCCAGAACTGGATCTAACAATAAATGTTTAAGTTAGGAAATTTTTTTTTTTTAAATGCGCCCAAAATTTATTGTTATAACTCATCGTAGAGTGTAAAATGTGGCGTACAATACAATCCTCACCTAGATATTATGATACCGCAGCTCAAGTGACGCCCTCTAGCGTAAAAATAAATAAATAAACTATACCGTTTACCATTCTCTAGGGTTTTATATCTACGCTTTATGGGTTTTCCGTGTTCTCAGGAAATGAGATACGTGGCGCGAGTTTATAAGGCACTTATTCACTGAACTTAACTAGTTACAGAGTTTGTGCCTACTGAATAGTGCCTACTGTGTTTTGTTATCATTTTGTATTGGCAGAGATATAGATGGAAATATTATTAGCGAAACTAACTCTGAGATTTTACTAATAGGACCTTTATCGACCGTGTCTTTGAAATGCGAGGAATATTTTTTTAAATACCCACCTTTTTATTTTTTTAATCTACTCAGTGTAGTGGACTGTATGATTAGGATGGGCAAGGAATTTGATAAATAAACTCGCGAGGATTGTACGTATAAAATTAATATATTTGTATATTTTAGAAATTTTATAAATCGCGTACGGAAAAAAGAGAATGACAAAACTAAGACATTCCAAAATTCAAAATTCAAATTCAATTTCAAAAACCACAACGACAACAATAAAAAAGGTTTTATACCATTTTGTTGGGTTTCCAACACTCAGTACCTTTAAGAAAAAACTATAGTTTAAACTGTCTTTTTTTTATTGCTTACATGGGAGGACGAGCTCACAGCCCACCTGGTGTTAAGTGGTTACCGGAGCCCATAGACATCTACAACGTAAATTCTGCCATCCACCTTCAGATACGAGTTCTAAGGTCACAATTCCAGTCTTACAACGGCTGCCTCATCCTTCAAGCCGAAACGCATTACTGCTTCATGGTTGAAATAGGCAGGGTGGTGGTACCTAACCGTGCGGACTCACAAGACGTCCTACCACCAGTAACACACGACTTATCTTGTTAATGCACGACGGTATTAATAAAAGACGGATGCTGTTGTTATTTCATTAAAATGTTAAATAAATAATATATCGCGCAACCATCCATGGTCACTTGTATACGACCGTCGTGTCTCGTACTCTTTAGATGATTGTTTCAGAAATAAAAACAGTGTGTGTAAATATTGAATTTATGACTTCTAGATGAAGAAGTTTGAGTAGCATCAGGGAATCGTGAGTGCGTACAAAAACTTTGAGCATTAACGTGATCATCTATGAACTGTTTGAATGAAAAACATTAGCACACACTAACATTAGTTCGAAATTCTTCTATTTATTAGAATGAATGAATGAATGAATGAATGAAAATTCTTTATTGCACAAAAACATTGTACAAAGGCGAACTTAACGCCATGCAGGCATTCTCATCCAGTTAACCCTCGTTGATGAAGTGAAAGATTTAAGAAGTGCGTAGCTGTGATAAAGTTAATACATGGCGATAATTTAGAGAATTATAGTAGACACGAGTGAAAATAAACACTAGGTTATAATTACATCAACAAAATAAATAGATAAATAAATAGGTAGATAAGAAATACATATCAAATAAAATAAATTATATAAACCATAACATACTACAAAACAATCAAGTAATCTGTGCTTTGAAAAAGAGATCATGTACTTTCGAAAGATTAAATTTTTTTAAGTAGTTCTTCTATTTATTTACTTTATCTCAAAACTTTTATACGGCTTAGTGTTTTATTTGTTTTCCACGAATCGTAGAAATAATTAAAAGTACTTTAACGATTTAATATCACGTATTTTTGTTGTCGTTATATTATTTCCGACAACTAGAATACTTAACAGGCTTAAAGAAAATTTATTATACTCTTGGGACTTAAAGGCAAGGGGAAGATCTTCCAGCGGGTTACATTTCTCGGTAGACCGGCGGACCATACGTTATTGTTGAACTTGTATGTATGCAATCTCACCTAAAAATTGCCGTTACGGAGATTCGGTCATCTGTTAAATATGTTGTGTTCAACGATGACTGCCGTCACAGAATTAAAATTATTAACAGATCTCGTTATAATGGCGGAATGTCAGAATGAAGTCACATTTTTCCTCAAGCAGATGCAGTCAACTCTATTGAGAATAGCTATCGTCACATATCATTATGCTAGTTATTATAAATTTCAAGCAGGTGGAACTCTCATGTGAGTCCGCACGGGTAGGTACCACCACCCCGCCAATTTCTGCCGTGAAGAAGTAATGCGTTTCTGTTTGAAGGGTGGGGTGGCCGTTGTAACTATACTGAGACCTTATATCTCAAGATGGGTGGCGCATTTACGTTGTAGATGTCTATGGGCTCCAGTAACCGCTTAACACTAGGTGGGCTGTGAGCTCTTCCAACCATCTAAGCAATAAAAAAAAGCCGTTTTGGTATTTTTTGGGTCAACTGGAATTAACCGTATTTCCACAAACGGGTTGGGTTGGTAGGTGGAAACCCGATATGTCGCATTTGAACCGCCTAAAATTCTCTGTCCCTACAACTGAACTGAGGCAGGCGGGACTCTGGAGACGAGTTTTGCGCGGAGCACATGTCTCCTCACCCGGATATATGACCCAAGAGACGTCAAGCCAATGGTTGAAAAATCCTTGCGTACTGCTTTTTAGGGTATCTTCGCAGTAGAGTAATATCAGAGGTCAACAATTTCGGCCTTATTCAAGCAAATGCTTTTTAAAATTATATTTGTTACATTTGAGATAACAAATATCACACATCGCTGCCTGCTGGAAAGTACATAATAAAGACCACCCAGTCAGTGGCTTAGAAACTATAACTCTATATCATTAGTCTTCACACAGCCAAGGTCATAATTTTGACGACATTTATGCCTGAACTTAGGTCATTAAATTACAGCGGCTTCGCAAATTGAGCTTAAATAAGTTATGCTTACGAGTACAGTGACCTTTGGGGGAATAACTTGACGTTGCAGAACTTTTTTGGGAATTTTGCTTTGAGATAATTAGAGGGGCTCTAATACAAGTCGGATATACGTTTTTTTTTATTATGGAAGGATTAATGTTGGCCCGAAGGCGTTTCCAGTTTCACCAGGACGGGTGGGCGAGCACGAGCTTAGCCAGTACAGGTGGGATTTGCTTAGAATTTAGTACTTACTTGTTTCTCGTAGGCGTTCAAGGTTTACGGTTATAATTTGGTGGTCTACTGTAGAATAGGTAAATTTTAATTCATTACTGGTTAGATCACCAGCTAGGTCACCAAATCGACTAGAGCAACGTGTGTTAAGATTTCCAGAGTTGGCGAAAGCGACCCGCTTTCTATATACCCGTCTCACAAACTGAAACATAACAAAAATCCATTCAAATTCTCAAATGTACTTCAAACTTACGACCTCGTAAGTGACATTCAAGCAATAGAAGAGCGACATTTCTATGAACAACCAGGCGTCCTAAATAATTCGGAAATTGTTGAACATTTAATGCGCGGCGATACTGCAGACGTGCTAACGCTAAGGGCGACAATCCGATTACATTGTTTGTGAACCTTATTGCCCGGACAAGTTGTAAGAGAGACTTACAAAGGTCTCTCGCTTGAGTTTATTTGCATTGAAGTTGCCGCCTCACGACATCAAATATGAGGATTTACATAAACATGTACTATGTGGGTGTTTTATGCATATGAATTCATTTTTACTCAATAATATTCGTTTTCGGTAAGAAATTGAGGGATTCACCTTATTTCAAATCGGTTCCGACCCTAAACGGAATACCGGAAGTTTTCATTAACCTAACGAAATGATTTTTCCGGAACAATAGCATTCGATGCCGTTGCCGTTCTACGCTTGATAAATCGTCCGTTTTTATAGATTCACGAAAATGTCAATAACAAAAGCGTTTTGTGTTACTTGAACTTTCGCTGGTCAAGGAAGGTTTCTTGGTAAAAGAATTCGATTAACGCGAATCATACCCCCGGGATTCAAATGACTGGTGACCTTGACCCGCGGGCCTTTTGTGTAATACCTATTTCTTGTTTACGTTCGTAGCATTTTGCATTTGAATGGTATATTGTGAAATTGTTTGAAGACGGTCAGCTCTTTACGAAAATGTTTTCTTTTGCTTGTTTTCCTTTACTTTTATTCGTATGGTAATTAGATTTTCACGAAAACGAAACTGGATTTGCAAAAATAATATTGTATTTGATGTTGCGGTTTGAATTCCTAATAATAAAAACGCTACATTCAATGGCTCTCCGGTCTTGAGTTTTCTTCTGCGTATATATATATCGACATCGAAAATACAAAACAAGAATAGCTACATCTTGAATATCAAATTTCTTTAACAATACGCTGACTCTGGACGGGAGCGAATCAAAACTCAAATATTTATTTTTTCAATTTGTATTTGTGTGTTTATATTGAAATTCAAAATAACTCGATTTCACCTATTTCGATACGACTGATTTTCAATAAGAGTCACGAACCGAGACGAATTGGCGAAACAAATTCAGCGGGCATGCTATTTTTTTTTTATTTAAATAAATGTTTGCCAACATAACAGTAAGTTTAATACCGGTGGACTAATGAGGTGTTTCAGAATACATTCCCTGTTTTTAAGCTATTGCATAGATTTTATCGCGGGCCTTGAGCGCGGCTTGAGAGCGGAATCGTGAAATTCCGTAACGAAAAAACCTTCCACCTCTCACAACACCTACTATGTAGCTCGCGTTCAACACATTCACACGTTGCGCTTGTGTAGTGTTTAAAGTAAGAAGCTTAAACACCGATTTATGTACTATCAAAATATGTGATATAATTTCGTGGGTAACACAACGATAACGCGATTCAGCTTTTGCGTCAAGCGCCATCTATCGGCGACAAACGGAATTGTAAAATAGAAAATTATATAACATTACAATGCGTTGGGCGGGCCATTTTCTATCGCTTAGTCGAAGAATTTTATTACTACTCCTACTACTCATTCAGTGATTGGAGTGGCATTAAAATAAACTAGCTAAACCGTTGATTCTGGGCGAATGAGAGTTAGAACTAGCATCCAAAGGCGTGTATCCCATGTAGCGCCCTCTAGTGAGTGCGCGGTCAAAATGGAATACTCACAATGTAGCCGATTCATTGAAAGTTAGGCCACTGAGTTTCTCGCCGGATCTTATTTTATTGTTGTTTTAATATTAAATTATTATTGTCGATTTATAATTGCATAAGTTGATAAAAAATGCTATGCAATAGCTTTACCGTGGCATTCTCCGAGTGCCACACGTCTTTTTTTTTCACCGAACTCATTTCGCGAGCAGACGTCGTCTTAAGACATAAAACGTAACATCGTATTACTTATATGATGCCTCCCTCATAACCCCGACCTCGGTACTTTGCGGGGCAAATTAAAAATAATACACTCCCATAAAAACGTAAGGTTTCATTTAATCATCACACAAACAGCTATGTTTTTACAAGCGTTGCTTAACACGTACAAATTACGGTGAAGGGAGCGACCGCGGGAGGCGGGTACAAATGCTGTCATTTCTCATTGCGTATCGCTGGCGGGGACGTTTGCCGTAGACCTACGTCGTACTTTAGCAGGAATTGCTCGAGTTCATGCTAGCCTGGTACTCAAATTTCGTTTGTGTTATGAAAATGTGAAGTTATTGTTGTTTGAATTTAGTGTTTTCTCGTAGATTCGTGTGGAGGAATTGCTTAGATGTGTGGACGAGCTCACAGCCCATCTGGTGTTAAGTGGTGACTGGAGCCCATAGACATCTACAGCGTAAATGCACCACACACCTTGAGATATAAGTTCTAAGATCACAGTATAGTTACAACGGCTGCCCCACCCTTCAAACCGAAACGCATTACTGCTTCACGGCAGAAATAGGCGGAGCGGTGGTACCTACCCGTGCGGACTCACAAGAGGTCCTACCTTTCTTTATTGATTTAATGTATCTTTGCTGCATTATTTAAAAAAAAAATTGACATTGTGCACTTCTTCTCTATATTCTCTATGAGTGTGGAAAATTTCATACTCCTCCGTCCGCGCAATTTTCGTAAAGAGGGATACAAAGTTTTTGTTTTACGTATTAATATATAGATAATAACATCCATTAAATAGTGTAGAAATCAATAATAAATTACAATTTCCGAAGCGAAGCGAGGGCGGGTCGCTAGTTATTAATACACTGATAAATTTAACAGAATACGGTATGGAGTTTAATAATGTTTGTGAAATTAATTAACGCTGCAATAAACTAGAAGAGGCGCTGAGTGATGTCGGTCGCTCTGTTACCTGCGGATTATTAATAGCAACGGCGCTTATTATCTTTATTACGTATTTAAAAATAAATTTAAATAGACTATTATTAACACTTTAAAAAAATATATATATTTTGAAATTGTTTTACGCTTTCCTAATTTTTGTATAGCAATCCTACAGTCCAGCCAACCTTACAACAAGGTACTGGTTGCACACCACATTTCTAGAGGAATATAGACCTTACTTTGTCTTTCATATTGTAACTGGTTATATTTTGTGTCTGCTCCGAGACTTATACGATCTTGCTATTTATAAGTCTGGAAGAGATCTTAAGACCGATTAAGTGATGCAACTATTTACAAAGTTCAAATCCCGGGTTCATATACAAAATTTTTGGGAAATTCGTATCATCTCTTATGGTGGGAAGTGGTGATGGAAAAATTTAGTAAAATATAAAATATGGAACAAACATAGGCTTGCGTTCCCGGGACTCTATTCAGAAAATAAATAGCTCAATGTAGGGTCCTATGTGCGTACATACCTTATTTAACAAGATTCACTAAAATCAATCATTCAAAGGATAATTGTGCTGCAAAGCATTTTTTGCAGTTTGGGCTTATTCACTTTATTTAGATAGCATTTTCTGGGGATTAGGCGCTTGCTCCTAACCTGCTCGATTTACTTCCTTCATTGTAGTTTGGTAATGCTGCTTTTATACTGCGCATTTAATTATAAGGGATTTTAAACAATATAAATTATAAGATACTAAAACCTGTATTTGTTTCGCCAGTACTATTGAGTACAGTAGCTCTGATACCGGTAAGCGTTATGATCACGGATAATCTCATCTTAATCTACTCAAAATACTGGTTGAAATACATTTAATAATACTATTTATAATATGAAGTAATTGTCAAGAAGTGTCAAGTTCATCAATCATTAAGAAACTGGAAAAGAAATAGACTGGTCCAACACGAAAACTAGAAGCTGTGATACATTAAGCAGTCGAATTGAAATTCCTAAGGGATACTTTGTAAGCACGCGCTGGATTCCGACGCGGGAAGTATGCCGGCTATCTGCCGCAAATAAAGTGCTGGAGTTTATGGTACCGGAGTCAAGGTTGCGGCGGTTATACGAGCGGGTAGCGGCGACAGTTTCCACGCTTGGGAATTGACAATTTAAGAACCCTACGCGTCTAGATATTGTCCATTCTTTCGCTTTATTTGTAACTTATGTGGTAGTTCTAGGTTAAGTTGATGTTGAGCTTAAAGCATTTTATATTCAAATGTAGTCCAAAGTGCTAATACTGGAATGATGCCAGCAGGATTAAAAGTAACTGACATAAACAATGGATAAAGACAATTGATTGAAATGTGTTAATCAAATATTGTTATGTTAATTTATCTAATACTCCCTTAATAATTTCGTTATTTTGTTGGTATTAATCTTTCTAGACAGACTTCAATATTTTTTTCGTTTTCAAATTTTGCTTAACGGAAACAATAATTGGTGTGTTAAGATAAACCTTTACTGGTGGTGGGACCTCTTCTGAGTACGCACGGGTAGCTACCACCACCCCGCCTATTTCTGTCGTGAAGCAGTAATGCGTTTCGGTTTGAAGGGCGGGGCAGCCATTGTAACTATACTGATACATTAGAACTCATATCTCAAGGTGGGTGGTGGCATTTACGTTGTAGATGTCTATGGGCTTCAGTAACCACGTAACACCAGGTGGGCTGTGAGCTCGTCCACCTATCTAAGCAATAAAAAAAAAAAACTTGGGAAATTTGAAATATTGTCGAAGACCGAAAATGACCCTGCTCATCTAATCCAATCCAAAAACCATATTATTATGTCTTTTAGCCATTAGCCATTTACTCGCTAACAATAAAGACTCGTCTCTATATACATAATGTTCTAGGTACACCTTGAAATGGCTAGCGGGTTAAGCGCTTCAAGATTACATTATTTCGTTGAAGCGTGTGTGTGTGTGTGTGTGTGTGTGTGTGTGTGTGTGTATGTGTGTGTGTGTGTGTGATGCACGCT
Source organism: Bombyx mandarina (assembly GCF_003987935.1). Next base: position 389,506 of record NW_021011614.1, read on the forward strand.
CATCGCTTTCTCTTTATGAAATTTAAAGCTTTAAAATTGTCAGCGCATTTTAAATTTTTACGACATTTAACTATATTGTTGATTAAGTGTGTTCGCTGTTTCACTCGAGCTTAATTTAGACAGTAATGGGTATGCAGACTAGAGTTTTATGACGTACAAATATCGATTTTAACGAAGAGGCGAACGATAACGGTTAAAACGAATAGTAAGTTATTCGTTTCTTTTTTAAATTCTTTAGTTTATAATACATACTTTGTCAGTCAGGCAATGTAGGTTTTTTTATACTTGATATTCTAAATGGTGTTTTTAGAATATCAAGCAAGGGCACTTTATTCACGTTTATACATACTCGTTGTATTCCTGCGACGGCGTTTCAACTCAATCATCTAAGCAGCTTGTGAATACACTATCACAGGCTACAGTATTACTTGAAAATGAGCCACGCCAATATAGTAATATTTCAATTTTGTACCAAAAGTATTCAAATACATTTTTTTTTTTTTTTNCGGCAGATGTACCACGAACACAGAAACAACAAAAGGAAACAAAACAAATAAAAACTTCCAGAAAGAGCACTTAGTCGGCAGATGTACCACAAACACAGGCCGCGCGAACAATGGCCGGGCTAACAAAAGCCGGGCGAACAAAGACCGGGCGATCGAGTGGACGATGAGCACGTCCGCACGTGACGGGTGCCTCTATCGGAATGATTCAAATACATTCAACTGCTTAAACACAGGATTTCAATTTTCCGTTTTTCGCACGGCTTCAACAAGGCTAGTCATCTTTTTTTTTTAAATATACTGAAAAGGTATCTCTTCTATATCGTTCCCTCACTACTGAGGATCGCGACCACATGCGACGTACTTCCAATGTGCTCGATCATGGGTAGCATGGACTGCATGGTACCTACAGACTACCACCAAGTGCTTCTCTTGCTAGATCTGACCATCTGGCTAGTGTTCTGCCGACGGCGTGTTTGCCCTCTATGCGACCCGTAATTATGAGCTTCTCTAATTCATGTCTGAGAGACCGCATGATGTGTCCGAAGAAGCTCATAACACGTTCCCGGCAGATGGAAGAGATCCTTTTTCGGATGTCTAGCTGTCTTAGAATGGACTAGTTTGTTCTCATGGCAGTCCACGTTATTCGTAGCATCCTCCGCCACACCCACATTTCAAAGGCATCGATCTTTTTAATATCCCGGCTTTTTGTGCACCATGTCTCCGCCCCGTAGAGGAATATGGGAAAGACCAGTGCCCGCACCAAGCGCACTTTGAAAAGGTATAATCAATGTTATATTATGCACTTTTAATAAATTAGTAACGTCACGTTGTGTACTCTGTCGTATCTCGTACGACAGCGGTCGATGAATAAAACCTGAAATACTCAACTTTCGAAAAATACGGTGGTTGATCGTTGTCATAGAAAACGTTCTTCTCTTAAAAACAAAGTTGTGCTCGAAAAAACCAAACTTAATTTGGAGTTGAGGCTTGCCCTCGAGTGCGGGCCCTTCTGACGATCCGGGGCGCATCATTTATTCAACCATTCAAGTACCAACCCTTACACGACGGAATTGAACGCCCTAAAAGTATTTAGATTTCAGATATTTGATATTTGCTCTGTCAAGAACAATGTTGAGTGCCTTTTTTCAAGAAGGCGAAAAACTTCTACAATACCAGTTAATTCGGATACTATTGAGTTAGTAAATATTCACAAACATTGCAAGCGGTAACCTAACCTAATCTATCTTAAGAAGGAGGGAGCCTGGAGATCAGTAATACAGGTCTTTGAACCTAGTACAGACTTCGGCTCTTTCAAAGGTTTACAAAATAAATTATAAGGTTAATTTCCATTTGTATTTGTACCTTTAAGAGAGAAATAAATAAATTATTATCATTATTATTATTTACCTTTGTAACCACTAGAGGGTTCTACAATTGAAATAATTGTACAAAATTAACCACTTAATATTAATTATATGATGAGTTATATTTGAGTTGATGAGTTAAACTTAATATTAATTATGAGATGACTATACTGAGACCTTAGAACTATATCTCAAGGTGTGTGGCGCATTTACGTTGTAGATGTCTATGGGCTCCAGTAACCACTTAACACCAGGTGGGCTGTGAGCTCGTTCACACATCTAAGCAATAAAAAAAAAAAAATAGTGATTACAATTAACTTTCTTTGAGACATTAAGATGACTACAAAGACTTTTATCACTCAATCGACATATTTTCGAATAAATGGTCTGTCTTCTGGTTATGCCTCCACAAACTCTTTAATGTGATGCCGCTGTCATCTGACAGGAGATGTGTGATTGAATTTTCTTTACAAACCCCCAAACCTGACATTAGATTACGTTGTATAGTCACTTGAAATGCCAACATATCGTCTTCTCGCAATAAAACTGTATAATATCAAAACTTACTAATTTTACAGGAGAGTGTTTTAAAGGTCTTACATGTGATATTTTTAATGTTACTAATCATCTTTGCAACATTAATTTATTTTTTAAATTTTTACCAGTTACATTATCTGTCTTTTAAATTAGATAAAATTATGTATTCATTTTGTTAATAGTAGTCAAAATATAGGAAAATGAAAAAAAAAAAAACTAATACTAAACTACGCTCTTTTGACAGTATTTATGAGAAAAATACTGGTGATACAAAATGATTCCGCTAATTAACTCAATTTCGAATATTTTTGGAAATTGTACAATGGCCTAGGGGTAGAGGTCCCAAACGATGGTCGGACCAAATAGCGGAGGAACTGGGGATACCTATCAGCGACGCACTCCACCGGGCTGCAGGGCGGGATCGATGGAGACAGTTGGTTGACGAAATCGGACGGAGTCACGATCCTCAGCAGTGAGGAACCGATCGAAGAGAGAGAGAGAGACAATGCGAAAAGACGATATATTATGTACCTCTTAATAATTTTCATTGAAACACCTACCGATATGAAAGCCTTAAATCAATTCCCCGTTATTATATTATTATGTCGACAAAATCGATCAAATTACGTTATTGAATCATATCCGATATCCATTAACGTCGCAAATGATAATTAACAAATACAACGCGATGTCTATAGTTAGTTTATCGAACCACGTAACTGTTAGTTGTCACGGTCTAATGTAGTGATTTGGAGATTGTTTTAAACATTTTGGATAGTATATTCATTTCAAAACGTAGTTCTTAAGGTTTGTGTTTCGCTCTAACCACCCAGGTATTCATATTTCAACAGTATTGACCGTAGGGGAGTCTGAACATGCGTTTTTTTTATTTTTTATTTCTGATAGTAATGTTCATTTCTTAAACCCCATAATGTGGTAACCTTCTTATTACCGATAAGATGCAAACTATTAATACAAATTATTTTCTCATTAATACCAGAAGACGGTGCCGTTTCGGATCTACACGAATCTTTGTTGACGTTAACGCTATGGGTAGAATAGCTTGCACCAATACTTTTAAGCAAACAACAGGGCTAGAGGCCATTGGTTGAAATTTCAGATTACCAGTGCCAAATTTTCCAATGAAATAACAAGCGTTACAATTGTCGTAACTAATGTTCACGGTTGATGTCTACGGTGAAAGAATAACACTGTGTAATAAAAATCAAATCCGCAAAATTATAATTTGCGTGGTAGGACGTCTTGTGAGCCCGGACGGGTAGGTACCTGGTGGTACCCTGCCTATTTCTAACGTACTAACTTCTCTACTAAAGTACGGTAATAAAATAAAATTAAACCATCATAATCCAAATTCATTGAATACAAAAAGACGTTGCAACATTTACGCCCATTTCACTTTTAATACCTCATTTATTCCTAACTTTTCGTCCGGCCTTCCCTTAGATCCTCCAAGTTGGTATAATTTTCGCGAGTTCACGAAACTCCGAAAAGTTTCCTTGAACAAAACCAGAGAACAAGTTTTAAGTCCCCTCGTTGGGACAGAGCAAATGACGCGTTAACCGCATACCCGATCACTGTTCGAACGACGCAGGTTTGGAGATGAGCCGTCAGTATTACTATGACGACCTTAGGTGGACTGCAGCAAATATCTGTGTCTAATAACTGATAAGATTTATCTGTTAGTACAGTACAGTAAAAGATACGGAATATGGTGTTTCCGGATTAGTGATCTGTCGTTTCAACTTTGATGGCTGTTCTCTTATCACCCATTCACAATTCCTCTCCACTTGTCCCTATTTTCTTCAGTCCTGAGTGGTTCAGGTTTAGGCATGCCGGTAAGTGAAGCTGTCAGTTTTGATCAACGGGTACACCTACCCAAGACCATGTGGTTTTTCCCGTCGATATGACCTAGTACCATCAGCTTTTCCAGGTTGTCAGGATTTCTTCGAGCAATGTGTCCAGAGTAGATTAGTATGAGTTGATAAAAGATTGTAGGCAGCCTACTTGTTAAGAGAAGCTCTTCGAGAATTGACAAATTTGTTCGACGAGCCATGGGATGCGTAGCACACGTCTCCAACATCACTTCTGAAATGCCTTGATTTCGTAGGTATATCTTCTCTTTAGTATCGTCCAGGATTGCACCCCATAATGGAAGATCGAGAAACCAGTGTGTATACCAGCCTTATTTTTGTTTTACTGGATGTTTTGCCATCTTTCCAAAGTTTTGTTAGTTTGGTCAAAGGTGATACTGACAGCTGGATTCTTCTGTTAATCTCCCTTTCGCTGTCATCTTCACTGCCAGAGAAAGAGCTAACCAATTTAATCAACAAATTCTAGATTTTTGAGTTCGTTAGAGCCAATTATGGTACCGGGACTGTTTTCCACTAGGATTTTTGACTTTATTCACGCTGAGCTTAATTGTCACACTATTACTCGACTCTTTAAAACCAAGTTATTTGTAGTGTATATCATAGAGACCTACCAACAACAATGTTAAATTATTGATATTTATTTTGGAATAATGACATCGCATGCTCAAAGGCAAATGCGCAAAAATTATAATGCGCAAACCCTTTTTAGGCGTTAGCGTTTTCATTAACTCCACAGCGCAGACTAGAGAAAGGGAACATACCAATATGGTTCATTCATTCTAAAATTTACTAAAATGAGATAGACCTACACATAAATACCTAAAACTGTTTTTTTCTACAAAGAAAATCTTAAAAATATTTACGTTAAAATCAACGTTTGCCTGTGTTTGTCACAAAAGTACAAAGCTAGAGAAGCTCGTTAAGTTCACTAGTGCGATCACTCGGCACAGACTGAGAATAATACAGAATATTATGCGCAGCTATTTGTCGTAAGCAATGCTTATTTCTCTTTGAAATATCGCAAAGGGCCAATTGCCTAATGAACTGGAAATCGAAAAATAAACAAGTAATTAAGTAATACTACTTTTTTGGTTTGGATTAAGCCGTTTTCTTATTTTAATATTATTATTCTCCGCGGTATGAATGTCGTATAGTTATCCCAGCGTGTTGGCGGAGGACCGGCCATTTTCACTTGACCACGTGGTGTCACGTTATTGCATCAGAATGTATACAAATATATTATTTCATTATATATAATTTACTAGTGAATGAAATTTGAATTAAACTATCCCATTACAATTGCACATACTCGTACAAATAATATGGTATTGAGAGCACGTAAATGACTGACGCAGTATGTTATTTCTCTTTAGCTATAGACCTGGCTATCTTCTCAAAGATAATCTTCTCTTTTTTGCCACGAACTAAATTGAAATGGAAATTATTTCAGAAATTTTACAACGCAAAAATTGGCAAAATCAAAGTTACCCACGATCGATGCCTCCGGCAAAACATCCGGATAATTGCGCATCCGGATAGAACCTTTAAGCATTCTACCTGGGCCTATTCAATAAGATTCTTTATCTTACATCGTTATGGCCCGCCCCTTCGGCCCATAACGCTGTTAATAACTCATTGATCTTCTCTGAGTTATAGGAAAAGGCTTCTTTTGTTGAGACACGCATTCGTTATTTAATGTTGGCAGGAAATTAATTGCACCGGTTAAATTATTACCTTCAGCTTTTCTATACTAAATTTTAGAGTCTCAGAGAGTATTTAGCGAGGTATATTATTGGTAAAAGGCGTCACCGTTTTCCCTGAACGAAATTAAAGATGTTTTTTTTGTTTTTAGTGTTTATTGCCCTCGTAGGCAGATGAGCATACGGTCCACCTGATGGTGCGTGGTTACTATCGTCCATGGACGTCAGCAATGCCAGGGGCAGAGCCTACGGTGGAGTCTGCCGTTAGAATATGTTCATAAATAATTAGCGTAGTTCACAGCAGTAGCGTATCTAGCTGAAGTGACAGTACGCTACCCGCATACTGTACGGTACGAGTAGAGGGGATTCTGAACTAGATTCAGTTGGGAATCAATGGAGATGGGTCTCTGGATAAGAAAAGTTTAAATTGGGCTCAGTAGTGAAAATGTTGATGCGTTTGATATGAAGGTTATGTTTTACTGTTTTGAGATAGACCGCGACACAACCGTGAATGTTATAACGGAATTTAGGTGAAAAAATACCTTTGTATACAGACGAATTTAGGACCTACCTCTAGGTACGAAAAATGCTGCTCATGAACATCAACGGTTTCTGCAAAACAGCCAATCCGCTTTGAATATTTGCTAGTTATTTCTTTATCTTAATATTTTCCGAGAGTATTGGAATACTTGGGGTCGACATTTCGAGCGATGTCCAGTTTCGGAGTCATCTGGAAGGCAAAGCCAAGTTGGCGTCCAAAATTCCAAAAGTCCTCAACAGAGCGAAGCGGTATTTCACGCCAGGACAAAGGCTTTTGCTTTATAAAGCACAAGTCCGGCCTCGCATGGAGTACTGCTCCCATCTCTGGGCCGGGGCTCCCAAATACCAGCTTCTTCCATTTGACTCCATACAGAGGAGGGCCGTTCGGATTGTCGATAATCCCATTCTCACGGATCGCTTGGAACCTCTGGGTCTGCGGAGGGACTTCGGTTCCCTCTGTATTTTGTACCGTATATACCATGGGGAGTGCTCTGAGGAATTGTTCGAGATGATACCGGCATCTCGTTTTTACCATCGCACCGCCCGCCACCGGAGTAGAGTTCATCCATACTACCTGGAGCCACTACGGTCATCTACAGTGCGTTTTCAGAGGTCTTTTTTGCCACGTACCATCCGGCTATGGAATGAGCTCCCCTCCACGGTGATTCCCGAGCGCTATGACATGTCCTTCTTCAAATGAGGCTTGTGGAGAGTATTAAACGGTAAGCAGCGGCTTGGCTCTGCCCCTGGCATTGCTGAAGTCCGTGGGCGACGGTAACCACTCACCATCAGGTGGGCCGTATGCTCGTCTGCCTACAAGAGAAATAAAAATAAAAAAATACAACGAGCAATAAATGTATGAAATGAGAACTGAATTGAAAACTAGAATTGATTTTCTTACTTCAGCATCAAACGTACTAGATATAGTTGAATTACTAATTTTTTATTAATTTTTAAACAGACACGGCCTTGTAAGCGCTTAGTTTGAAATATTCAATCTGAGTTTCCATTTGCTGTTTAATAAATAACTTTAGGTCTGACGATGATTAATATTTAAACCAAGAACCAAATTTATTTTCTATTTTTTAGTTCGATTTTCTATAAAAGCGTATTTTGTTAGTTTTTTTAAACTATTATTTATTATTTTAGACTAACTAATGTGTAGCTGAGCGCAATGTCCATCCGCTGTTGCTATTAGGCATCTCGGACATGACACGCGATTGCCGCCATCCACCTTGAGACATGAGGTCTAAGTCCCTGTCGTACTGTACAAGTGTTTTGTTTTTGTATAATAATACATACTATAGATAGCAGTATACTATATTATATTATACTATACTATATAGTTAAACTATATACTACATAGTCTGGCGAACTATCGGAAAGGAAAAGACAGAGATTAGTGGAAAGGACTGGAGAAGACCCTCACCCGAGGCTGGTTCCATATGCAATAGGCAAAATTAACTCTTATTAAAATTTAAATAAGCAAGCAAAACAAAAATAACCAAAAAATAAGCATCACATTAACAAACGAATATCACATTTGAAATGGAAATTGAGAATAGGAAATACAGGCTTTTTTATTTTATTTTTTATAATAGTATATAAGTATAATCTTTCTTTGCTTATTTCTAACGAGAGATCCCAACGAATTCCCCGGTATAATTCTATCGAACAATACGACTCTACCGAGGTTCAAATCCTGTAGACCTGTAATTTTTTTTTTAAGACGGTACGTATAAAGTATATTCACGGATGATTTTCACAGTGAAGATTTAATAATCATGAAATAAAGATATATTTCCATGATTAGTTGTGATAGGACGTTTTGTGATGATGCACGGACGAGTAAGATCGTTCTGCCTATTTCTGACCGTAGCAGCAATGCGTTTTGGATGGAAGGGTTTGGCCAGCAGCCATACAATAGATACCTTAATTCGTGACTTAGGGTGAATGACAGATTTCAGATTGTGGGTTGTGTTAAAAATCATTTAGGTCGTGAACTCGCTCAACAATATACTTCAATATATAAAAAAAACACTACTATGTGGTCGTCATCAGCAATTCTAAGCCACTACCTATTGCTTGATACTATTTTCATACCTACAGATGAACACGTTATAGTCCTGCTGAAACATCTAGATGAGGATTTAATTCCAAAGCTCTGATGCAACTCTGGTATCGAGAGCACTTTACTGATTAAATTAATTAATAATCCGATTATTGTTTTTTAATTGCTCGTTTATTGGAATTCTTCATAAGCTTAAGCTAGAGCAGCATTATCCGATACAAAAATAGTAAAGTGCATCGTCTGTTGTAAAAAGTAATTAGTACCGAAAATTATCACATTGAACCTATTATTTAATACACGTACCGTTTATAACAAAAGCCAACGTTCATTCTATACATAATTTCCCTCTGATACGCGAAAGCCAAGTACACATTTGTAGTACAAATATGGTATTATTCCCAGGCTATTCATCGGTCCCTTAGAGTCCTTTAGAGCGGTTCTGGCCAATTGTACGGTTCATCGATGAATGCCTTCCATACAGGTATACTTAGGATTAATTTGTATTTAATGTACATTAGGATGATGATTTTTTAATGATAATTTACTCGGTAATATTTGCACCCTCTAAGCACACTGCTACAGTTTTAGTGTGTGTTTGGGCGTCCTTGATTCGATCTTCGATACTTTGTACAGTCATAGCCACTCCAGAAAATATTTGAGATTCATTGAGATCGAGTTGGATTGTTTGTGTATACTTCAAATAATTTAGCGGCAGCGGTTGCCTAGTAAATGTTATAAATCCGTTGACGTCTTATTGAACTTTGATTTTTTTAATTTTCAAACATTAAAAATATTTCTTATTCCTTAATTTACCATTAATATTTTACCACTAAGAATAATCCCCAAGGAACTCCTGGCTGGCGCAATGGCAAACATAAATGTATGAATATTACATATAATATTTCAGATACTCTAAATCAGTATTTTAAACATAGAAACAAATATACATGCAAAAGTAACAAATTTGATTATGTTTATGTTTTGATTAAAACAAGACGTGCATATTTCGTATACAAATATTTGACTGCAATAAATATCTCGTTAAATTGTGTTATTTCTTTTCATCATTTTCCTGCCCTTCTCCCAGTCACCTGAGGCTGGTGCAACATGTTTTCTCATGTGTTTCTGTGTTATTTCTTTTTGTCGAAAATTAATATCTAATAAATATTATAAAGCTGAAGAGTTTGTTTGTTTGAACGCGCTAATCTCAGGAACTACTGGTCCGATTTGAAATTCTTTCAGTGTTAGATAGCCCATTTATCGAGGAAGGCTATATTATAGGCTATATGTATAACATTACGCTAAGACCAATACAAGCGGAGCACTAATAAAGAATGTTTCAAAATCGGGGCTATTTTTACCTTTTGATCTCACTATAACCTCACTATAACGTTTTTTATGCTAACCAAATTTGTTCTAAAATAAAGCATTCCTATTTATGAACTATTCCACGCGGGCGAAGTCGCAGGCAAAAGCTAGTATCTAATAAGTTAATTTTCGTAAAGCCATTTCGTATTTTCATATACTTTGCCGATAGACGTTCAACTGCCTTAAAAGAAGCCATTTTCAATGCCCCACTGTATAAAAGGTGTCAATGTCATCAGTGAGCCCCAATCAATAGATTCACGTTTACAGAAGGCAAGTGATAATATGTTTCCAATTTCAAACTTGCCTTGATCGAAACTAGGCCATTGAAATAATTAATTTGGTTTTCAAATGGGGTGGAACTAATTCTGAGTGGGTGTTAATTTAACTAGAGGGCTTCTGTTTGTCTACAGGAACAAATAGAGCGATCACTAAAGGTGTTGAGCGTACGTTTGTACGCGTATTGCAATCCTACCTGATTGTTCCGCCAGTGCCTAGTAGGTTGCACGATAAGTGTAAGCACAATGTTTGTTTGAATTGTGTGGATGCTTTGATGGCATGCCTTATTCCACTGGTGACATTAAAATTGCGATATTTACGATTTATGTTGATCAACTCTTCAAGAGAAAAACATATATGCTAATAAAAGAGAACATATTTATTATGAATTTCAAATCATTGTAGTTAAGGAACGTCATCATCAATGTCTTTTTTGTAGTTTGTTTATGTTTCGCTTATTTATTTTCTCTCTGAAGCTTTTTGAATGGTGATCGCCCCACGAAAAGCAGTAGAACGCCTATCAACCAATTCCTAAAAAAATAACTCTTTTATGTTATATGTTTACCTAAATAAAATCATAGAATCATCATTCTTCTACCCTTCTCCCAGTGACTTGGGGTCGGCGCAACATGTTTTCTCCTTCCACACTTCTCTATCATATACCATTTCTTCACTCACTCTACTCTTACACATATCGTCTTTCACGCAATCCATCCATTTCTTCTTAGGTCTTCCTCTTCCTCTATATCCTTTTACATTCATAGTTAACACTCTCTTACCAATATAAGAATAAAATCATAGAATAGCATGTCAAAATGTGCTAAATGTATTATGTTGACGGATTTTCATGTTATATATATAAATTTTTTGATGTTAAATGAACATGTTCACGCCAAGATTTACCCTAAAATATCATTTTGATAAAGATACTTTGACCTATAATAGCACCGGCCCGATGTACTCCACAATCCGCTTATAAATAGTTATTCTTTCGACCGATTTAACTAAACAAATACGCGCTGCGAAATTCAGTTCTTGGAATTACGCAGCATCCCTCATCGTGAGTCCCTGGAGAGGCTATTTCCAAGCCCAAGGAAATATCCCACATAAATACAGCTTAACAAATTAAGCTCGGCCATTGTATACGATAATATTGTTGGAAAGGTGGCCCATTGTGTCAAGAAAGTTGTGGAACCTCTGAAATGTGGCCTTAGGGCAGATGAATCAGGAAAGAAATTTATCAGTTTCGAGATAATAGATTCAGGTTTTTTAATATCCTCGTTTAGGAGTCAAAAGTTGAGCGTCATTAGTCATGTTTTGTTTGAATTTTGAAAGGGATGTAAAATCTGCTATAAAAAAGTTGCTTTTTTTGTTCAGACAAATTTTTAATCTAGTTAAATTGAAATTATTATTAATGATGGATATGGTTGGCGTGATTTATATGAAACGGTAAGTAATTAAGAAGGACATTTTTTCTTGTTTAATAGCTTATGTCACCTTTTTGATGGCGGCGAAAACCATCTTATTGACATTACATGGTAATGTTACCATCTTCTAACAACATAAACGTTGAGATAAACTATGGGTTTGAAGTCTCGAATTACACAAGAATAGTATCGCTGCATAACGAATAAGCAATTGTACTGGACGTTTTACGGCTGCATTATAGACACTTACATAATTAATATGTGGATGCAACCTAGACAAGCAAGCAGCCTTCATTAATATTATTGACGGTAGCAGTAGACTGCAACCGTTAAGGGTATTGACGTTAGGGATTTACAAGTTTCATTTCCCATAATTGAGGTATTCGCGTTATAGTATCCAAGGAGTTTGAATCCACTTAGATTTTATTAAGATGCACTCGTACAACTGGACCAAACGTGTTAGGAACTAGAAAAAGATTAATGGAGACAAGTTGAGCAATTCTCTCCTATATTTATCGGTCCTTTCGGTCGTGTATCTGTTTTGATCAGGAATTCTATTTGGTCCGACATTGGTGGCAGGAAATCGAGCAACGTGCTTTCTGAATTGTGTAGGCTAAGAGCTAATTAAGGGATCTATGGATATTCTTGTGTCAAATAAAATTATTTGTACCGAATTATGTAGATTGTCACTTATCTTCAGTCGTTTTTCCCCACACGGAAACACCGAGCGTCATATCCAATTGTCCATGAGTGTTTCGAGATTATTGGTAAAAAAATAATTTTTGTTTTTTTTTATTATGACCTTAGTTGGTGTTTTTTTTTGAGTTTATGGTGCTAAATTGACGGTTATAAAAAGTTCTCAATAAGGATATAGCAAACGCAATCTAAGTGTCACTGATCTGTCTCAAGATTGTGACTTTTTGGAGAGCATTGTTTATTGGTACGTGCTAAAAGTTCAATTAAATTACTTTAGTTTTTGAATCCCGTTGGCACATTGAAAGCTCCCGGTCATCCGGTACATTGCTGGCGGAAGAGCGTGTTACCGCATCATTTGTCAATCCTCTGGTAATACGTTCTCTCGTAGGGTTGATCGTAGCGTACACTTAAGTATTGTATATGAAATCCAAATTGAAATAACTATTAAAACTGTCTCAGACCTTTTTCTCTTTCACTGGTATATCAGGTTTTTAGGGCCCTACCTATCAAGTGACTTCCCTAGCACTCTCTCACTTAGCGTCCGATCTCCGACCGGGTGTTAGAATCTGGGCAGAGTGGACAATCTAGTGTCTAGTTATATTTATATTAACAAAATTGGGATGTCTATAAAATATATTATATAAACAAACGGTTCAATATTTCTTATTCAGTGATAGATATTCATCCCCTGTTAGTGGAACACACGGGTCTACCCGGATATATATTATCACCTTGTTTATTTCTGCCGCTAAGTAATCATTGATTAATTTGAAAGGTAAACAATTACTATACGATACAATTACGGCTTCTACCCCACGTCTCAACATGAGTGGCGACATTGTACTTTGTATACGGACTCTATGGGATTAAGACATTTGGTGGATTGTCAATTAATCTACAAAAAAAGAAAGAGGTGTCATAAGTACATCCTATTCGAAAAGAATTCCTTTTGCTAAATCATTTTTGTGTTTGCATTTAGTAATGATTAAATATAAAATTAAGTCAATATAAAATAATTAATAGAAGCGTAAAATGTGAATTTAAAGAAATAAAGTTGGTTTACCACACAAATAATTCTGGAATATGAATAAAAAATATATCGCTATTTTGTAGTTAATTAAAATTATAATATTTATAACATATTTACATATTCTTAAAATTGACGGTAATCTGAATCGATAGAATTTTTTTAGTTTGCTAATCACCCAATTGGGAAGCTCCTCAAAAATCACTGCAAAAATTGCAGTTTTAGGTGTCAAACTTCATTGTTACGTTATATTTATCTAGGGCTTCATCCCGTAAACAAAACGTGCGAAAAGAAACTCCGTTCCAAAAACTGGAAGACTAATTGTAAGAGTATATCCTGGTGACAGCCCTGGGTAACATCTCCCGTATACACGCAACCCCATTTGTGATTCCAGCATCGATATTAATTTGTGTCACTCTGTGAATTACTATTGTTTGCTTGGGCTTGGGAAAAGTTGTATATTCAGTATTCATCTCATCAAATTTGACTCCTCTTCAAATACCATAGGGTTGAATTTTGAACGATTTAAGTGTTCACAAAGGTGCTTTGTGAATAAGACTTGAATACCGATATATTCCGAAAGCATACAAATTATGTTTATGATTAATTTAAAATTAATTTATAGTATACTACATTAAAGGAGTGCTAGTAATCAAATTCTGAGAACGATAAATATTCTTATCTAAGTCATATAATATAGGAAGTCCAAGGGGCTGGTCGAACCTTCGGCTGGTCTTAGGACCGTAGAGGCGATTCACCTGATCCTTGTGGATTGGGTGAATCGTGACAGAGGACGCCTCACTTTTCGGCTCACGCACTGGGCATGGTTGCTTTGGTGAGTTCCTGCACCGGATCGGAGCCGAGCCGACGGCAGACTGCCATCATTGTGGTTGCGACTTGGACACGTCGGAGCACACGCTCGTCGCCTGCCCACATGGGAGGGGTGGCGCCGTGTCCTCGTCGCAAAAACTGGAAACGACTTGTCGTTGTCGAGTGCTGTGGCATCGATCCTCGGCGGTGTCAAGTCGTGGAAGGCGATGCTCGACTTCTGCGAGTACACCATCTCGCAGAAGGAGGCGGCGGGGCGCGTGAGAGATGCATAAACCCGCCGCCGTCAAACAGAGGCCAGGGAGGCGGATCTCGCCCAAGCCCTGGACCTCTAATTGTTTCAGGTCCCTCTCACATGTTGGTCTGGGGACCGGCGAGGGGCTTAAAAAGACGCCGTGCAAGTTGCTCTGTACGTGTTTTACACAAGAGCACACGGGTGATGGAAGGCCGGCTGTCCGGTCGAAATTGGATTTTATAGAAGTCCATGGATTGGTTTAAGATACGTAGAATTTTGTTTTCTTTTTGGACTTCTTTTCTTGAGACCTACAATAAAATATTAAATTTTTATGTACGAAATTCCGTTTTGTATTAAAAAAAGTAAAGTTAATGTTTTATAAATAGTTTTTACCTCTAAAATATTTACACGCATAGTATTAATGTATCAATATTCCAATTATTGTTACAATTAACAGATAAAATCACCGGTTCGAAAGCTAAATTCAATCTCTAAATAGTATACGCTATTAAAGGCTGAATTAGGAAAAGCTCACTGAATTGAAAGCTCCATTAGGCTAATCCGATTTAGATGACTAAGTACTATGAACAATTGTCAGGAGTAAATAGAACGATCGAATCCTTTTATTTATTCAATTCAAATAAGTTTTTTGAAGTTTGGCCTGTTTCTCAAACATTTTATTTTAAGAATGAATTTTCTATTTCTAGATTTGTTGTCTTAAAATAGTCTATCGTCTTAAACGTTTTGTAACAAATTGTTTATTAACTTGCTGTTAAGTTTCAATCATGAGATTTTTTACAAGATTTTGGTCGAGAAATAACTTCATCGGGAAAGTAGACTAGGCCCAAATGAGGTGAAATGAATTTAATTCAGTCCAACCTCTCGAATATGCGGGATTGTACATTCACTGTGAAAGTCACCAATTTATCATAGAGCCGCAGCAACTCCACATAGTAATGAGATTACTGGGTTTTATATTTCAAGTGGTGTTTAGTAACAGAGTCATTTAGAAGGTAAAGGCACACTGTAAACTGTTTTGTAAAGGGGTCATGTCTTAAAGCATAAGATGCTCTATGCATTCGTATCAAGCGATATAACGGTGTTCAAAAACCGCAGGCAGGTATAAATTTTTCTAATGAACGTACTTAATAAATGTTCACGATTAACTTCCACGGTAAAGGAATAACATCTATACTAATATATAAATCTACAGTGGTTTTTACGGATGTTCCGTTATAACTACTGAACCATACATCCGATTGACTTGAAACTTGGTACCCATGTAGAAAATACATGTACTTAATGGATAGGCTAATATTTATGTCAGTGTTGGACTCCCTAATAATAATGACAATAAATAATAATGTTAATTTTAAATGCCCAGCGAAGCGAGCGATTACGGCTAGTCGTTTAATAAAAATCTAACCGCAAAATTATAATTTGTGTAAATAAAGGTGGTAGGACCTCTTGTGAGTTCGCACAAATAGGTTACCACTACTCGGTCTATTTCTGCCGCAAAGAAGTAATGCGTTTCAGTGTCGTTCAGACGATCAACAGCCGGGACTTCAAAAATAGCTTTGACCTCCAGGCCTTTGGAGAGACTTTGGTTCACTCCGTGTGTCTTGTACCTTTTGCCCCGCGGGGAGTTTTCTGATTTACCTTTCAGAAGCTTTATTCATCTTCTGCTATGCTCCTACACTCGTCCTTAGAATACTATTGATTCCTGTTGAGTTGGACAAGGAAAATTTCTTATGACGTTTGTCGTAGATTTTTGTTATATCTTGCCAATTGTCAGAACAACTATTATAGTTGCTTAATCAACATGCCATATGACTGTAATTACGTGACCCGAGTAAATTACAATTTATTATTAAATACATTTATACCTTCACAAGGTTTTTACGATGTGGGACAGATATCGATCAATATTATAATAGGTTTTATTTGAGATTTTCCATATGTTACTAACGTACGTATAGTAGTTATTATAATAAGTAAATACGTTTCGTTCCATTGCAGTTTTGATGAAAACGCTACCACCAGCACACTGCATTATTATTCTTGGAATTATCCTCTCATAATTGCCTGTTCATAAAATTAAAATTGCACAGATTTCATTTATTCATTTACACAAACTCGAACGAAACATCGTATTCATAACTCAACTGGCGCATGCCACAAAATCCGAAACGCACGGCGCTGTTGCCCGTAAAATGTCTGGTCGAGCGAATACCCGCGACACAGCAGCCTGACCGCGTCACGGCATTTGCCCCACGCAGCTATTTAACTGAAAATGTTTCTACTGTGAATTTCTCCAAGAATTCCAAATTGGAATTTCTGTTTCGAACGATTTTGATTTTGAAATTGCGTAATTTGAATTCCAGGTATTGTGATGATCAATTCGCTATTAAAGTATAGGGTGTACCTTATAAGAAAAAAGTTTTTTTTTTGTTTTTTATGATTGAGGGATTACTGGTGGTCCGAAAACTTTTTCAGGATAGGTTGCCGAGCAAAGGCTCAGCCAGGAGGGGTGGGATTTTCTAACATCTGTCCAAGCGCTTCCAAGGAGACCTAGCAAATCAAGAGCAGTTGCTTCGCGAATAAAGATAAAGTTCTAGGGGACATTAACAAATGGTAGATGTAGTTAGTTACATTTAAGTTAAAATTGAATTTATTTGAAATATAAATCAGCGTTTAACGGAGGCTACCACAGAATTGGATATGGCAGCGAAAAATGTTGTAAATATGTAAATGAAGCTCTCTTGGCATTTATTTACATTTAAACTTCCCGCGCATTAGCTTCGACTATCACAATATCTATCTATCTATGGTGGCAGCCATGTTCATTCTATAATTGTAAAAACTGGCTTTGTACATTGAAAAACATAACGTGCTCTCATAAAAAATAAAAATTTCAGATTTAAAAAAATATTAAAATATATTGAAGCAATAGCTTTCAATGTTCTTTCTCTTTGCTCTTTCGAAAATAGTTAATTATAATGATTGTAAGCGTAGAAGTATGTTAATAAAATAATAATAAAATTAACCACCTCTGCAGAGCAATAACTTGTTTTTTTCTGTTTCGATAAACAACACATTACAAATGTTATCAAATACTTAAACAAGGCGTACAATTCAATGCTTGTTGAGCTGCTAGTGCATTTACAATGTAATAATGACTGATAATGATATTGAGACAAATGTATTTCTTCTTTGCTTCTAATTTTATATTAAACATCAATCGTTCATCCTGTGGCAACGGTAATATTTAGTACATTCTAGGCTGTATTCATGAAAGTGAAAATTCGTACCTTTCCTTAATTTTCTTCCTAATTTTTCTAATCCGTTTAAACTATAAAATAACATAGAATCTACGAAATACTGGGAAGTAGTAATAGTACGTTAAAGAAACTATTTTTGAATATTCCTGTTTTCTCATTATTGAGCTATAAATAAAAGTACTTTTATGTAAGATACTGTAGCTTTTCAGTAGCCGCTTAGAGTCAGGGCTGTGAATTAATTCTTCAATCTAGGCCCTGGGTCATCTAAGAAAACTTTAATACACAGTTGCATCATTTTAACAGAAATAAGATTATTTTCTATTTCATTGCATTCGTCTCTTGACTTAGGTATAAATAATGTGACCTTTACAAGAGATCAAATTTCATTAAGGTTCAACCTAAGAAGTTTTGCGAAATGATCTGAAAGTGAAAGTGATTTGATGTTATTTATATCTACAAAAAATATTAAGCCCGAATAATAACTATAAATTAAGTTAGCTTCATAATATTTGGTAGTAATATTCAGTTGTTCGATAATATTTTGAAGCATTGGTGGCTGTTGGGTCACGAAGCCATCTGCAAATTGAAGACGTCGGATACAACAAGTAATTATGTTATAGGTCAGTTTATAGAAAGTTGCTATTTTATTAAGTAGACCTAAAAACGTATTCCACGTAAATCTATATCTATACACATAAAAATGAATTGCTGTTCGTTAGTCTCACTAAAACTCGAGAACGGCTGGACCGATTTGGCTAATTTTGATCTTGAATTATTTGTCCAGAAAAGGTTTAAAACGTAGATAAATATGAAAATTCTCGGAATTCAATAAAGTTTAGGTCTTTCATTTATCGATTGAGGCACTACGGAGTCTGCCGGGTCAGCTAGTTAATAATAAAAACCACGTAGTAATAATTCGTTCCGATTTAAAGATCATTCAGTACAGCTGGTTATTTTCATTTTTCATAGTAATAAAAAATATAGGTAAATAGAAATGAAAATTGAATCAATTTATCAAGTTAAGCCCACAAAAATGTACCTGAACATTAACAAACTCTAAAATATTTTGTCCTTAAAAAAGAACGTCCGAAACGGTCGCTTAGCACGTAATCGTGTCATAAAACAGTTACAGAACAACAGTCCGGTTGTACGGAGTCGTTATCAACAAGCCGATCCGTGTCCAATAATTGTTAGGGACCGGAATCAGGAGCTGGCCGAATCAATTTGTCAAATTGCTCCCCGAATGTGGGTAATAAAGGGCGCCCGTTACGAGACTCGCAGGGTAGTATTCTGGCAGGTTTAAAAAATTGTAGCTTTTGAAATTAGTTATCACAATTATTATGGACTTTGACTTGCCAATATTTTGCGAGGAATAGGTAGACCTAAGAAAAAATGTATGGATTGCGTGAAAGACGACATTTGTAAAAGGGGAGTGAACGTAGAAATGGTATATGATAGAGGAGTATGGAAGAAGACAACATGTTTTGCCGCCCCTAAGTGACTGGGCTGCCAATATTTTATTCTTACAGAGCTCGCCGTCTATGTCACGATATCAAGAATCAAATTTAAAGTTTTGCTAAATCGTTGTTACCGTGACTAAGGACTATAGATGATGCAATTGTATTTTTCATCTATTACATCCCTAATTTTGCATGTCAATAATGACGATTGAATCCTTGGAACCTTCCAAAAGCTTTTTCTTCCTTGAAACCGTACTTCCAAAAGTTTGTTTTAAGGCAAAATCTTTGAAGCTTCCGGAATAAGACGGCTCGATTCCATACGTAGCACGCGGCGCACCAATAAACTGACCGATATTGGTACTTGGAAGTTGCGGTAGATCAACCTTACAGATAGGAAAGGGCACACATCTCTGATTGTCTAAGTTTCTGCTTCTATAACTTTGGTGATCCACTTAAACGATCTTATTTGAATGGTCATTTGTAGGTTTGAAGTTTGGGATCGATCTTTCGTTGACGTTACAACATCTGGCTTGGATCTACAGATAGATAAATTGAATGGTCTTCAATTCGAGTGGGATGACTCTTTGTCAGTTTTAGCTTTGGAGTTATAGTCTAAAACTAATATGGAAGTGGGGCTTAAAATCACTTTTTCCTTGTAATCATTTATAAGTTTGATAATGCAGTTTTATCTCCGACTATTTCTCTAAATATTAATTCAGCTAGGATAATACATGTTCAAAATTTTTATCAGCTTAGATGCATAGACGAGCTTAGAGGTGCCTCACACGTGTACAAGAACATACAACCAAGCCTTTGAGACCTTCGGACCCAAGGTCGAAATAACAGTTGTATTGTATTCCCCGTGCTCTCATGATTCAAAGCAGAAAGCAAAAGATAGTTGATGGCTGTTTGTGTGTTGTCTACTGAAAATCCTTGGTTAAGAATTTTGGGGGTTTCCCGATGAAGATCATTGAGCAACAACAGGTTTGTGGTGGTATACCGGAACACTAGCTTTACCACCTGAAGCGGCTTGATGGGTTGCCGTACCGTGATGGCTAACGTAAACTTATCGACTATCTCTCGATGACTTCACCAATTGGTCGTCCTTGAGGTGAGCTACAAGTCTGGTTGTAATGTTGGCCACGGAAGGGTTTCCGTGGACAAGAGGGTTCTTGTCCGGACTGTATCTCAGGTGTGGATTTCGTTGGTTCACGTAAGGCTGCGGTACATTTGTATGATTGACATGAACATTGACATGGTAATTCAAACATTACGCTTTTAATCAGGCAGGAATATAAATTCTTCAAATTTAATTCTGTTTTTCTTAACGGCTCTTTTTAATGTTAGCTTTTACGAGGCAATAAATAAATATCACCAAGCTATATAAGCATATATATAAGCACCAAGCGCAAATTTTTGTGCAATGGTTTAATATTATAACGTACTAGAAGTGACCGACGGTTTCATTACATTTGTAATTCAGAAATAATGAAATATAATCAAGCTTGTGTCACTTTTTGATTCGTAATCTAAAAATCGATTTTTAGAGTTTTGCACTAACGATACATTGATTTATTTGGCTCATCCGAGTCATGCTATTTACCTCAATATAGGCTGTCTTATATCAATTTTACAACATATCAATAACTATTCTATCAGGCCAACAGAAATAATTATCTTCAATCTACAAAAATATTAACCACAAAATATATTATGCATATGAGTTTCAGACTTACAATTAAAACTAAACCTAAACTAGAAAGCGATTAGAGGCCTTCTAAAATTTCTCAAACATCGCTAATCTGCTCAGAGCAGTTAGGAAACTATCGGGCAATTTCAAATCTAACCTTTGAGGCCTTCCATCTCAGTATCGAGTCGGTATTTCTGACGGCAGGCCGAGTGTAAATCTCAGGAGAGCGATTCGATAGCTTTGATGCGGTTTACGAAATCGTTGTTTCATCTGAATTGTAATG
Organism: Bombyx mandarina; assembly: GCF_003987935.1. Next base: position 410,687 of record NW_021011614.1, read on the forward strand.
TGGAATACACGCTACTCATGTTGTATCCTATAGAGGGGCTCGGCGGAATTTAATTGATCAGAATAGTTTAGCTAAAATAAAAATAAAAAATCGCCTACCAGAAACCGGTCGGGGATTTAAAATTTTATAGGATTTTTTTTTATTGCTTAGATTGGTGGACGAGCTCACAGCCCACCTGGTGTTAAGTGGTTACTGGAGTCCATAGACATCTACGACGTAAATGCGCCACCCACCATGAGATATAAGTTCTAAGGTCTCAAGTATAGTTACAACGGCTGCCCCACCCTTCAAACCGAAACGCATTACTGCTTCACGGCAGAAATAGGCAGGGTGGTGGTACGTACCCGCGCGGACTCACAAGAGGTCCTACCACCAGTAAAGTATTGATGAAATTATAAATGATTAATGATTATTTCTACCACGGAAGAATTATAAAATCCCGTTTGAAAGTTAAGAAATCCGTTTTATTTTTGGGAAAACGATCTACGGAAGATTTGCTGCCAAGCGAATGATAGTGCTCCCTAAATCTACAGTCTAAATGCTGTTATTCAAAATTTCACTTCAATATGATTGGCGTTATAAAATGTTGTATCCAAAATATCCCTCATTTAACACTAGGTGCGCACAGTAGGCACAGATTTTATTTTTCATGAATATTTTTTGTCAAGATTTACTATAAAGATAATAAAATCATGAATACTATTAACAAATTACTTCTACTAACTCAATATCTTCAATTATTCTCGAAATATTTTCACTGATATTTAAATGGATCAACGATCTTCATACAGATGTTAATGGACTGGGCATCATAGTGAGGGGAGCTAATAAGTATAATTAGATTTCGGACAGTGTTCGGGTGCGTATAGGGTAATGTAATCAGATAGAAGAGAGCGAAACTAATTGAGTAAGATATGCCCGGAGTGATGTGTCTTTCGTTACATATAAATAATTTATTAGTCTCGTTAATGATGTTGTTCTTGAGTCATTAGGCGAAGAATTTGTTTTTTTTTTACTGGCGCTTATTGAAGACAGAATGAAGGCTGATTAGGCAATACGCGAGTGAAATCCACCATTTCAGACCAAGGATTTTCAGATTATTAATATATAGCTTATTGAACAGACTTATATTAATATATTGATGAGCACGATTACCGCAGTGGATTCTATACTGCGATCTCATAATACATCTATATATATAAAAAAAAATTGCTGTACGTTAGTCTCGCTAAAACTCGAGAACGGTTGGACCGATTTGGCTAATTTTGGTCTTGAATTATTTGTTAAAGTCCAGAGAAGGTTTAAAAGGTAGATAAATATGAAAAGGCTTGGAATTAAATAAAAATAACAATTTTCTTTTCCCTTTGATATGTCCCCCGTCGGACGGATTCTTATTGTTTGTTTTAAGTTAGTTAGTTATAAGTTATTTTATAGTTTTAAGTTATAGTTTTAAATTTTTTGATACAGAAGTTTAGGTCTTTTATTTATCGATTGAGGCACTACGAAGTTTGCCGGCTCAGCTAGTTTAATATAAAAATGATTGTCAATTTATCGAGAAGGTAGTTTTTCTCCACTCCGACAAATTTAATCAATATCCAAAGCGTCAAAATGACAATCTAAAGGATTTAGTTAGTTTAGCACGAAAGTGGAAAAGTTGAAGATGGAAAAACCCAGATATAATAATATATTTCTAAATAGAGAGTCTAGAAATCTATTAAGAAAATCTATGTTTAATATGTGTTGGATGTGCTAGATTCTGACGAAACAATCTACGCCAGCAGTTTCTTGAAATAGACTATAACTGTTCAACTCTATTTTCTCGTAGTTTATGTAACATAAAAGAAAGATAAAAATAAACAAAACAAGGTATTAACAAAACTTAGTTATCTTTAAAAATATAATCATAATAACATTTATTAAAAGTAAAAGTCAAAAGTGAATAAACCTTCCAAACAATACAAGTTTAAGAACACAATTTCTTTGAAACAACGACACTTAAAACTATCTCGTTTGGCAACAGAATAATAAAACTTCCAGTATGTGAACAAGATTGCGGGTGCACGTGATACGGACGGTTTTAAAGTTACGACATTTTAAGCATTTACGACTTTATACAACAGATCTGATGCTGCAAAGGAAAGATGTGTATCATGAAATTAAATTGAAAAATAATATTTAATAGATTAAAAAGTTGAATTCCAAAGTTGAATGTCTGTGAAAGCTGTACTTACTTCTCGAGAGTGACCATTAAATGCTTCACGTCTTAAAGAGCACCCTATATTGCAATTAACAGGAAGCACTTATCACCGAGTGGTAAAAGTATTTTCTACACTTAAATTATTGATCACATCATCCTTTTTTTTATTGCTTAGATGGTTGGACGAGCTCATAACCCACCTGGTGTTAAGTGGTTACTGGAGCCCATAGACATCTACGATGTAAATGCGCCACCCATCTTGATTAGATATTAGTTCTTAGGTTTCAGTATAGTTACAACGCCTACCCCACCCTTCAAACCGAAACGCATTACTGCTTCACGACAGAAATAGGTGAGGTGGTGGTACCTACCCGTGTGGACTCACAATAGGTCCTACCACCAGTAAAGGTATCCTTTTTTCTTAACTAATCAGTTTTAGCCTGAGGGGCTACAGCAACTACTGGTGAATAGATAGGTGATCTCACAAGCTCAACCTGAGAGAATTGCTAACACCAGCCCTAGCAAGAACAGTGTTTCCCTGAATCTACTACCGGTTCTGAATCACGACCCACTGAGAAGATCCGATGGGAAACCGAAACTCAGTGGACTGTGTCTACGAGTCATTATCATTAAAAAAATTTCTTTCTATATAGTCAGAATCATTTAAAATTCCGAATCCAAGAAAATTTTACTGTCATTTAAAATTCTTCACACAAAGTAACATAGATTTATCGTAGCAAAAAGCTCACTCCATTTCCCAACACTCGCCTTTCCTGAATTTATTATTTACATGAAATGGAACTGTGCCATTTCCCTTACAAAAATACAATGGATAGACCGTAGTCGAATGCTTGTGTATTTCTGGTCAGCAAAGCGAGCGTGTTTTACACACAGCTAAAGCAAATATTCACGTTACGTGCTCACTGTATCAGAAACTCATACGTCGTGGAGTGTGGTACAAAGTACAATTTGGCAGAAAAAATCAAAACGATTTGTCGTTGTGTTGATATTGTTAACATTCAGTTCTTTGTTTTGAAATTATTTGTGGCTATGAATCTTTATGAAATGGCATGATTTAAATCCAAATTCAAAGTGTTAGAGACTCATTCTGTAACAATACTTTTGGTCGTGCTCATAGTCCTGAATTTATCTTGTCCCAAACTTAGGCCTTGAAGTATATACTAGAGGTCCCGCAGTAGTCGAAATTCGACTATAATAATTAATTGGAATTGAAAGTTTGTACACTATTATTATTGTATTTTATACTTCTATAATCACAAATTGCAAGGTGACACTATAAAAAAATATTAATAAAGACAAACAATATTTAATGTATTCTCAATTTGACCACAGACGTCAAGAACAAAAGTTTGACAATAAATAGTATGCACGCGTGTGTGCGTCAAATAAATGGTATGTAGTGTGTGTGATGTTTTCTTTATTGATTTAATGCATATTTTATGCATTATTTAAAAAAAAACTATTAGCATTGTGCACTTCTTCTCTATATCCATACTAATATTATAAATGCGAAAGTAACTCTGTCTGTCTGTCTGTCTGTTCCTCTTTCACGCCTAAACGGCTGAACGGATTTTGATGAAATTTGGTATGGTGATAGATGATAACCTAGAAATGGTCATAGGCTATAAATAATCACGCCATCGTTCTTAGGGGGTAGGCAGTAGGCAGATAACTAAATTGAGTTAGTGATTTTTAGTCGTTTTTGTTGGGACTTTTGCTCTTTCACGTATAAAAGGCTGAACAGATCTTGATGAAATTTAGTAAGGTAATAGATGGTTACCTAAAAACGGATATAAGATCAAAATGATCACGTCATAGTACTTAGGGGGTAGGAAGTAGGCAGAAAACTGAATTGAGTTAGTGATTTTTTTATGGTTTTTGGTGGGAGTTTTGCTCTATCATGCCTAAACGGCTGAACGGATTTTGATGAAATTTAGTTAGGTGATAGATAGTAACCTAGAAAAGGATATGGGCTATTAATATTCATGCTATCGTACTTAAGGCGTAGGCAGTAGGCAGAAAACTAATTAAGTTAGTGATTTTTAATAGTTTGGTTTAAAAGTTTACCTCATTCACGCCTTAACGTCTGAACGGATTTTTATAAGACTTGGTTAATATAAAGA